>CALYLW010000073.1:0-365000 GCA_944989445.1 Ampullaceana balthica | reverse complement strand
TGATTTTTTGTGTTTTTGTCTTTTTAAAACTCAGCTGCATCTCATTTTGTAAGGATGTGAAAAAAGATTATTTGGTATGGGGTGGCGTAAAGTGTGTGTGTGTGTAGAGAGAGATTTGAAGTTTGGATGTTAGGTAAATTTAAATAAAAAATATTCTGCTTCTATATCCGGGGCTTATTGAGTCGATCGTCCTAATACGCAATTTATGCTATCAACGTAAGTGGACAAATTTAAGGTTTCAAATCAGTTGAAAGTTGCTAGAATTTGGTTTATTGCTGGTATGAAATATTTAATTTATTTGTAGTTTGTTTGTTTTTTCCTTCAGAAAACTGAATTTTGATCTTTGATCCCAGTCCTTAACTGTCCCGTACTAATCCATGTTTTCCTATTAATCTGTTGTTTTTTTTGACTAAAAAACAATGTCATGCTTGGTTAACCATGACATCTACTTAATCTGCCACAGTTTAGTAAACTTACTCGACTTTCATTCATCTCTTTGCCCGGACTCGACTTTTATTCCTCTCGTTGACCGGACTCGACTTTCATTCATCTCGTTGACTGGACTCGAATTTTCGAACTGCGTGAAAACATCATCTCCCGATGATGGAATGCTGGTTCATGACATCATTTATTTAGGTCACTTAAATTCTATCAGTTTCAGCGTCAGGGGATCTGGAAGCCGAGCTTAGACGACGAGATAAGTGACTTCTCATTCAGGCGGCACTGTATACTTCTGGAGGAACACTCCTCAAACTATGTCACACGTTTCCCATCTAGGCGGTACACTCTTTATCTATATGCCGCACACTTCCCTTCAGAGGAACGTTTACGTAAATATTGTGAGGGAAGGTGAAATAAAGCAAAACTGGATGAGCATTGGTCCTTTAAAAGACGTTACCATTGCCGGATTTACGTATAAGGTAAAGAAGCTATATCCTGGGTGCTCCACTTTCTTAGCACCCACCCCCCCACCACCTCCCCCCCCCAATGCTGTCCGAGTTATCAATTGACTTATTTGGGAAATATGGAATTATATAGTGCCATAACTCAGTGGCGCCACTAGGGGGGGCAGGGGGGGCGGGCCGCCCCGGGTGACACCCGTCAGGGGGTGACACCCGAGCCTATAATTTTACTGTGTACGATTTTATGTCAGAAAACAAAAGATGACATTTTTTTAAATCTAGAAAGAAATTAATAAATACAATGAAATACGTTAAACGCGAAAATTCTTATTAAAAAAATATCAGTTAACTTGCAATAATAAAACAGTCCCAACACACGAACAACATTAAAACAAATTAGGAAAAAAAGAAAAGAAACATTCGCAGCAGAGAGAACTTTAAAAAAGGCTGGAATGAAAGAGGCAGTGTCTTCTGTTTTAAAAGATATAAAGCCATTTGGGCTTGGACACACCGACAGCATGAACGAATCCCACCTCACGACTCCCTCCACCACAGTGGGGTGGGGGGGGAATACGATTTTATCACCCCCCCCCCAAAAAAAAATATAAAAAAATCAAAAGATGGCTTTTCTTTGTTGATATTTTTCTTGAGCAAAATTATGATTTCAATGTCTTTGAGTGTAATATTTTATATATGCATATATATTTATTAAAGGCGTGAAAGCATAGATATGCATGTTTATATACAGGTAGTCCTCCAGTTACGACGGTCCCATTCCGATTTACGCTGTTTAGTGCTTACGAACGCGCCCCCGTAAAGAATAGTATTACGCGTTATAAAGTATTTTTAAAAAAAATTATGAGGTAACGAATTCTTTTCTCTATTTGAAATAACAAAAATTATTGAAAAATATGTATGATTATTATTTCAACCTACAACCTTCGTTTGCGAATTTTTCAAATGGCGAAGTTTTCAACCAAGTCAATAAAGCTGAGTAAGCTTACAAGTTACTTTTCAATGCTCATTAGAGAGAGCATATTCAGCCTTTTCCATCCCATGCAAATTCTAACTCATTATATATTCTTTTCAACTTTGAAAAGGATCGCTCTCAATTGCAGTTTGATGTCATCATTGAAAGATAGATGCGAAGTGCGATGTGTACATTTGTAAAGGACTGTGTGAAATATAGCTCATTCAAAAGCAGCAAAATATTTAGCTCTGTGCAAGTTTTTTGAGTTTCGCTTTGTGCTAATTCCTTTTCCTTACCATGAGTCTGGGGCTGGACAATAACTTTTTTAAGAATTCTGAAAATTGGACTAAATCTGAAGGTAAACAGTCTTCGAAATCACTCATGAACCTACATATGGAAGAAAATCAGAAGCCCCGAGCCTAGTGCTCTTTATGGGTCTTCCCGGAAGACCCCCTTAGCCATCTTGCCACCAAAGGGATGTAACAGCTGAGGACCCCCCCCCCAAAAAAAAAGCGGTCGCTTCTGAAGCGGCCACCTGGGCATCCAGTCGAAGATGCCTCCCACTAAGTTGCCCTCACAAGGAGGTGGTGGAATTTCTTACTACGACCCGCTACCACTTTGGCGCCAACCCAGCAAAGCACACGGGTCTCCATGGTTAGGACCGCCTCAGACCGGGGGACCATCAAAGACCTACCTAGGGTGCAACCCCCACTGGAAGGTTTCCTCAGAGCTAGCGTCCAATGCGTTCTTCGCGGCACTTTTTGCTAATCCGTACTGGCGCTCCTGGCCCTAAACCGGCACCGCTCGATGGCGTTGCTAGTAAATTGAGGGGGACGAAACGGTTGCTTCGGATTTACCCGACCCCTTCTTCGAAATCACTTGAATGTTCTTCCATTAACTTGGCTGCTGTCCATCGGGTGGCGAAAGTGCTGAGCTCAGTTAGGTTTGTAAGAAAGCCAAATTTCTCATGGATGTATTTATATGCACCTAACCAATGTTGTAGGGCTTAAGAAAGTTTGTCAATGATTACCAGAAATACCTCAATCTTGATTTTTTTCTCCAGGAGAATACTGTTTTGTTGATGTCATTTATCAAACTGGCGCTTTCTTTTTTGTTTGATAGTATTGAAGATTGTTTACACTGTTTTTACCACGGACTTTTCCTTTCTTTTGTCTTCATAGGAATAAAACTAAGAATGCTATTTTTTTTAACAAACTCAATGAGATACTTCCTTTCTAAAATTGTTTCCCAAATTTCAAGTAAAATAGTGACTTCCAGTTGTTGAATTTCCTTTAGAAATCCTTCTTCAAGTCGGCAGTCACGTGGCTGATTTTCATTCGTTGCTAATTCTTCCAGTGCTGCGATATTCTCATGGTATGAGCTATTAATAGACCTTACAGCATCATGTCAGGCTGACCATCTTGTGTCAGACAAGGCTTTGTTAGCATGTATCAATTTCATATGTTTTTGAAGTACCTGTCAACGATGAGTAGATGCAACAAGTCGGGTATAAAGATTTTGCAGAAGACAAAAAAATCTGACCGCAGTAGGACAACCTGCTGCTCTTTTCCCAACCAAATTAAACAAATTAAAGGAATGAGCTGTGCACGGCACATAATCAGCTACAATGCACTTCTCACGAAGAATAGCCTGCTTTAGGTTATACTTGCTACTCATTTGCAGCATTGTCGTATGACTGTCCAAGGCATTTTCAGGGATTCGTACAAACATAATGGCCTGCATCTTTATTATACACTATAATTCATAAAAAGTTTGGGGGCCCTTGAATTATTGGGGGCTTTAGCCCGTTCAGTACCCCCCCCCCTTTTAATCCGCCATAGGGGGGTCTACGCATCTGGGTCGATGTGGTACGAGGAGGGGGGTGTTAAAGAAATGTGACGTCACATCAAAAACGCGAAACTTCAAATAAAAGTTCCACTTAAATATTTGATTGTTTACCATTTATTTAATTACGTTTTCAATGACTTCACGCGTGTTACGATATTACAGTGCAGACTTACCCTAAATACATTTTTTAAATGACAAAAATAATTTGCAACATGCTAATTTTTATTGAGAAAATACGGCTTGGGGGAGGGGTGTCAAAGCTTTGTGACGTCATATCGTAAAAAAGGGACGGGGTCTATATTTTTGTGACAAAGTATGACGCTGGGGGAGGGTGGGGTAAAAATCGGCAACCTCGCGTGACGTCATTTATGGACGGCCCCTTCAGTCGTGAAGGGGTGACACCATGAGCTACCGCCCCGGGTGACACCAACCCTAGTGACGCCTCTGCCATAACTCTCAAATAGATAAGGGCTTTATTGAATCTTAATCCGGCACTGAACACCACTGAAGACATCCCTTAAATCAATGAAAAGATGTCGGTGCGAGAACCTGACCTGATTGCGCAATGTTCTTATTAGTTCATAGGAAACTTAAATCAAACATCTGCTAATTGATGTGCTTTTCCAGCGTTTTTATGTGAAGATTTATTTCACAAAAAAAAAGATTATTTCCAAATAAGTTGCGCAGTTGTTTTTTTCATCTATAAATTTAGCATTATTATTATTTGGTTAAAAATGCAGTTATTTAAATTTTAAATGATTCTTTTTTCTTTCTTGAGGTGAAGACACATTGATTTCAAACTAACTCTCAAATTGTTAGTAGCCTAATGTTTTATTTTTAACGGGGTAAGGATCGGCAATCTGACACAGAAATTAAAACAAGCCTAGGGATAAAATGATAGATGCTGTTGCGAACGAATTTATAATGTTGACCTTTGAAACTGCGTGGAACCACTGATCTAACGATATCCAGGTAAGATGCTGTCGTCATTCAAAAGATAAACGTCGAGGTACTTAGTCCTTGCTGAAAATGGAAACGGAATGTATATTTATATATGGGTGGATAAATGGCTACGCATGACCGAACGGTACTTGTGGGTGTGTATGTCTGTGTGAGCGAGAGAGAGAGAGAGAGAGAGAGAGAGAGAGAGAGAGAGAGAGAGAGAGAGAGAGAGAGAGAGAGAGAGAGCAAGAGGGAATATTCGTGAGGAGTATGTTTTTGTATTCGGGGCCGTCCATAAAGTACGTCACGCTATTTTTGACCATTTTTAACTCCCCCCTCCCCCTGTCACAAACTTTCTCAAATCTCGGGACCCCCCCCCCTAAAGTACGTCACACTTTCGAACAAAAATGTTGTTTTTTTATTAACAAAATAATTAAACTTTAATATAAAACACCGTGACGTCACACATGGCCGGACACCCCCCTCCCCCCTGTCACAAACTGTCACACTTTCTTACACCCCCTCCCCCCCTCTGGAGCGTGACGTACTTTATGGATGACCCCTTCTCTCTTTGCTAGTGCGGGTGGGGATTGTCCGGGGTGTTTCTGCATCAGATTATACCTGTAGTTAGGTGTGCGTTTGTGTGAGTTTATATGTTGTTGTTGTTGTTGTTGTTTGTGTGTGGGTGGAAACTGATGTCATGTATGATGAATGATGAAGCTTACCCCCTTCACCCCTTCCATTCATATTTCTAATTGACCTTTAAACAGTCATATATTTTAATCATAACTAGGCCGAGAAGATTTAATGATGTACTATTTGATATGTAGCCTACTTTTCGTTGTGAGTTGTTGGTGAACATTATCTTTGAACATGAATTTCAATGACGAAAGTATGTGCGTTTTTGGATCCAGTGTAGTGATGCAAGTATTTATTAACATATGATTTAAAATGTACGCTAACAAGAAGCTATAAACAATGACAGACGAAACTATAAACAAAGAAAGACAAATGAGGCAGAGATATGTTTAATAATTTTATCTAAAAACACATTCAGAACATCTTCTAAATATCCGGAATATGAATTAGAAAAAAAGAAAGAAAGAAAAAACAATCTAGCCCCCCACATATTTATCAAACGTAAATTAGGGATAGTTAATATTTTTTCTTCTCTTTTATTTTTAAGACTGAGGATAAAAAGTTAAATAAAAGGCTGGTGGGTGGGGGGATGACGTACAATGTCGTTAAAACAGTGCTGCTCAAAGTGGTGGTCCGCGGACCGGTGCCGATCCGTGGGCCATCCGCTGCCGGTCCGCAGATGTTCTAAAAAAAAGGACAGAAAAAATTGTCAGTGCAGGCAAAATAGTGAACCGGTCCCTGATGCAATGGATAAAAATTCCTGACGGTCCGCCATACTAAAACGTTTGAGAAGCACTGTCCTAAGAGATAATAGATGAAGCTAACGTCTAAGATCATGTAACTTGAAACTAGAAGGGATCGTCGAATGCATATCAATTTGTTTACAGTTAAAGATTCAATCCACTCCGAACATGTGCATAATGAATGGAAGACAACGGAGCTGTAATACCGTTATAGAAATTAAGTCTGGTAGGCAAATGTCAAACATAAATATGATCATCCTAGTTTATCAACTTAGACCAGATTGTTTGGAATTTCAATTTGGTCTGAAATAACTTTTTTTTATTAAATGAATAAAGTTCAGGTTTCTTGCCTCATACACTTACCGTGGGTGGGTCATTTGGAGCAGTTGCACTGGGGGGGGGGCAAAAATATTTCTTGGGGCTTAACATTGGCTAAGGGGAAAATAAAATAACACGACGTCGTCTTAATCACATTAAGGAAGGAATTGTTAGGTATCTACAAAGGGGGAAAAAATCGGGACAAATCATGCTTATCTTGCCCCGTTCGCTGTCAACCCACGAAACGCCACTGCTCAATCCATATCGCTGATGTCATAACTCACTGGCTATTTCATTCCGCTCTAAGAGAGATAGGGGGAATATGTGTTAACATGATACTATCCGCGGCTTAGCATACGCCGCAGACTTGCTCATCATAGATAGTGCAAAGAAAGGGGGGGGGTGTGAGAGAATGGACATAAACAGCACCACGAAGTAATGAAATAAAAGCGAGTAAACGTGGAGATATGTGCACAGCTGTTGTTTTTACCGGCCCCCACTCTTTTACTATCCCTTGCCAACCATTAAATGTGATTTGATGACTCTAGGAAGGGTAGTCATGTTCCCAAAAAAAAATCGGAAAAAGAATGGGGAGAAAAAAAACATTATTTTTTTTTAATGTTCCCGCTGGGGCTTGAAGTCAGGACTTTTCGCTTGCAAGGCGGACGTTAGAACCATTACACTACGAAGGAACAAGGGAAGTGAACTCAAGAAGCATTGTTGCCACCACGCTTGCCAACTGTGATCTGTCGACACCAGCGACGGTCAGAGGGTCATTCGTCGTGCTCGTTTGGACATGGTCGTTTAGACGAAATTTATACATATATACTTGGAGACGTCTTGTGTTATCGTGTTTTTTTTCTCCACTGTGCGTTAATTTATTAATACATCTTTGAGTTTATGGCCTGGGCGATAACATCCTTCCTACAACCGATCACTTCCTGGGTTATAACTGACAGTCAGTAATCTCCTCTTGACTCTCTCACCCAGTGGTGTAGATATGGTTTACATCACAAGAGTCTGTGTGATTAATTTTTCCGCCACTCATTAACACACACTAAAAAGGCTTTTAAAAGTGTTCCTTTAAAAAAGAAGTAGGAACAAAATTCATAAAATAAAACTGGATTGTACCTGAAAATGTCGCAAGAAAAATAATTGCAACGCAGAGTAGCAACCCCCTCAGACAGTTTCTTAAATTCTACGCCCATTTCTCCAATCACTGGCTGTTCGAAGAATAAGCTCAGATCCATTTTCAATTGAATTAAATAAAGGTGAGAAAATTAAATTCAATTAAATAACTTATATTATGAACTCATACGTTTGGTGGGATTAAGTGTATAAGCAAACCCTATATGGTTCCTTCGGAGTCTTGGCTCAGAACCATTTAGGCAATAACATCTTGCTACGCCCCTCCATATTATGTACGTAAATGTCTTCCCAATTAGCATTGGGAAGACATTAAAAAAATGCATTTTAGATGAAACGTAGACCACTCGTATGGATGAAAGAAAGGTTACATTTAAATAGCTTATTATTTTCGACTTAACCTCAACAATGTAACCCAACGATTGTCTGGACCGCAGCAAAGCAAAGAAAGCATCTTTTTTTCAAATTTTATTTTCCTTACAATTTTTTAGTTTCTTATTTATTTCCTATTGTTTTAAAAAATAAATTCGAAAAAAAAACAACAACACACGATCAAATGAATACAGACCCATTAAATTTCTGTTAGTGGGGAGATGACTTGACTCTCACTGGCTAGTAAACTGTCAATGGTTTTGGCTAGAGTGGCCCTCAGCATGATTCAATCTTCCTCCATTGTCTCTCTTGTTCTATGTCATTCGATTGTTTATGTTGATGTAGAGTCTCCACTTTGTATGGAACAAGGGAAGCCTTTGAAAGTGGGTTATTTTGTTGCAATCGTGATTTTCTGTTTCTTTCACTGTGTCGCATTGCAAGATTGGCGTCAAGGGAAATATGTCGAAAATTGATGTTTTGTATATTAAGTCATGTTGCATTTTTTTTATTCCCTTGGCTTTATTTTGAAAAAATGAGTGGGGGACTAGTTATTTGCCCTTTTTCTAATTAATTTTCCAGATTTTTAGAAGATATTCTTTCATGGATGTTAAATAACTTTACTGAAAAATTGACCTGTATCTTTCTATTAAACATTAAATTCGTTTCACATTAAGATAAATTTAATGTATTTTGTGAATATATATATTTACCCTCAATTATGTATGACTGACTCACTGCCGCCTAACGCCAAGGGACATCACTCTGCTTTTTTAACAAAAATTGAAAATATAGACTTAAAAATCATAATCATTTTGGTTTCCAGATTAACATTAACCAAACAACGCACGAACCTTTGACGTCAGCATTTGTGTTGTAAACAGTGCTGACTGACTAAAAGCGTTATTTTTTGGTGCAGTAATTTAGTGCGCTGCTTTCTAGGATTTTTAAAAAAAATCGTGAGGTGATTAGCACTGTAAAAAATTATTATATAAATACTTTGTGTACATTTCAGGAATATTTCATATTTATCATACGAGGATAAATTACTTGGGCTTTTGACCCAAAAAAAAAGTGGGCGCCTTAGGCGCCCTACAACCCCTATTATAAAATACTTTGTGTACATTTCATGAAGTTTATCCTACAAGTACAAGGACAAGTTAGTTGGGCTTTTGAAAAAGGTGGGTGCCGTAGGCGCCCTAAAAAAAAGTAGGTGCCGCAGCACAAACTAGTAAAATAAATATTTAAAATAATAATTATGATACATGGAAAAAAAACACTGTTATCCATCCCAAGTCTTAAAATGTTTTGTTTAAGTTGAATGTTTTACTTTCCATAAAAACTCAATTCGAATTTTTTCAAGCACCATGGCTTGCAGTTTAGGATTTGTAATCTCACGAAGAGGAATAAAATATAAATGCTATCTCTATGTATCATGTTGTTTTTTTTTAGATAGATTGTCGCGGTGCGTATTATATTGAACAACCTTTCTGTAGCCCAATAAGGTGCGTATTTAATTGACAACACTTTTTATAAACATATTTCTGATCGGTGCGCATTGTATTAAACATGCTTTACGACACATAACTACCATTTTGTATTTTTGGATGGTCTTGCGCTGCGCATTAAAATAAACATTCAATTAGTAATGTCTCGTTCATAAAGGATTTATAGTCAAAAACGTGGTTTTCTAAATTATTTTTTTAAATTAAATCCTTTATATTAACTGATGGTGTCTGTTTCTTAAAGCCCTTGCTTCCTTGCTTGTCGAAAAAACTTTGGATCAATTTTAACCCACTTCCTCGTAAGCTAGCAAGCTGAAATTTCGCAGGCAGTTTCGTACCGATGATAAAAACGACGTATCAAAATTTCAGATCGATCGCATTTACTGTAATTAAATTATTGAATTTTTAGATTATTTTAGTTATCTCTATGTATCATGTTATTTTTTTTAGATAGAGTGTCACGGTTCGTATTTTATTGAACGACCTTTTAATAATTTTCTGTTGCGCTATTCTGTGCGTATTATATGGACTATAATTTTTAAAACTATATTCCCATTATATTAAACATGTGTTACGAGACATAACTAAAATTTTGGATTTTCGGATTGTCGTGCTCTGCATATTTTAAAATAACATTCTTTTATTTATGTCTCGTATATAAAGGATGTATAGTCAAAAACTTGTTTTTCACGGGCTTTATTTTATGAAAAAGCTTTTCTAGTTAAAATATTTATAATAAGTTGTTTAAAATGCTTAAGTCTATGTTGCATTCCGCAACCGAGTGAGCGTAAGCTAAAAAGGAACCATTAAATTATAATAAGACTTAAAAAAAGGGAATACACCGTGTAAAATAATCTAATCAATTCTTTCACTTATTGAAAACATTCTTAAACGGGAGATAGATTGTTAAGGGAAAAACTAGTTTTTCCCCTATTACAAAAATGTTAAGTGTACATCAAACAGACAACACCCTTGTTGCAGGTGGAATTTTTTTAACGAAGTGGAAAGTACATGTGTAACCTTGGCATTGAATTGTTTTTGGTTTTTTTGTTTTTGGTTTTTTTTTGTTTTTTTCAAGAGTGGGAAGTATTTCTGGAGCATTTTTTGTCTTGAGTCGAGATGTGCCACGTTGTGTGTGTTCCAAATTTCACGTTACTAGCCAACAAGCCATGATAAAGTGGCATAAATAATCAATAATACAGCGGACCTCTCTAAATCTAGCTTAAAGGGACCCGAATGTTTATATTGAGAGGAGGGGGACAGCCTTAATGGCTAGAAGGCTTGACAGGAAAGAGATGTGTTGTCTGATGTTTCATATGAAAGGAACACAACTTGCTTTGACATACCGACACAAGCCCGGGAGAGATGACGCATTCCCTCCACTCCCCCACTTTACTCCCCCCCCCCACAGTGGGATAGGGAAAGTAAGATTTTTCTTGGAAAATTCGACTAAGGGAGGTTGGAAGCCAAAAATCTTCGAGTTAAGGAGATCTAAAATACATTAGTCTTATTGAATTAGGACGGGGCCTAACATTTAATTCGATATAGGGAGGTTTTCGACTTAGGGAAGTTCGACTTAGCGAGGTCTGACTTTATTAATTACTGTCCAATTATTCTTACAATGAAGGTGATCTGAAAATCCGTCTTGTAATTACTGGTTGTTTCTAAAGTTTTAAAGTAGAGAAAGAGAGAGAAAATTATAATTGAATTATAAATTAGAATTTTTGAAAAATCAAATTTTAATGAAAATTATTATCTCTATTATTTGGTGTAGAAGAATGGCGATTTAATTAACGGAGAAAATTAATTTTTTTAATGTTTGTAAAAAAATCAGTTAAAAATATAGGAATTTTAAAAAAAAGTGAAATTCAATTAACCGAACGTATTTTTTAAGTCAATCTAAACAACCGAAAAAACTCACTTTGATTGACTTTTTCATCCTAACACATTCCCCCCCCCACCCCCCACCCCGAATTCCCCAGCATACGTGCATGTTAAACGTAAATCGTGGTTGGTGTTATATGGGCAATGTTCCCTTTAAGCTGCGGGGCTGCGCGGCCGAGCTGACATTTGACCGACGTCGCGCAGCAGTTTAGAATTACCGCGCAGCAAATTTGGTAAAAATAATGAACAGAAAATGGATGCTGTGCAACTTTGCGCACGATTTTTTTTAAAATTTGCACACGGACCAACGAATCTTAGTAGGAACATTGTATATGGGTACGTGGAATAAAAACATACAGGCGTCCCGTGGAACTAACGACCTCCTAAGTAATATCAGGTGTGGAAGTTTACGAGATAAATGAACGCTTCCGTCAATACGACCTTTCAACAGGTCGGTAAACTGCCTGCAAGTTAGGGTGGGGGTGGGGAGGGAGCTAGCAGTCGATGGCACGTCCCTGGACTGACGATCTAGGGCAATCTAGGGGTTGTCGGTGGGGGGTGGCTGGGTAGAAAGGTGTCGGTGGTTTGTTTTCAAACCAATGGTAGGAGAAACAGGTTGTGGGGAGGGTAGGAGTGAAGTAAAGTCTGAGAATCTGGAATGAGTGAGAGTGTGAGATAAAGGAGAAATAAAGAAAAAGAAAAGAAGAAGGAAATAGAATCTGCTAGAGTCAGCTAGAGTAAGACTAGAAAGAGAAAAAAAATAAGATGATTACAGCACATTGACTGGAAAATAGGAAAATTGAAAGTATCTAAAAATAGACTAACTGAAATTATACAGAGAGAGAAAGAGAGAGAGAGAGAGAGAGAGAGAGAGAGAGAGAGAGAGAGAGAGAGAAAGGCAGACAGAGAAGAGAGAGAGAGAGAGAGCGAGAAAGGCAGACAGAGAGAGTGTGAGAGAGCTAGAGCGAGAGAGAGAGAGAGAAACAACTGAAATGAATCGAAGTAAAGAGTTAAAGAAATTGGATAAACAAGAGACAGAAAAGAAAACAGACGGTAAAGAAAAAGCGCTCTGGAAAGGGGAGGGTGTGGGTGGGGCTGTTGTTTTCAATAACATTAACTTAAAAGAGTCAATGCTGAGTGGATCAGTTGTTTGTCCGTCTGATGACACACTGAATGACTTTTAAACATTCAGACATATCACTGGAATACGCTGAGGACTACACTCAAAAAATCGTAATACCATTGCTTAAACTCCCGAAGACTTCTTTTCACTTTTATTCAGAGGTTTAATTAACTGTTTTGATATATGAAATTTAAATTTGATTTATTATCCAGAATGAGGGCAGAAGATGTAGTTGTATTCCGTGGTGTCAATTTTGAGTCCCTAGATCTGAATACTGCAAGTGTAACTACTGTTGGAAGTTGATTTTTGTAAAGAGCTATTGTTAACCGGAGAAATAATAATACGCTTCGGACTCTTGCCACTTGATGTAAGGGGTGAAATAATACTAACAGGGGCAGTTCACCCATCGGCAACAACTTTTCTAAGGCACTTATTATTAAATCCCTTATATTAACTTCACCGCCGTCTCTGTCTGTCGTCGTCCCATAGGCGGGCGGAAAAACAAAAGACAAAAATGACAAACTTCCCGTGATCCGATCGAGCTGAAATTTGGCACACGGACCCGTCTCACCTAACAATGCATCGTATCAAAATTTCAGATCGATCGAACGTACCGTAATTAAATTTATGCATTTTTAGTTTATCCTTATATAACGTGTGTAATTCAAATTCACTGTTTGTTATTGGGTTTTTTTCACGGGATTGTTCAGTCACGCGTTGACGCGACCCATCGAAATACCGGCGTGCTTTTGATTACATCTTTACGTGTCACGCTGAGCTCGGTTAAGCGATCGGTGACCAGACTTTTCCCCTCTCCCAGCACACCCAGGGTTATGAAGCAAAGTTGAGTTAAGACAGATCAGTCTGTAAATATTTGTCGCGTTTGAAAATAATCAATACTGTTAATTATGTCTCATATATAAGGGATTTATAGTCAAAAACTTTGTTTTTACGGGTTTGTTTAAATTTTTTTAAAAATACTCCCTTAGGGGTTTTCTCCTCTATGTTTTCTACTTTTATAACGTTAACTTTATCCGAATGTTCTTTTTAAAAAAAACGTTTTTTTTCCCTCTTCCCAGTGTTTTTAATTCACCCATGAGTTGTATCACGTGATGCCACCAGCTGTTCAAGTTTGTGGCAGACACCTAACGTCCTCCATGGTGAGTGTTTAATGTTGGTGTCCTCTGCTTGTTTTAATGTGGGTGTCTCTCTGCTTGTTTTAATGTGGGTGTTCTCTGCTGTTGTTTTTCAATGTGGGTGTCCTCTGTTTGTTGAATGTGGGTGTCCTCTGATTGTTTTAATGTGGGTGTTCTCTGTTTGTTGAATGTGGGTGTCCTCTGCTTGTTTTAATGTGGGTGTCTGCTGTGTTGTTGAATGTGGGTGTCCTCTGCTTGTTTTAATGTGGGTGTCCTCTGCTTGTTTGTTGAATGTGGGTGTCCTCTGCTTGTTTTAATGTGGGTGTCCTCTGCTTGTTAAAATGTGGGTGTCCTCTGCTTGTTTTAATGTGGGTGTCTGCTTGTTTTAATGTGGGTGTCCTCTGCTTGTTTTAATGTGGGTGTTCTGCTTGTTTTAATGTGGGTGTCCTCTGCTTGTTTTAATGTGGGTGTGCTCTGATTGTTTTAATGTGGGTGTCCTCTGATTGTTTTAATGTGGGTGTCCTCTGATTGTTTTAATGTGGGTGTCCTCTGATTGTTTTAATGTGGGTGTCCTCTGATTGTTTTAATGTGGGTGTCCTCTGATTGTTTTAATGTGGGTGTCCTCTGCTTGTTTTAATGTGGGTGTCTGCTTGTTTTAATGTGGGTGTCCTCTGCTTGTTTTAATGTGGGTGTTCTCTGCTTGTTTTAATGTGGGTGTCCTCTGCTTGTTTTAATGTGGGTGTCTGCTTGTTTTAATGTGGGTGTCTGCTTGTTTTAATGTGGGTGTCCTCTGCTTGTTTTAATGTGGGTGTCTGCTTGTTTTAATGTGGGTGTCCTCTGCTTGTTTTAATGTGGGTGTCCTCTGCTTGTTTTAATGTGGGTGTCCTCTGCTTGTTTTAATGTGGGTGTCCTCTGCTTGTTTTAATGTGGGTGTCCTCTGCTTGTTTTAATGTGGGTGTCCTCTGATTGTTTTAATGTGGGTGTCCTCTGATTGTTTTAATGTGGGTGTCCTCTGCTTGTTTTAATGTGGGTGTCCTCTGCTTGTTTTAATGTGGGTGTCCTCTGCTTGTTTTAATGTGGGTGTCCTCTGCTTGTTTTAATGTGGGTGTCCTCTGCTTGTTTTAATGTGGGTGTCCTCTGCTTGTTTTAATGTGGGTGTCCTCTGCTTGTTTTAATGTGGGTGTCCTCTGCTTGTTTTAATGTGGGTGTCCTCTGCTTGTTTTAATGTGGGTGTCCTCTGCTTGTTTTAATGTGGGTGTCCTCTGCTTGTTTTAATGTGGGTGTCCTCTGCTTGTTTTAATGTGGGTGTCCTCTGCTTGTTTTAATGTGGGTGTCCTCTGCTTGTTTTAATGTGGGTGTCCTCTGCTTGTTTTAATGTGGGTGTCTGCTTGTTTTAATGTGGGTGTCTCTGCTTGTTTTAATGTGGGTGTCCTCTGCTTGTTTTAATGTGGGTGTCCTCTGCTTGTTTTAATGTGGGTGTCCTCTGCTTGTTTTAATGTGGGTGTCCTCTGCTTGTTTTAATGTGGGTGCCCTCTGCTTGTTTTAATGTGGGTGTCCTCTGCTTGTTTTAATGTGGGTGTCCTCTGCTTGTTTTAATGTGGGTGTCCTCTGCTTGTTTTAATGTGGGTGTCCTCTGCTTGTTTTAATGTGGGTGTCCTCTGCTTGTTTTAATGTGGGTGTCCTCTGCTTGTTTTAATGTGGGTGTCCTCTGCTTGTTTTAATGTGGGTGTCCTCTGCTTGTTTTAATGTGGGTGTCCTCTGCTTGTTTTAATGTGGGTGTCCTCTGCTTGTTTTAATGTGGGTGTCCTCTGCTTGTTTTAATGTGGGTGTCCTCTGCTTGTTTTAATGTGGGTTGTCCTCTGCTTGTTTTAATGTGGGTGTCCTCTGCTTGTTTTAATGTGGGTGTCCTCTGCTTGTTTTAATGTGGGTGTCCTCTGCTTGTTTTAATGTGGGTGTCCTCTGCTTGTTTTAATGTGGGTGTTCTCTGCTTGTTTTAATGTGGGTGTCCTCTGCTTGTTTTAATGTGGGTGTTCTCTGCTTGTTTTAATGTGGGTGTCCTCTGATTGTTTTAGTGTGGGTGTCTGCTTGTTTTAATGTGGGTGTCCTCTGATTGTTTTAAATGTGGGTGTTCTCTGCTTGTTTTAATGTGGGTGTCCTCTGATTGTTTTAGTGTGGGTGTCTGCTTTTTTTAATGTGGGTGTCCTCTGCTTGTTTTAATGTGGATGTCCTCTGCTTGTTTTAATGTGGGTGTCCTCAACTGTCCTCTGCTTGTTTAAATCTGAATGATTACTAAATGATAGTAGTAATAACAACAATAACTAGGGTAGTGTTATTTTAAATGCATTTACAAGAAACGGGCTGGCTTTGTAATTAAGTGCAGCTTTGTGTCCGAGTGATGGCCAACTGAGAGGTCTTCTGACGGGTAGGGGTAAAATGGTCATAAAAGTCACAGCAAGGACTGCCAGGGCTTCTCAGTTGAAATAAAATAATTTAGAACAGTTTTACACTTTTAGAAGCCACGCACTAACTTTAACTCATTCAATTGATTAACATACGTATTAATTGTCATCTTGCCGCAAGCAGGAGGAGCCCGACTCAAGCAGGGAAACCCTACAAGAAGTTAGTAATCCCTCACATCGATAGGACTGTGCACGGAGAAATATTAATAATAATCGCAATGGGTTGACATTTCCAACAAATTATACCTGTTTCCACACATTTCAGACATGACTGTCAAAGGGAAACCACCAGTGCAATACCCCTTGCCGTGTAGATCTAAGGTCAAACAATAGTCACTCATCCCCCCCCCACACACACACACTTCTTCGATGAATGCATGGTGGCTGCAAGCGATGAACCGAACACAAGCCATCAATGAGGAACTGTTTCAACTGTTATTATCGTATCATTTGTGGTCCTGAGCTTTCCTGATCTTATATCGTTCCAACGTTTCTATTTTTTTTTAATTTCATTTCTGAGGAATTTCGTGTTTGAGTGTGTATGGGGTGTGCGGAGGTGTTGCCTGAGGTAAGCTAAGCTCAAGGCTATTTGAGAGCATCTTAAATTGATTTATGATTTATGCTCGTTGTTCAAACGGACTAATAAAAGGGCCCTTTGGGGCCAAACGTGATACATTTATTTATTTATTTTTTGCCATTGTAGAAACGTGTCAGTGATTTGATTTGTGTCGTCTGCTGATTTTCTGGGTCGTGTCAGAGTGAAAGGGAACTAACTCTCTTGTCATTGACTCGAAAAAATACACCTTTATAAACAATGTTTCATTTTAGCTGCCCGGCTGCGCGGCCTTGCAGATATCTGACGCAGCATTTAGAATTATCACGCAGCAAATTTTGTAATATTGCACAAAATATGGACGCTGTGCAACTTTGCATGCAAGATTTTATACCTTGCATACTGACTAACGAACCATAGAGGGAACATTGATTGCAACTACTTTAAGTGTTGCCTCCTATTTGAGAAGGAGGTGAATTCAGGACTCTTCAGACATCACTTTGCATGTATATTTTGGACGCGTTTCTCTTACTATCATTAATTACGTTTTTTAATATTTCATAGGCAAAATCTCAAAAATGTTAACAGAATATATATAAATATATTAATTTTAAACATAAACTACTCTAAAGTTCACGGAATTATTATAAATTATATAAAACCTATAAAAGTTTTTAATCTTTTATCATAGTGTACTATTTCTGCTCTATTCAGTCAAGATGAGCGATGGACTTTTATCTCCAACCGATCAATCACGAAGATATCAAACATAAATTAAAGATTGTATTTAAGGGGAAAACAATAGTCCCCCCCTGTGCCCAGTAATTGGAAAATGCCACGAACACTTTTATCAAGGAATATCGTGATCATTTTAAAAAGTCGTAGTAAATTTTTTAAAAATATATTTCAAAATTAGGTCATATTTAATAGTATTATTAATAGCTCAAGGAATACCACCACTAAATAGGTAGCGGCCCTTGCGGGGTGTGTACACTCACTTGTATTGAGGCTATTATCGAATCATTTATACTACTTTAAAATAAATGTAAAGAAAACATAAGTGCACACTCCGTACTTCGCAATAAAAAAAAGTATAAAATTCCCATTCTACTATGATATGTATCCCATACGTTTCGTTAGTAAATCGGAGCAGATCACCAAGTTGTATGACAAAATGTCTATTAACCTTTTCAGGGGGTGGTCTTGAATGTTAATCTATAAAAAAAAATAGTTTTTTTTTCAAAACGTGATGATTTTATTTTAATGCCTCGGTTCTTGTCCTGAAGCGAACTTAACCTGTAAACGTAAATTTAAAAAAAGGAAGTAAAAATTAATTTACCAAAACACAACAACAATAACAAAAACTAAAAAAAAATATTTAAAAAATATTTTTAAAAAATAAAAATATTTTTTTTTAAAAAGATACTTTTAAAAAAAAACAGCTCAATACAACAAACAATTTTTATTTGCATTGTGAAAGTCTTTATGGTCAGTTGACATTTTGGTCTCAATTATTAGCTCAGTTATATTTATCTCCGGGTTCCGAAAGTTCAAAATTCTTTTTTTTTCCTTTAAATATTTTTAACAAAATATAAAGGCAATATATTTTTTGTCTATAATATCATTAGGTTATCATTAGTCTACAGCAGTGATGGCGAACCTTTTTGGGGCCACGTGGCCGAAATTCAATTAACATCTACTTTTATATACCAAAGTGCCAACACAAAGTGTCAGCAATAGTGGTTTGATTAAGGAAGTGATATTTTAGTTGCGTGCCGGCTGATTAGGCTCTGCGTGCCGTCTGTGGCACGCGTGGCATAGGTTCGCCATCACCGGTCTCCAGTCTACAAGGACGACTTAACGTCTTCCGTCTCCGCCAGTGAATTGCGTGTTCAATCACAAGTTATTTTACGCTCATTACATTTCAACTCGCTCTCTTAGGTCGAAAGTAGTTTATTTCTGGTTTTATGAAGTTTGAAGCAAATTTTTTTTAACTCCATTTTTGTTTGGTTGTTTTCTTGTTGTTTTCGTTGTTTGTAAGAGTGCAGTGAAATGGCACTGGTTGCTGGGATAAGGATGTGAGTTATAGAGTGTAGGTAATGATGAGTGGTTAAGAGTCGGCGACGCGAGAACGTCCATTGCGTGACTCAATGCTGGAAACCTATAGATTAAATGGACACTTTCACATATAGTTAGACTCATTCTCCCGTGACTTGAATTTAACTTTAAAAAAACAATGTGCTTCAATGAAAAAGCTTGTAAAAACATATAGTAAAATCTATTATTAGACCCAAGAGATATTTAAGGCTTAATATAAGATCAAGGATTTTAAAATTCATACTGATGTATTCTTAGGGGCCGTCCATCAAGTACGTCACGCTATTTTTTACCATTTTAACCTCCCTCTCCCCGCTGTCACAAACTGTCACTAATCTTGCCCCCCCCCCTAAAGTACGTCACACTTTTGGTAAAAAATCATTAACAAAATTATCAAAATTTAATATAAAACAGCGTGACGTAACACAAGGCCAGACCCCCCTCCACCTGTCACAAACTGTCACACTTTCTTACACCCCCTCCCCCCTCTGGAGCGGGACGTACTTTATGGACTTTTAGGTAAAAATGCATGTCATACACACCGTTACAAAAATGAGCTTTAAGATTTTACAATCACATTCGTGTAAGTTTTCAGTCAAATAAGGTGTATATTTTTAGCACAGCCATTACTGTTCACATTCTACACTCAGAGGTCGGGAAATCATGGTTCCCGAGCCAGATGTGGCTTTATTGATGGCTGCATCTGGCTCTCAGACAAACATTCAATTTAAAAAATATATATTCAGAATCCTTTGATCTACATATTAATTGCATATAAAAACTGTATAACAATGTTAAAAAAAAAGAATTCATTAAAAGAAATATCTATTATAATTTTAGTGTTGAAATTACACAAATTGCACACATTTACTTGAATTTTTAGTTTTAAAAACAATGTATGGCTCTCACAGAATTACTTTTCAAAATATGTTGTGTTTATGGCTCTCTCAGACAAAAAGTTTCCCCAACACCTGTATCTACACGGTTCACATTTTCAATGATTATTAGTGTCATTTATTTACTTTTTTAAAATGTTCTAAGTAGGTTCGTTTATTGAGTTTAATTTAGATTATTTTTTTTTAAGTTGATTTTAATTGACGACCTATTTTCTTGCTAACATCCTTTTAATCCCATCTTCAATCCCATCCATCCTACTTCCCCATTTATTTGGGCCTTCCCAAGAATATTTCAATTCTCCGATAAACCTCGCTAAATACCACGGGCGCTTAACTGGTAATTTCTTGCTGTTGACAATTCAATTTTAGCCCAGAATTATAGTTCCTCGTGGTCCCCACTTTGACCTAAGGGGTATTAACCTCCGGACAGACGATGCTTCGTCGCGGAGGTCATGCCAATTAATGTGGATAACCGTGTGTTGCTGACTATCCCCCAGAGGGGGAGTACACGATGGAAATCTTCGACGTGAGGCAACACAAACAATCAACCAAGCGGAGTGAATGATGATGGGGGACGGGATTATACTGGTAAATACACAAATCCAGGATTTGGTTTCATATGCATTGCTTTACAAAAATAGAGTAAAGAATCGCTATAGCATATTATCAGATCAAAGCTAAGTTTATCTGAATTAAATTCTACCAATACACCATCTTCAAGCGGGGGACAATGCTTTAAAAAAATAAGTTAACTAATCGAATAAATTTCAATTTATAACGTTTGGAAATTTTATTATTTCATTTTTTTACAAATGTTAATGTTTTCCTTTTCAAAAAGTTGTTTTAATTTAAGATGAACTAAAACTTAAATTAAAAATTGTTTTCATATTATATCTAAATGAAACACTATGGATGAATTTTTAAAAAATGATGCTGTTTAGAAATTAGGTAGAATTTCGGAAGGCTAGAGTTTCAAATGAACGATTCTAGATAACAGAAACAGTTTTAATCTGATAATACCAGGAATTGTTTTTAAATATTTTAAAAGAAGTTTTTAGCAATTTTTATACTATTGCAACCAGCCAATAATTCTAAAGTTGAAATTTGAAGCCGTATGTAAACAAATTAATTTCTAGAACAGTAGTGTCAATCAATATCTCGAAAAGCAATGTTCCACCTAAAGCTACTGGAAAAGTACAATATTATAGAAAAAATATTAAATTAATTCAAAATTTGCAGCTCAGACCACCCAGCCTCCGTGGTTTCAATGAAAAATTACTGACAAAAATGTTTGGAAATATCGTAGTTATATGAAATTTGACACAACTCTTCTCTTTATATTCTGATGAGTTCTTTAGGGTGGGCGCCTCGTCATGGATCCCCTGCAAATGACAAACAATCTAAGTTTCAGTTGATAGATTATTGTCAACATTATTTTAGATTATGGTGGTAACTAGAGAAGGGAAATCTTAAACTTACAAAATATTTAATTTCAGGACAAAGTTGTTTTGTTTTTTTGACGATCGAGCCTTTGCGCATTTGGCCGGGCTATACTTTCTGCAAGGGAATCAGATGGGGTTAATGAAAGAGGGAAGGGATGACGGGCGAGAACATATTATGATGCGACCCCACTAATTTCTTTGACCATGACACGCAGAAGTTTCAGCTGACTTGTTTTGTCTATATATGCATTGAGGTGAGGGACTCCATACCAGTGATGTGTACAGTCGCGTTCACTAGTGTCTTGTACATATCTCAACAATCAGAACATGCCGTAAAATGTGGGCAAACGATGCTTGGTTGTGGCATAATTAAGGGATAACTTTAAAAAGCGCCCTTCTCAAAATCAAAGGAAACAGACTTAAAATATGAGGTATTTGGATATTTAACAACTACACAAAAGGGGGCAACTGCCCGGGAAAGATTTTTAGACTCACTGCATATTATTTTAATTGACTTTTATTTATACGGGGTTAGGGTCATCTACCCTTCAACCCGATAATTGCGCCACGAACAATATATGCCACTGGTGGAAAAACATCATTTAAATATAATTCCGGTCCATAAGCAGACTTTATCATCTGAAACTACCACTGAGTAGCGTTTCGGAAATCACGTCATGGATCATTTACTAAAATAAAAACCAATAAGTTGTGTTACTTCTCAGTACGGAAAACGTCTTAACTCCTTGCATAATATTACTATTGTTATTATACGCTTTTATTTAACTTGCCAATCTGTCCATCTTTTATTTCTGTAGACATTAGAAATTGAAATGAAATCGTAGTGTGTGCGAATAGTTTATTTTGTCCTTTTGAGTATATTGAATAAAAGCGTGATTTTACACAATCCTTTTTTTGCCCACTTTTTATTGTTTATGTCTTTTGTAAATAATGTCATGTAGCACAATTCTAGAATTTACAATTCATATGTTAGCATAATAAAGTTGTAAACCAGCTTTTGTCTTGGTAAAACCCACTGAGCTGACTCAAATTAATAGAGAAGAAAGCTGCCCACAATTTTTATTACTATCCTCATGAAATCGGTCCAAATAAATGAATTGTATATTTCTATTAATATATTTCCGCCGTTAAATGAAAAAACGCCGATAACTTGAATCGCAACAAAGTGGAGAAGTTTTATTGTGTGTCACATCGCAGCCCGTCGCTAAAACATCTCTTCAATTTATTTATTTTTATCGGTAAAAGCCCGTACAGTAAAAAAAAATACTTAACATTTATCATCAGTACTAGATATTAAAAATAAAAATCTGGCCGGGCTGAGTGCTCCGGTCATGCTGAAGTAACAAAGCGCCAAGGCCGTGAGTCGAACCTGCACAATGATGAGACAGCGCAGTCAGGCGTGTGATGGTGGGACATTGGTTTGTCTTACACAGATCTAGCGCGGAGCTCGCGTGTGATCAGGCGAGCTGAAAGGCACCGAGGGCGTTTCATCTAAAACCCTGATAAAACTAATTTTTATTGACATTCCGTTATACTTTTATGTCTCGTTACTTTCCCCGGCAGCCTCCAGCGGTAGAGTTTGGCCCACTCTATTTGCGGACCTAATAAATAATTACTAAACATATTAATATTCAAGAAATGTTTTTTTTTATGTAATTGATGAAAAATTATATAATTAGTTTTTGAAGTGGCCAAAAAGATACCAGTCTGAAATTGGATGAGAGCGCCTACAAAAAACCATTAAATCACAGGTCAAGTAAAAATACCAAAAGCGGAATTTGTTCAAAATTGCTAAGAATATTGTCAGCTTTCTATGAAAATATATTAATTTCAAAGGTGGAAATTCTCTTCGTCTCGATTTTTATTACTATTTCTTTAATAACTAAACAAATATTTTTTCCTTCTTCCCCATCGACCTGGAATCAAGGCCTCAATCGATTACACGGTTTAGGTGGGAGAGATGGTATCAGTTTCGTGGCGGCGCACTCTCGAAAATGATAGACTTTTAAACCAGACCATAATCCCGTAAACGAATTTATGAGATGGGTGATTACAGAAATCGATGTCCGACCTTTTGTTCTGCAGGAGTCAAACGTTTCTGGGCTCTTTCTAAAAAATAAAAAAAAAGATATGAAAAAAGTTCGCATGCGAGAGAGGTCAGAGGCAGACTTAAGCACAGTACCTGCTGTGCCGATCTGAAAATATAATGGGGGAAAAGTGTTAAATGAAAAAAACAAAAAATCATTTTTAAGAAAACAAGTAAACGTTATCTAATTTATACATTTTTTATCGACATTATTTCCATGTCTCTATGTGGAATCGTTTTGTTTAACTTAGAGTCTTGTTTGAAGGCTGCATCTCTAAGGCCAAATATGTCTGTTTTATCTTTTACTGAAATTCTCTTTGGGTTTTAACACACTTTCACTTGACATTCAAACCTATGTTCAAGTAAAGATTTTTTAAAATAAACATTCTGCATTTAGAAGACAAACGTATGGCATTTACAAGACTGAATATATAGAACTGTGAGTTTGGTTATCATATACATCAATCCTTGAGCTGTTTGTGTCTTCCATTTTTCCCAAAAATCTCTCCATTGTTTAAGATTTAACGCCACATTTTAAAAAAAATATTTTTTTTGGACGTTTTATTGTTAATTAAATACTCTTAGAACTTGGCTTAAATAAAAGGCGCTGCAGAAACATTGCCTACTTTATTTTAAAGCACTATTCTTCTACTGTAATTGTGGTCCAGTTTTTATAGAATTTGAGGTACACACCTGATTTCCTGCAGCTAATTCTTTAAGAAAAAAATATATGTACAGTAATAA
The DNA here is from genome assembly GCA_944989445.1 of Ampullaceana balthica. Classification (NCBI taxonomy): domain Eukaryota; kingdom Metazoa; phylum Mollusca; class Gastropoda; family Lymnaeidae; genus Ampullaceana; species Ampullaceana balthica. Next base: position 341,177 of record CALYLW010000073.1, on the reverse strand, counting down.
ATGCAAAACAAAATTTGCTCCTTTTTTAAAAAGTTATCCGCTGATAAATTTTGAAGGCTTGGCAATTCGCTGAAATAAATCATGTTTTGCCTTTTCTTTGACTTTTTAAAAGCTTAATTCATAAAGTAAAATAAAAAAAGAGTTTGCTCAAAAATTATTAAAGGCACAAAGAGAAAAGGAAATAAGAAATTCAATTTACCAAATAAAACTTAAGACCCAACATTTTCTTCTAATAATCGAGCCAACTACAACTTCGTTCGGTCCAGACTAAAAACAAGTATTTGTAAGTCGTACTAGAGACCATTTCTTTTATTTGAGACCAACAACAACTCTTTCTATCTAGACTAAAAAAACAACAACTTGTTTTAATGATGACGAGAAACACTTTCTTCGAGCCCGGACTAACTGGCATGTTCCTTAAAAATAGCTTTTCTCATTGGCTTTAATTGCAGCTCGTTTCCAGTGAGTGCCATTCTAATTCGAGGTGAAATGTGCACGGAGATCAGGTCCCGTTGCCTGGCTAAACTGAAGTTGTGTTGTGGTGCAATGAATTTGTTGAAGGTTTATTATTTTAAGCGGTGCAATCGTACCAATGTGTGCCGAAGATTACAGCCGAGCTATGATATTATTACTTGAGATTTCTTTTGTTGGGGAGTAATGTCTTTTGTTGGGGAGGATTGTCTTTTGTTGGGGAGGAATGTCTTTTGTTGGGGAGTAATGTCTTTTGTGGGGGAGTAATGTCTTTTGTTGGGGGGAATGTCTTTTGTTGGGGAGGAATGTCTTTTGTGGGGGAGTAATGTCTTTTGATGGTGAGGAATGTCTTTTGTGGGGGAGTAATGTCTTTTGTTGGGGAGGAATGTCTTTTGCTGAGGAGGAATGTCTTTTGCTGAGGAGGAATGTCTTTTGTGGGTGAGTAATGTCTTTTGTGGGGGAGTAATGTCTTTTGTGGGGGAGTAATGTCTTTTGTTGGGGAGTGATGTCTTTTGATGGGGAGGAATGTATTTTGTTAAAGAGGGTGGCTTTAGCTTTTACGGGTACATTACAATAAAGAGCCGAAACACTTTGGAGAGACATTTATAAAGAGGACGCTAAATCTCAACCAATCATCTGTTGTGTATATACTTGGTGATGGCATCAATTATGGAGAATTATTTTACTATGTCTTATTCCATGGATGCAAGTTGGTCATGAACAGCCACAAACCCCCCCCCCTTTTTTTTTCCTAAATCTGAATTGTCGTTGTGTGAAGCCATCGGAAATAAACTGTTGTCCACACTATTCATAGATCCCTATTGATTACGTGATAAGCCACATGAAAACTCTTTTAAAATCTTTGTAAAGTCATACAACCACACGCATATCGCTTGTTGACTAATGTGGGATGAGACTACTGTTCATGTTTTAGCTCGGAGAAGAGAGCTGAGAACATGAGCACGTTAACATGATCACGTTCATGTCCCACGCTGAACTGTTTACCCAAACGAAAGGATGGCTGACGTCACTTTGGGTGGACATCCGTGATACCCCTGACCACCGTCTTTGTTGTGCTGGTGTCAAAGACACGTGATATAGTCATGCACCGTGGTTCAACAGAGTTGAGGGTGTAATCCATATAATTGGTTCATAGACGCACAAAGTCTTTATGGCGTTTGTGACGGAATCTATGTTGATTCATCTCTGCCCTCAAAAATTTATCAAACGTTTTTAAAGAAATGATGTAATACTTTCAAAAGGAATATTTTTAAAATATTAATATTATACAAATGCTGCATTCATGAGAGAATTAAAAAAACGTCCGACTATAACACAAAGTTTTTTTTAGTTTCATGGTGTTTGTCGTTTGTTTGTTGGACGGTGTTTGTAATTTGTTAGTTAACATGTGTTTCTAGTTTATTTCTTGGATGTTACTTGTAGTTTATTCGAGGGTCCTCTTAGTTACTTGATTGGCCTCATATTAGAGCCAACGCGGTCAAAATAATAAGTGTTTTGATTTTGTATGTTTATCACCAAAGCGAATGGTTGACCATGGTCCACCCCCACCTTCTATCAACATTAATCAATACATTATGAAATCATATAAGCATGATAACTATTCAGACATTACAAAACTTCCGATTATGCACTTTGGCATATACGTTTCGGTTTTATGTAACCTCTCTAGTATATGAGATACTCGATTGCTATTTTTACTCAAATAAATCAATTTTTTGCCTCGAATAATTAACCTTTAATTTTTAAAATACAAATTAACATATTTTTATATTTTTATAAATTTTATATCTCACACTTTAAAAAAACAAAAGCAAGAACCACACAAACAAGTGCCAACGCCGTAATGTCCTGGTGGTGAACTGTCCCGGCAGGGAGACGGTTTGCGGCGCACAGACTTTGGTTTGATGGCGTCATAGAAACGCCAACAGCGAATTCGTTCCACTGCCCGCCCACCCACCCACCCACCACCCCAGCCCCAGTTTTGTGATGTGCGTTGTACAATATAAAGGAAAGGATTTGAGGAAGAGAATTGCATGGAATTAGGACTCAGTGAGCATTGCTGCTTAAAAAATATATATCTTTTCCATGAGTGCCACTCGAATTGAAGCGCAAACAAGCCTCCTGGGAAAAGTGTCACATCCCAGGAAGTCCCAGGTAGACAGACGCCTTTAGATTATCAATGAGCTTGTGACTAGTTCATATCGACATAGCTTGAGCGCGCATATCGTTTTAACATAGCACCAATGTTTATTATAACAACCAAATGCTCATTCCTCAATCGATATACATAATTCCCGTTGTCTGTATGGATGTTATGCTGTTATGTGGCGCTGCAATCGATTTTGTTTTATAGTGATACTAATTTTACAATACATAATTCCCGTTGTCTGTATGGATGTTATGCTGTTAGGTGGCGCTGCAATCGATTTTGTTTTATAGTGATACTAATTTTAGAAAACATAATTCCCGTTGTCTGTATGAATGTAATGCTGTTAGGTGTCGCTGCGATCGATTTTGTTTTATAGTGCTACTAATTTTAGAAATTTTACTGCACCAAAAATAACACTTTTCGAACATTCCGCATAAAATTGTTCAATATGATAATAAGTGAATCAAATAAAAATAAACGAAAGTTCTGTATTACGTTATTTTTTTTTCTGATGTGTATTTATTTTGAAAACTTCCGTAATTTTTGACGGGTGATACACTAGTATGAATCATAATGCCCATCGCGTTAATCGTAGGCCCTTAGCCTTAAGAGATAGAAGAGGAGAAATACCGGTTAACTCCAATCACCTCCACTCACCGGGGTATATTGTTCAAGTGTTTTTCTCCTCAAACTGAAGTTGCTTGACAATAGACAACTCTCTTCGACTCCACGGAGGCAAAGAACGCAGACGAGATCTGCCAGTAGCAGTCCTAATGTGCTCCCCACAGGGCCACACGCCACAAACTTATTTCTCCGGCAACTTGTTTTCTCTCCGGCAGATAATTTCTCCCGTTGCCTCCCTTTATCTCAAAGCATTGGCCACCCATGACTTTTGTCTATACCTTTCTAAAAGCAATTTGTTTAACGTTACGTCGGAGCGCGTATGTTCAACAACAACTTTTTTCTTTTTCCATTTCTTTCTCTCCTAGATGTGTGCCAGCGAAGCTTTTGATTTCATTTCCTGTGATTGAATTCTAATAGACTATTGTTTGTTTGAGAATAAATAATTAACGGTATATAGCTTTTCCTCAACTACCAAGACAATCTGTATATTATTATCTTAGATATCGTTCTACTCAAATTTTTTGTATGGTTTGATTTAGGTATTTGTAAAAACGTTTAGATGTGATAATTACGACTTCGGGGCTTATTAAGATCTGTAAGTCTCTTACACGAAGTATGAAACTCTAGTATAATTTTACGTTATTCTAAAATGTAATGATATCAAATAATTAAGTTCGTAACCTTCTCAAAAGGAAGAAGATTTTTACTTATACACTCAAAAGTCGAAGACGTATCACCTTATTAAAAAGTTGTCAATAAGAGAACTTTTGATATCAAAGTTGGTCAGTCGACAATAAGAACCATATCCTTTTTTGTAAGTTTGGGAGTTCAGTAAACACTGCCATACGTGCCCACGCGCATGTTCTCAACGCGATGCGCCCATCCTCAGAAAAAATAATGTAAATGCTGGGGTCTCAGTGATTCTCTACGTAACACGAGCAAAGCGCGTCTTCCCATTCAACCTCTTAAGCCAAAATACACTAATTCTGGACCTGCATGACCTCTGTAAAATAGCATTTCACATGATTGAAAAATACGTTTCTTCCGCGATGCGACAACTCAGAGACCCCATTGAAAAATAAACAACAACCTTTCACAACATTCTTCATAATTACCTACAACTCACCGCTTATATCACGCCCGTTTCGCTTGTTTGACACATGTTAAGGCATGCTTTCGACAACGCGTATCATTGCCCGCGTCCAAAAGACTAAACTCTGTTACATCTTGCTCTTAAAGCTTTGCCAGACACCGTGATCTTATCAAACTTTTGTGGCCAAAACTCTCTTTCGTTTTGCCTGAAATAGGCCCATAAACTAGAGACAATCAGCGGCGTAAAAGGCTGGGGGAAGGGGTGGACCGCCTAGAGCGATACTTAGTTTTCTTTATAGGCGAGGATGACATATCTGGTTAACTGCCATACTTGCAACGTGCGGCAATATTCTCTTTGAAACCAATCAGCACTAACGCTAGCTACGCCCCGGGAGACAACACCACACAAAACAAAAAGAATTTAAAAATGTCAAATTTTTACAGTTTTCTGTACGAAAAGATAGCCTGAAAACTACATGTTTGAGGTAAGAATTGTTTTTCCCTATCTTCACGAATTCAAACTCCAGCAAGTTTCATTCCTTTAAAGTGTAAACTGTCGAACTTGTCGATATAGTAAAGATTTAAACCCAAAATAAACAAGGAAAAAAATTGTCTACCCTCAACTTATGGACGGTGGCTCTTGATAATTTACAAACTTTGTCATTTATTTTTAACGATTGACAACAACTTCCTGTAATATCCGCTATATATTACCGAGGTTAACTAACTAGCTGGATGTATTTTTTTTTAGTCTTGCTTTCGCTCAGTATGTCACAGGATATCAAGTGCAAAACTGTAATTACAAGATGGGAAAAAACAATGAAAATGAAAAGAATGTAAATGAAATTAAATGCAGTAAAAAATAAAAAAAATTATATATATATTAAAATGAAATAAATTCTGACAATAATTAAAGTTTGCAATATTTTTATTTAAAAAATAAATTTAATGAACGTAAATGTAAAAGATCCTATAAAAAATACAGATCAAGAGCTTCCTAATTAAATTCTTTAAAATATAGATTTGCTAACTGAAATTGAAAGTTACACAAATTAATCAGTAAACGGGTATTAGCAAGTAACAATTATATTATTTTTGTATTTAAGATAGTCTCCTTATAAAATACAATTTCAAATATCGGGTGGTACAGAGGATCGTATTAAAAATAAAAATTAGTTTAATAGCAAAATTCAGAAGAAAAAAAAAGAAATTATTGTTACTCTTAACAAGGTAAAATTGTTTTTGTTTTTACAGTAACTTTCGTGATCATTCCGTTTTTTTTTGTTTGTGTGGATAGGATTCACTTCTTCATTTGATCCCATTCTTCTCCTCACCATTGGCATACCTTTGCCCCATTGGGAATCTTTTCTCAGTACTATAACGTTTCCTTAGTAAGATTCCGCTCTACCATAATATTCACGTAACATACCTTGCCAAGTGACATAATGAAACAAACACTATATTTGGACAGATTCATTCAAGATTTATTTATTTTTTTTACTTTTGACGAACAATTCGCGTACAAATTTGACGGATGGACCTAAGCCCTCTTGGAAGGTAAATAAATATCATTTAAATATTTTCAGAATTGACATTAATAATTCAAGATCAATACATACTTTAAGTTCTCGTTTAAAAAGATCATTTGCTGTAGCAGTAGGCTAATAAATATATATTTGATTGTAAGGTCAGTATTGCTATGTTTGGGTAATGATTTTCAGGCTTGAGTTAACTCAAATTTCTTCTCAACTTCAACCAAGTGTGTCAGATCCACTACCCAAATAGCGTGGGATGGGAATCTCAGCTTGTTTTTTTTAGTGTGTTTATTTCTTTTATTTACCAAGGCGGCTGCTAAACTAGCATTCTTCCTAACTACGCATCTGACACTCTTCTAAATGTCTTTCACAAGTCCAATGTGCTATGCTTGTCCACGTGCTTTAGTACTCAACTCTTGAAAAAAAAGACAAAGAAATGTATGTTTTTAATTAATGTATTAATCACTTAACAATGGGACACAGTTTAGCTGAGAAAGAAATGAATTTGTCAACAATACATTGATGAGAACTGACCGACTTGATTTCATGGTTAGAATGCGAAATTCATCGCCTGGAGTCATAAGTCGTACACTTTATTGATTGTTTAACTACATAGTTGATTGTCGATCTACAGAATGGCTTTACCTTAAACTGTGAGATTGGAAGTCAAAACATATTAGCCATCGCCTTGACGACAATCTCATCAATCAAATACATTAGTCAATGATCGCGTGGAGGAGTCCCCGATAGAATGGATTATCGATTGCATAAGCTGCTCATCAATAGAACGGATTGAGGAAAGAGTGGAATAGTCATCAATGGAATGGAATATCGATCGCATGAAATGATCATCTATTTAGCACGGCCAAGTGGGAAACAAAGCTATCTTGAAACTGACGCCAGCCAACAGCACAAGTTGACACTAATGTCTTTCAAGTGTCTTTTACCTTAAATGCCGTACTCCACAACGAAAGATCAAGCTCATTTTAAGCCGCCGCTACTTCCTTTTCCCTCCCACAATGCAGCACGCGTGCGCCCCCACCACCCTCTGTTAACAACAACAACAAAATTGGAGAAAAATTTTATCAACCCGGTGCCGTGCCTGCAACACTTCGAAATGTTATACGCAAGGAGAGCTGCTGTGTATCTTTATTGGGCCTTAAATGTCCCGACGTTCTATCTGACCCTGGTTGAGGTAAAGCATACGTGTTATCTTATCGCTACCCAACCATTCTTTTTATACATTAAGACGCTTATTCTATTTAGAAGATTGTTGCGTCCTACGTCCTTTATTACAAATATTATAAGTAGAACGAACAGCCCATGCTGGCCTAATTAGCAAGTGAAGCAGCTTTCACGGACCACGGCATAAGAAGGGATTGTGTCGCACAATCCCCAGCCCCCAACGGATGTCAGGTACCAATCAGAGCTGAGTGGACTCGGGGCCACCCTGAAGCCAAGGGAACAAGTACCTGCCCTCAAAGAGACTCGAACTTGCGACTCTCAGTACCGCAGCCGAGCGCGCACGAATCTGACGTCACGTGTTTGCCGCTTGAGTCGTCTGTTCTTCGTGTTTATTTGAGATTTTTAAATTTCCAAATTTCTCACATGCTGCTGTCAGTTCACTCCAGGATATTTTAAATTATTTTTTTCTTCTTCATTTATTAGCAAACCTTCACAATCTTAAGTTAAATCGCTCTGCCTGGCATAACCAAAGAATGAAGGACGTCATCTCGAGGCTTACAGCGAAAAGATCACCGACGCTATTTTCATGCTCAGCGTCTCTTCTAGCGCACTATTAATCCGTCAGAAAGGACACAAGCATTCAAGGATTTCAAATTCATATTTACAACATCATCGAAACTTTTCAGAATACCGAGAACAATGTATATCAATAGGACTCAATTGTGAAATTTAAAACCTCAAGTTTCTATGGGAGAATGAATATTTCTAATCCTAACAAAAGTTTGTTGAATACCTTTAAATGTCCATTTCATGGATGAAAGGTAGAAGTACGAGAGTCTGCACATGACGAATGAAAGTAAATTATACTAACAGAAAATCCAATAGTTACTGTGTTTTCAAACAGTTTTCTTCCATTTGAGTTTGAATTGGTGTTAACATTTTTAACATTGTTGTAAACAATATTAATACCGTTTCGGTTTTCCCGTTCACGGCAAAAGATGAAATAAGAAAAACCCGTAAAAAACCAAGTTTTTGACTATAAATCCTTTATGTACGAGAAGAATTTAAAAGAATGTTCATTATAATACGCAGCGCCAGACCATCCAGAAATACAAAATTGCAGTTGTGTCGTAAAACATGTTTAATATAATGCGCACCGATCAGGAATATGTTTATAAAAAGAGCTGTCAATAAAATACGCACCTTATTGCGCGACAGAAAGGTTGTTCAATATAATACGCACCGCGACGCTCTATCTCAAAAAATAGCATGATACATAGGAATAAATAAAATAATCTAAAAAATCAATAATTTAATTACGGTACATGCGATCGATCTGAAATTTTGATACATTGTTTTTATCATCGGTACGAAACTGCCTGCAAAATTTCAGCTCGCTATCTTGCGAGCAAGTGGGTTAAAAATCGATCAAAAGTTTTGGCGACAAGCAAGCAAGCAAGCAAGCAAGCAGGTCGGTCGGCCGCAGACACCACGAGTTAATATAAAGGATTTAAAAAAAGAGAAGTGTGGGGAGGGGAGGGGAAAGATAGCCATAGAAAGAGAGAAAGATTTGGCAGGTAAAAAAAGATTAAAAAATAAACAAGTAAAAACAGCGAGAAGGGGAGTTTACTCGGGTTAACGTCAAACGAAAGCTTTAAATTTCCTTACGTTAATTACCGGGCCTGAATTCGATAATACCGAGTTCCCTCCCCAGAGAAATCCGCCACTGATTAGCCAAACCACACTGTTTCGTTTTCAACGAAATATTAAATCAATACTTCTATCAATCACATATCATTGAAATATATGTAGTCAAACGGATACAGGCAGTATTTTCAGCAGAGAAAACTTGTGCCGAGGTTATGCGTCAAGGATAACATTAAAGTTCAACATGGGGGGAGCGTGTGATTTTGTTGACGAAACCTCACCGCGAGTTGTTCTTCAATTGCAAATAACTCTCGAAAACATGTTTTTACACGAGCTTGTTTGTCTTTCCGGGCTTCAATTTAATTGTGAAGTTAATTGCATTTGTTGTCTATCGAGATTTCAAAGGGAAAAAAATGAGCGGAAAATAGCTCTGGGAACATTTCACAATGCAAAATAAATCAGGGTTTTTATTTGTGGTTGTTGTTTTAGGGCTTTTTTTCTTCGTCAAGGGTTTTTTGGACATCAGTCATATTGCAAAATAATTAATTTATTCATATGTGCTATCTCATTTATTCAGATATATTGTTATGGACTGTCGTACCGATGGTCACGGGTTCGAATCCGTGTGAAGGCAAGGGTCCCTGAGTCACCCCGCTCCGAATGGGTACCTAACACTACATGTAGTTAGGCGGCTGGGTAATGCGTGGAACCCACAAAGCCGTGGCCTGTGAACGCTGCATCACTTGCCAACAGATCATCTGTCATGGTCTGTGGACGCAACTATCTTCTGCATAGAAGGAGCGTCTGTATAGATATAGATAGATAGATATGGAGCACATCATTTGTTAAACCTTTTCCTTTTCTGGCTTGACTCACTAGTTCGAGAGAAACTTGTGGTTTATTTGTATATGCCCCTCAGCGACTTCTCATGACTTTAAAAATAGATATGTTATCTTTCGAGAACATATCTTTGGGCTAAAATGATTTATTACAAAAAATTTTGTCGTTTAAAAACACAGACTGGAGACAGGCTGTGACGTAACTCCCCGTTCAGCACCAAAAAACTTGAAACAGAAAAACGAAATATTAATCAGTTAAGAAACGCATAAAATAAGTCCTGTGTTCTGCATAATATCAGTTTTAATCACGTGACTCACTCGTGGAGCTCATAATAAGATGGACTGAAACAGCTAATGCAGTCATTTCATTTTTACCTCATTACCTTGTTTTTATGTTGTTGTTTTTTTGTTGTTGTTTTTTATTGTTATTTTAATGTAAATCGTGAAAAATTTTATGGATTATTTATTACGACCCGACATCAACATCCCTGATAAGGATCAAATTCAATCCCCCCCCCGCCCCCTCAATCCGCCGCCACGCACACAAACACACGAAATTCCAATTTTGAATATTATTTACGAGGTCCGACGGGGGGAAAAAAATCTAAAACCGTGAGAACTAAATAATGAATGGCATAAATTTTCTAGAGATGGCGTCTTTTCGCCCTCACCCCCGTGATGTGTGCACACCTAAATCGTGGCTCACCTCGGCCACACTGCTTCCCCGTCTCGTACCTGATTGACTCCAAAAAAACATTGAGAGAAAAAAAATATCCTCTTGTTTATTGAGACCTGTTGCTGGAAAAAGTATCAGTATTTGAACATACAATATTCCAATGCTTTAACAACACAAAATTCTGGTATACTTGATAATTTTACACCATAATGTAACTCATTCCTTTGTAGAATTCGTTTAGGACAGTGCATCGGTGACCAAGGCAAGATGATCTGTTTTCACAACAAGCTTAGATTATAACCATATCGCAATGACTCTGTTGCGTCATGGGGTCGCTACGCCATAACAGTTTGAGGAACTGTGCACGTCGGTTCTATTTAAACTCGTCAGGGAGACGTTAAAAAGAAAATCCCATTTAACTGTGGGTGAGGGGTGGGTGTGTGGGGAGTTGGGTTGATTGAAGTTATAGATACTGTCTTTGATCTGACGACCTGACTACTCGCTTCCGCAGTTTTCATCTGAAGGTTTTAGTTGGTTTCGGAGAGCCTTGCATTAAATCAAAGATACAAGATTATAACAGGCCGGGTGAGATAGACGATTCGAGCATATGTTTGATATTTATCATTAAGGATAATTCATGAGGTGGGCATACTTCCAACGTGTATCACAGTGTTTCTTGAATTTTCAAAGCATAGACCAGGAATATTTTTTAAAAATATTATATATATGTTTAAAATAAAAGATAAAAAAGATGTTTTAAAAAAATAAAAATTTACGGTAACAGTAAAGACAACGCCGCCACTCAGCCTTAAATCAGAAATACAGTTAACAGGGAGAGCAACTTGTTAAATTGATATTGCAATTTGTGAAAATATGAGCTAAAACCAGTTGTATAATAAAAGTAAGCCGCAGGAAGCAAACCCGCTTTTCTGTGTAGATATCCTTGTGTTACTGTTTATTTAACGTAGCACTATGCGTATGAGAAGAGCAAAGTTGTGATTTTCACACAACATCATTATGTTCTATTTATGATTAATGATGAAGCTTTTTGTAATTAAAAAAAATAATTTTTAATAGTTTTTAAGTTGTAAAACAACATATATTAAATGTAATCAATTTTATATTCGCTTTGAGACACAAGACGATTACTTTTTTGCATCTAATCGATGGATTTTTAAAAAATCTATTTCTGACATAACCCGATTAAACGCCTAGAATACGATCCATTTTGTAAACAAATGTATAGATTTTTAAGAGAATATTATTTAAACAGAGGATATCTCAAGCATAATTATTCTCTTCTGTTCTCTTCGCAGAAAGAAACCAGCTAAAACTGTGACGATGTCCAAGCGCTGCTGCGAACAGACTTGTGCACACACCACATCGATGCTGATTTCGTCTTCAAATGACACTCTTCTGTAATAAAGGCGTATCCCACCCCTTAATACCAGGTTTGTTGGACGGCTTTACGGTTTCAAATAGCGAATGTCAAGGCCCTGCCCTTGATGGCACAGCTCGTTGGTGCGAATAGTTCAAAGGTAGCTGTTTGTCTCTCAGCACATGGTCGATGTCTTATTTGCTGCTTTGGATATGTAATGAATACCCGGCCTCTGATGAAACGGTTTGTCACCCGCGTTAACAGTAGATCAGAAAAGGAGGACTATTATTAATATAGACCACGGGTTGAAATAGCTGTTGGCTATAAACCACGAAGTTCTGTACTTGAGATTTTCACATATAATTGTAAGCTTAAGTTAATGAAACATACTATGTGCTCGACTATAGATATCTCTCCTAGCATTCTTTATTATCTCTTAAGGATTTTGAGCAAGATACTGACATAATTTTCAATATTAAGAGACAACATTCGTTGTTTTTTTGTTGCATTTTGACAGCGCACAGTGCTGTCGCGTTCACTTGACCATTGTTTGAAAATAAAAATCAGTAAAACTATTTTTTTTTAAAAATAAAATTAAACAAAAACGCATCAAAGAATACAAGAATCGGAAGGATGAACTGATCACGTGACTTTCCCCAAAGTCCCATAACCCCCAAAACAAAACCAAAAAAATCCTTATCAACGGCAATGTCAAGGTCGCGTGACGACTCCACACAACGTCAAACCAAGGGGGCCCCATGTCTCTCATCTACACGAAGTTCGTTGTCTCCGTGAACACCACCGCCCTAGCCGTGATCGCCGCCACCACCCGGATCCCGGCGGCGACGTCCTCGTCATCACCAGCGACAACGACAACAACGCCTACGACCCCGGCGCCCGTGGCCGCAGTCACCGTCACCGACTCCATGCGTAAAGAGGCGATGGACGTTGTGGTAGCCAAGATCATCTGCCTGCTCATACTGACTATCCTGTCCGTGCTGTGCGGATTGCTTCCTCTGCGGTTGCTGATTCACACGCCCCATCTGTTCACTAGGGGCCGAAACTCCGTGGACTACTTTCTATGCGGGCTTCGGCTATTCTCTGGAGGTAAGCATTCTTTTCCAACTATTGTAATAACAGAAAAAAATCCACGAAAATAGGTTACTCTGTGATTTCTTTAATTAGTACCCTTCTTACTTAATTGCTATATCATTGAGAGAAAAGATAGGTTAATTATACATGCCAATTTCTCTTAACAAGGCTTTAAAATGCGTTTGAAAAGAATGATAAGCTTTTTTTGCTTGAACCCTTACTGCTTCATCAACAAAACACTAAGTCCGTACTTTTCAGGTGCGTTAATTGAACAAATATTTTTTTTTAACTCGATATTTTCCTTGCACCCGGTAACATGGGCCCTTTTAGTCACCTGGTGGTCCTAACCATGGAGACCTGTATGCTTTGCGGGTGGCGCCAAAGTTGTAGCGGGTCGTAGTAAGGAATTCCACCCCTCCTTGTGAGGTCAATTCAGTGGGAGGCATCTTCGACTTTATGTCCTGGATGCCCAGGTGGCCGCTTCAGAAGCGACTGCTTCCGGGGGGGGGGAATGATTCCTCGGCTGTTACGTCCCTTTGGGAGCTGAGAGGGTCTTCCCGGGAAGACCCATGAAGAGCATTAGGCTCTGGGCTTCTGATTTTCTTCCACATGTAGGATCATTAGTCACCTGGTGTTGAATTCATTCCCTGGTCATTTTTACCACAAACACAGGTGGATTTACATTTTGACGATTCCTAGCTATTCGGTACTTAACCGGTTTTTTCTATTTGAAAGGAGAGTAATACAAAACGAAACACGGTTTGGATAGGCCTCGTTGTACTGAAAGACTTCTGGAAACTAATAGCGATAAATCTTAATACCGTGTTTAGCCTGGAAAAGTTATCAAATGGCTTTAGGTTAACAAGCCTAGATGGTGCGAAACGTTAACTGTGTTTTAAGTATGGGAATGCTGGTAAATTTTTAGAAGAAAAAAAAAGTCAACAGATTCCGACATTCACCTGCGGAAAAATGTTTCCAAAACAGAGTCTGACTCATGTGTCAGTCAAGGATTAGCTGATAAAGAGAGAGAATCCTTTTTGAATTTTTGTAAAAAGTAAGACGTAATCTGACGCATAATCCAATCAATTAACTCATCAAAATTGACGGCGAAATTATTTTCTGACTGGGCTGTACCGTAATCATTGAAAATATAAATACACACACACACACTACACACACACACACACACACACACACACACACACACACACACACACACACACAACACACACACACACACAAACAACCAGCGTGTTACGTTCGCAAATGTTTTTCATCGAATGTTTTAAACGATGGTAAAGAGACGTTGATCATTTTTTCTATTATGGTTTCTCTCAGAGCAAAAGCATATCATGCACGAATTGACCTAAGCTCAGCTCCGTTATGAATTTGTGTGTGCATGCGTGTGTGAGTGTTTATGTGTATGTGTGTGTGTTTGTGTGTGTGTGTGAATGGATCGTCTTATTAAATAAGTTATATTTCGTTTACTATAGCGGCACTAGTACTAACAGTTATAAAATTATTATAATTAATCTGTAGTGAAAAATTCGATTTTTATAAACCACACAATAAGTTTACAAATGATACAATTTATGTGAAAATTTTGGGAAATTCACAGCAGTTGTGTGCTCTAACATCATTTCATACAGACATATACATTCATATAGATAACACCTGCAGTCTATCTCAGCTGCAGTCATATGTGGCTTAATTACAAAGAATCTGACATAATCTGAGTTAAAAGATTACATTTTCCATAATGTCACTACTCTTCACAAACATCATTAGGGAAAAAACCACCATAAACAAACAGCAAAACCAACACATACACACACACACACACACCACACACACACACACACACACACACACACACACAAACAACGCACACAATATGCCTCATCGTAACAGATGTGCCTAAACTAGGGAAAAAAACTACAAAATTAATAAGAATTAAAGACGGATAATTATACCTTAAAACTTTCCATAGAATTAATTTTCCACGAAAAAAGTTGAAAATACAATTTAATAATCAGCTTGAAAACAACTTTCAAAATTAATTTCATCTTGCATTTTTATATTGAAACTGACTTCTTAGGTTGAGTGGTTTCAGTTAATAAAGACCTAGTTGTATGGAAAACGAAGTACATTCCAGTTGGAAGTTTGTCATTTATTTTCAATTTACTTTCGCCATATTAGAATAACAAGGTTCTTTGTGAACTTTTGGTCGAACCGAGATATTCACGTTTGAAAATTTGATTTTAGTAGGCCTATAAAGAGTTAGAACCTTGTTATTCTGTACTTTCCACAAAATTGTCTCGATATATACAGCTTCCATATTTGTTTTTACCATGATAGATCGATACATGGACTATAACCAGGTGGCGAAACTCATTTTTTGACACAAATTCGACTTAGAGCCTTTTATTGTCACACAGTCTCCCGTTTAGCATATTTTTTTTCTTCAAAATAATATTATTTTAAAAGAAACAAAACAAAATGATAGGTAATCCCATTAACTATGTTTTAGAAATCCCTTCGTTGATTCAATGCCTTTTAAGAACTACAGGTTTTAAAAATAAAATTAATTTAAATAAATCCCATGTGACTGATATGAGAAAGGAAGCGGCGATGTTCCCTCTAAGGTTCGCTGGTCCGTGTGCGAAGTAAAAAAAAACTCGTTTCGAATGATGCAAAGCATAAATTTTTAGTGCAATATTTTACAAATTTGATGCGCAGTAATTCTAAACTGCTGCGCGGTGTTCTTCGGATATCTGAGCGGCCGCGCTGCTAAAAGGGAAGCAAGTCACGACATCGGACTGAATTGCTCGACGCTCCCTACTTGGGCGACTGGATGTAATTAATACTTCACCTTGAACATTATGCGTGTCTCCAATCAGCGGAAAATGCTCATCACTTGATAACAACTACTGCCGGTTTTTACAAATGTTTTTCTTCGTTGTCCTGGTTTGGTATGTGGGTTGGGCGGGTTGTGCTAACATGAATGATTTATCTCTCGAGGAGGCGACTCAGTCTGAGATCCGAGGCTCTATTGATTTCAAAGAGTTCGTCAAAAGAGCTGCCACCCTGCGTTGGACATGGCGTCCAATTAGCCGTGAAGTTATCCAATCAAAGAATTAGCGAGCCATTCACTCATTAGCTCCCTCCCGATCTCCCCCCCCCAAACAGACGAGAAAAGCATTGGAGCGAGTCATGCACAATGGGTCTGCGTGTTTGAATATCAGAGTAATGAACTCTTTGAAGCCGTGTAAGGGCTGGCAAAGGGCTTTTAAGGTATCTGCTTGATTTGTATATTGAAATATTTATCCTCGCTGCTAATTACATTGATGGTGACATGCTGTAATAGAAATAAATTAAAAACTGCAGTCGAGTGCAAAACTCAAAGACACAAACATTGATACTTACGCAGACAAAAAGCGCTCTTCGTACACCAAAAGCTTACTACGTAAATGAGAACATGAATTTACTTTGAAAATCTAACAAGCATTTACGAGGATAAAAAAGTTCACTCTTAAAATATTAGCCCCCCCACCCCCCCCTGTTTTTGTTTTTTGTTCTTAAATATTACTTTTCGGAATTATCATAATAGAAGAAATCTAACATGATTTTGAAAATCTTCGAAATATATTTATAGTAAACTTAGTCTTTAGGCCTAATTGGTATTATGCATTTCGTAATACAACATCATTTATTTCGAAATACGGTATCATGTATCTTCTGAAGCAGAATTATGTTTTTTTGTAAACAAAACATTACGCATTTCGTGCTACAGCAGCAACAGCATCAAATAGTTTGAATTACAACAATCAATCAAAGCAAAAGTTTGAAAGAAAATTATTGTTCAAGTTTAACCCCTGCAAGAATTATCACATTTGCTATGCAGTACGTTTTACACGATATAATAAATGTAAGGATTCGTTTAAAAAAAAATTAAAAACCAATAATGTCTTTACGTTTAATATTCCACGTTTAAAAAGTATTTTAAAAGTATTTAATATTGACACAGCAAGTTGTAATACTTGAAAAACAGCTTAAATTAAGAAAGGAAAATTTAAAATTAATTTAAAATAACGTTTGAAATTTTTTTGATAAATTTGATGTCTTTATCAACTTCTAAGAACTCGGGCTGAATCTTGATTATAATTGAAGGTGCCATTTTGCTAGTTGCTATCATAAAAGTTTTTTTTAATTTATTAGGTTGAGTTGACAGATAACAGTGAATACATCAGCGAATTTTGATCCTGTCTTTGGGTTTAATTTAACATTCAAATTTTTTTAAAAATATATTATTTTAAGAAAAAAACAACAAATCTCCGTGCTATCAGGTTTCTCATATTTTACAACAGCATCCTGACACACTCATTGCTTTGGAGCCGACCATATTTTTTATATTGTTACGTTTGTTTTCAAATTCTGGTTTATACCGATAACAATATTTTCCCTCTCCTATCTATTTACATAGCTACTAGATTTATGAGACATATTTTAAAATTACCGAAAGGGAATTTTTGTAATTAAAATGTTTTCAAAGTGAGTTGCATTAAAAAAAATATGAGCGATAATCAATTGTTTAATTACGATTTGATGATTTAAATATGATTTAATGAATGTTAAAAGAAATGAAATATAAATTAGAGCTTTAAAAGATCATTGTTGAATAAAAGTAAAGCGTAATTTGAACAAATTAATCTGCATGTTTTTCCCCGTTAATATATAAATCTTGGAATTTAGGATTAAGGACGGGAAGAGGCAGTATGCAAAGCCCTAGTTGAGCTATGACGATATAACAGTCCCTGAAATTTGCAGTGCATGAACTTCTATCCAAAAAAAGAGAGAGGAGAAAGCTTGCGCTTCTAATTTGAGCTAAAATAGTTGATTCTAAATGCTTCGTTTAAGAAAATATGTATGTAAAATAAAGTAATTAACAAGATACCTAATGGGGATTGAACTCCAATCAAACAATGCCGTCCCCCGTTCTTTTCCAACATAGGAGAAAGTCAAGCAAACGCCACTTTCATTAGTAAAAAAATAAAGAACAAAACCACACACCCACATTTTATTCAACATATTTAAAGAGTATAGTTGTTCTTTTTACAGGCTAATATTGGGGCAAAAGTTTAATTAGTGCTAGAGAGTGTGGGATTTGGATTGGTTTCCTTTCACAACTCGGGTGGGGGTAGACGCCCTTGGAGTTGGAGATTGTAAAAGATTTGGTTCAAATTCATGCAAAGGCAAAATATTTTTTTACAGAACTTGAGATGTATCATAAAAAGGAAGGTAATAAAAAGAAATTAATATTTAATTTACGGTTTCAAAAAATCTGAAAGTTTTATGTATTTAATCGTTTTTCTTTAAATTACTAAGGTGAGTTTCAAATTTCAAATTTACTTCATAAGCCGGAAAACGAAATATTTATAAAACCATTTTGCGTGACATAATTTTATTGAGTTTTTCGTCACTCACCACTCTAAAATTATATGGAGAAAAAGTGTGAATTTTTTAATGAAATCAAATTTATACTTTCCCAAGAAAAAACATATCTTACCTTAAGTTTTCCACTGATCCAAGCATTTTTTTTTGAATTATTTTTGAAACTCAGTGCTCTAATTTTGTCCGATCTTTGGTTTTGAAAATTCAAATAACATAGGTTTAAGAATGGGACGTTTCCTGTGTTCACAATCTACAGCGTAAAACTTTCAGTATAGTGAATCTTAAAATTATTAACTGGAGAATTATGAGACCAAACAAAGTTGTTTTTTATGGTCAAAAATTGAAAGCAATTTCTTCGCGTTTTACCTATTATTTTTAACATTTACAATAATATTTTTATCCTTTTTTTTAAATATTTCTTTTTTACTTCATATCAACTTAAACGTTAGTATTCAGCCATTACCATCATAGCACATTTTTCATTTGGCAATTATGGGCAAGTTTGTAGCAATTATCTTACAGCTCAGGGAAAATTTGAATTCCTTAATATCATTCGGTCAATACTTGACGTAATTCACGCCCGCTGCGAGTAAAATCCAATTATTTAGATTTATAAAAAAAAATTTTAATATTCAAATACTTTACTTCTACCAAGCGGTCTTTTAAGTCAAAATATATTTTTTCATCCGAGCAAAGACACGGATCTTATTGTTTATAAATTTACATTATTACTTTAAAAAAAAATTTTCTGCCTGTTTTTTTTTCTGCCCCTTTTCCCCGCCGCCAAAACCAACCCGATACCATGTTTTTTGACACGCCATCGGTTGATCAGAAAGATGTGGGTATGATCTCCGGCCATTCTTCATACGATAAGCAGACGAGCCAACGAGCCATGCTAAATTAAACTAAAGCCGACAAGCGATCCACCAAGGGGGAGAATAACCAGCGCCATTGACAGCCAATTACCCGCATACACAAACAGTCGCACTGAGACGGTAAACCTGGCAAGGTGAAACCATTTCCAACACCCGCGTGATATCAGGTGTACGTTTCAAGCCCTCAAGAAACTGCGTGTTCTCATCAAATAAACCGCGAGACTAAACCAGGTCTGGCTAGGCGAGTTGTGGCGCAAAATAAAAACAGGTGAGATGATGGGTCATCATGACCTTTGGTGTATGAGAGAGAGTCCATCTTTTAGGAGATCGGTGACTTTCTATATATTCAGCAACCCCTCCCAGTTGGGTGTACGGTTGCCGCCTCGTCCGATGTCTTACCTTGTGTGTCACGGTCCCATAGGTTTGAGAAGCGTCCCTAAAGGTGAGACAGCGTTCCTGTAGGTGTGTCGGCGACCTTGTCTTTGTGTTAGCGGATCACTTGTTTCTTCTTTTTTCTGTTTTGGTCAGCGCCCCTTAAGTTGGTAAATACTGCTAAGGTTGACCCCTGAATGAGTTACCAGCCTTCATTGAAACGCGTTCTTGCGTTATTCGTGTACTATTTGCCCTAGGTATCAAGGCTTATTTCGGAACAAAAAGTTTAATGATAAGGTGAACTTCGTGCAAAAACATTTCACGGAGGCTAAAAGTTGGTTGTGATTGTGACAGAAGAAATGAGTCTTACACCAATCCAGAAGTCGGCATTGTCCGACAGGGCGTACAAAACAGTTTAAAGGAAAAAACAAATCCAACATTCTTCGTTGAAGACATGGGTCGGCTGTTGTTTAGTGGGGGAAAACAACAACAACAACAAAATTACATCCGTCTATAATGTACTTGTATTTCAGATCTAGGAATCCGAGATATAAAAATAAATTCGATTATTATTGTTAATGCTAGAGATATCTCAGATTATTATGACTCAAGGCCAAGGGTTTCAAAATATGTCTGGCAGCAATGTTCCCCCTAAGGTTCGTTGGTCCATGTGTAAATGACAAAAATCGTATGCAAAGTTTCATTTCACCAATTTCGTGTCCAAAATTGTACACCCTACAAACAAAGATAATATATTAACCCATTAAAATGTGTTGCGCGGTAATTCTAAAATGCTGCACATTATCGGTCAGATATCTGTGTGGCGGCGCAGCCGCGCAGCTTAAAGGGAACTTTGTCTGGCATTTGCATTAAATTAATTGAAACATGAACAATTGCATTTTTTAAAAATATTTGATATCCATCAATTTTTAAGTACCAAGTTTCGATATTTAATAGTTTTGAATAAATTTCCCAAACCATTTTTTAAAAATTTCCGTGTCTAAAAACTTTTACATGGCTATAATTAACTTACGAAAAACTCATAAAAATCTAACATGTTCTAAGATTTACATATTGTCGTTGATATTTATTTTTAACATCTAAAATGTCAATCATTTCAATGCATATCTTTACATATAGCGTCCCTCAATAGATTATTTTAGATTTCAGTCTTGAGAACTAGGGAGTGTTTTTTGTGTGTGTTTTTTCGGGGGGGGGGTGGAGGGGACGAGTAAAAGTATGCCGACGGTGTTTCTTAATAGAATCATATATCATTATTCTTCAAAGCACGTGAAAACTAAACGTGTTTCACTTTTGAAGATACAGACGAAAGATCCCCCCTAACGTCATGGGTAGCCCCGTACTTCAAAGAATTTACCGTAAATACCCCTGAAACCGACACCTACAAGTAGAACCAGAATGGCGATTTTTTTAATTAAAAAAAGTCTTCCGTATTTTTTAAGTATTAAAAAATTATGATGTCTTGCTATGTACTTGAACAAAGAATTTGATATTATCTTGGTAAGTTAAAATTTCAACTGTCTTATAGTAGTATTTACGGGAGATCATGAATACCAGTGTTAAGTGAAACTTTGCAGTAGCGTGCGGATATAGGGCAAGCCCTCATCCGACCAATGTTAGCTCATGACTCATCTTACATCTACTTTCATTAGGGTGGATTTCAAATTGCTATGATATCGTATCTTTAAACAATGACAGCCTGAGATCACATTGAACGTGACCAATATTGCTTCGAGGTTGAGAATAGACTTAATGTTTTGAGTTAAATATATATATATATATATATATATATATATATATATATATATATATATATTCGTTCGTTCGTCCGTCGATACGACGAGGACCAATCTAGTCATCCGAGGGTTGTCTGTGCATGCGCAGATGGCTGATTGGGCCGATCCTTCCACGGAAGGTTCGGGAACAGAAGGGACAAGTGACGAGTGCGACATCTCCTGGAGGGTTGACATCATGGGCCTTTCGGACTTGCCTCTTCTTTTCTGCGGCGGTGATCCGGTTTGCCTCGCATGACCTGGCACCTTCGTGGATGGAAGAGCGCCAGGTGGATCGGTCCATTGCAGCTCGTTCCCACGTGTCTGGATTGATGACAAACACTTTCATTGAGGCTTTCAGTGTGTCTTTGAAGCGTTTCTTTTGCCCACCGTGGGACCGCTGGCCATACTGGAGCTCACCATAGAAGATTCTCTTTGGCAGTCTCTCATCTGGCATTTGGACAACGTGTCCTGCCCAGCGAAGCTGGGTCTGCATCAGGAGGGTGAAGATGCTGGGGAGACCTGCCTTGGTCAGTACCACTGTGTCTGGAATTTTGTTCTGCCACTTTATGCCGAGAATCTTCCTGAGGCTTGTTATATGAAAGTGGTTAAGCTTTCTTGCATGGCGCTGATAAACAGTCCAAGTTTCACAAGCATATAGCAGTGTGGGGAGCGCCAGTGCCCTGTACACTTTCAGCTTGGTCTGGATGGTAATGCCTCTTCTGTTCCAGACATTAGGGTACAACCTGCCGAAAGTGGAGCTGGCTCTAGCAATTCTGACCTTCACTTCGTCATCGATGGTGACATTTTGAGACAGTGTGCTGCCTAGGTATGTGAACCGGTGCACTGTGTTGAGTCTCTGGCCATTGACAGTGATATATATATATATATATATATATATATATATATATATATATATATATATATATATATATATATATAACAGTTAAAAAGCTCGAATAACGAATTAATATCGTTTGCAAATTGTGTAGTTTGAAATTATTTATAAATGTAATTATATTCTTTACCATTTGTTTAATTAGGTGTTCTTAATCGACGAAATACGACCGATGGGCAATACTGTCTCTTGAACATACAATTATGCGAATTGAAGTCGACCCCAAACCACAAATACGCGTTATGATTTTAACAAAATATGGGTGAGACTGCAAACGCTTTTATGGATAAGTAGATATATGTCATTCAAACAGGATATTTATGAGACTGATAATCCGTCACAAAACAACGAACGTTCCGGCAAAGAGCCTTCCTTGCTGGTTTAAATTCGGCTCCTGTGCTAGTATTTACCGTAATCATTCGGTTATTAATAAAATGTATGAAATTTGAAGGGGAAAAAAACACACACAAAAAGTGTTAGCCCGTTGTTTTTCTATTTTCATTTTGCTGCTTATTTTATTTTCTGCTTTTGTTAACTCAACGTCATTTAGCCAATCTTACATGTCAAAATGTTTGTTCCCATCAATTTATGTGATAATTATTTATGGCGCGTTCGACAAAAAAACTTGGAAGTGGGTAAAATAAAACAACATGATCATAGTTTTAGTCTGTTTAAGACTTTTTTGATTTTTTGATGCTGCAGTCGTTAATCATACGTGTGAAGGAAAACGATTTTTAGAAAAATCACATACTGATAGACTATAACATTTATTTTTATATATATGCAGTAAGTGCAAAAAGTTATTTGTTAATATTGGAAAGCTATCCTGTCGATGATGACTGGATGAACGCTTATTTTTAAAATTATTTCTTAATATTTTAATGCATATTTAAGAAAATAAAATATGGTCTTAAAAGCATTTTTTTTCGGAACCTTCAATTCTATTTAAAACTTTCTAGATGGAACATACCATTTGAATAATTTTAAGGAAGACCAATAATTTTATTATTTTTAAAAAAAACTCTTTTATTTATTTACAAAAAATCTAAATAATTATTTTATTTAAAAATAATGTTTAAATATTTTTTTTTAATTTTAAGTTTTACTATTTAGTCTCTTTAGTAATTAACTTATGTATTGTTTTTTAAAAATACTTATGATTATTATTAAACGTTCAAGAACTGTATAACAGTTATAAGTCTTCACATCCCGTTTAATATGTCCGGACAACTCAACTTGTATTAATCTTTGCAAATATAGACAATATAGCAGTTTCTTTCATGTCTTTCCTTTGTTATTTATTTCCGCTTTAAAAGCTAACAACATCATTACAGAAACTCTTTCAAACAAACTCTCAGATCAAACACACTGACCTTTACTTCTTCCCTCCCCACGCCCGCACCCCCTTGCTTCCCAACAGGTATATATTTAGCGACCTGTTTCCTGCACTTGATGCCTGACACTCGGGTCAAGATGGACTCCGTGATGAAGAACATGGGCTCCATGACAACATACGCTGTGCCGGAGCTGCTGGTCATGTCGGGTTTTTACGTCGTCGTTTTTATGGAGCAGATCATCAAGGTGGGTTTTTTCTTTGTTCATATTTCATATATATATATTTATTATCTATATTGTTTTTGTTTTTTTTCTATTCAAAATATCTTTTGGGGTAATCCTTTGTTCATAATTCAGTCTGTGGGTTTCATTTTCTTTGCCTTCTGTGGGTTTTTTTCATTTTCATTACAATTTGTTATTTCTGATTGCATATGTTGGGTTTTCATTGATGATGAAAGGGACTCTAGTTTTACTTTTACGCTTTTTTTTCCTCCGGCGAGTTCAAATAAACTAAATTTAGTTTTGCTGAAAAGGTTTGCAGCGTTTTGCTTTCCTTTTTTTAGTGGATTTGTAAGAAAAGTTTTATATCCTACAAAATATAAAAATATTTTGAAGAAGTCTTAAACATTTTTATAAAAATTAAAAAGCAATAGGATTTCTTGGAGGTGATTATTTTCCAGTTAAATAAAATAAAATAAAATAAATAAATAAATAAATAAATATATATATATATATATATATATATATATATATATATATATATATATATAATTTTATATTTTGTTTTAGTGTGTATTTAAAAAAAAATATTGGATTTTGGAAATAATCAATACATGTGTTTTCTTGTAATCTTCAATTTTCGAAAACTTTAATTTGGATAATATCGTCAACTTAATTTATTTTAATAATATTGCATCTAAATATACCATTGGTTCTTTACCTATAGTTTCGACATTTATATTTCACAATAATATTTATATAGTGGGGGGGGGTCATTTTAATTTTTTTTAAAGAGTCTTCGCTAGTGTCCGCAGCTACGGAAATTAACTGGATTTTTAAATATAGAAATCCATGCTCATTCTTAACATCATAATTGTTGTGGATGAAAAAGCAGTCACATTATATATAAGATGTCCAGTACAGAAGTAATAGTATTTAAATGAAAAGTAATGGTGAGCATTGGCTACATTTATTATCAATTTGTATTTAAGATTGACCTATAGGATACAGGCACCCAAGGGGATGGAGTGTTTGTGGATTCAGTATGAATGACCAACAGGCGGCCAGGATGTAGCCCACTGGCCGTAGTCTGAATGCGACAGTTTCAAATGGTTTTAAATATATAGAGTCTCATCTTGAGGGTTTTCATATCCTCATTTGTGTGCCGTCACCGCGGGCGTATATCTTCATTAAATATTGAATGATTGTGTAGTATTTACGTCTTCTCTGATTTCTTTCATCCTTTTGTCTAGGTTCTCTGGCATGTTTCATTCGTACCATGCAGAAACTGAACTTTAAACGCCATTGATCCTTGTAAATTCCCCTAAAGCATAATTAGTCGGCACGAACGGAAATGATCTACAAGAATATGTCAAAGAAATATTTTGTTTTTCAATTCAGATTATTATAAGGCCATGCCGATCTAAATTTTTTTTAAAAAACTTCGCCAAGGATATGCTTGAAACGTTAAAAGAATGCGAAGAATAACAGAATCGATCCACCGCAACGCATTTGACTTAGAACGAATCCGCTGTTTCTAAAAGCACGTGACTTATATAAAACTGCGATTATCGGATCTTTGCGACCATCGATCGCCCGTACTTGATGCTTCCTGTGATTCTTGGGATCGCTGTCTTTGTTAAGTATTTTTGTATTCCCCGTCAACAACCACTTCGTGATTTCTAGCGGAGATTGGATGACCGTGGCACTAAATGCTCCGTTCAGCCTCAACTGTATTTAAAATATGGTTTTTGTCGATGATCACTTACATCACAACCGGTGTTTCTGCCACAGGGTTGAACCATGGTCTGTTTTGTTGGAAGTCTATAAGAGATCTTAGATGAACGCTGGTGTCACGCAAAGAATAACGACAATAACGACACACCAAGCTTTAACCGTCACTAAAAAATCTATATTGAGTTACATTGATTTAAATGTCAACCAAGTATTGTTCCACTCTGTGAACGTTTTCCAACTCTCCGCCGTCGCTTTCTCTCTCTTTTAGATCATGAACCCCTTCTTGTCTTTCCCATCTTATGGTTTGTGTTTTATTCACTATGTGAATTTGTGAATTAACAGCCGGTTGATGACAGTGCAATGGAAAATGAGATTATTATTATTGGTAGTAGTAAACGAATAAGCGGAAGTTCTTATATAAAGGTTGCTTTTTCAGCAATTTCTAATAAAGTTAAGATTGCAATACATACAAATGCCTATGAAGTGTTTCTTTCAATGTTTAATACAATCAACGTAAAACGAAGATTTACTCTGTTTCAATTGGAATTTCACAAATAATCTGAAATTCTTCAAAGAACAAATATTTGTTAAATTTCAATCGGGTATTTAACAGGAAAAATGATATAAAAACTTAATGATCAGACATCTTTACGGACTTTTATTGACACACTGACAAACTTTTAATGAAAACCTATTTTATTCACTGTTAATTCATTGGACTTTCATGGAGAAACAGACATACTCTCATGGGACACATATTTTATCATTATATTGTTATCCTAGTGAAAATTGTTTAAAACGCAATCTGATTGGAATACATAAATATCACTTTTAAACGCACGATTCACGCGTCACCCATCTATTTAATTAAACAAAATATCCACACACCAGTGAAGGTGGCAAAACAACTAACTGTTTTCCTGGGCCAATAAACATTTCCCGACCTCGATCACCACATACTCGCATCGTTTATCATTAGAACAAATGAACAGATCACTTCATCACAGCACCTCCAACCTCGCCAGCGTGGAATGACAAATCACCACCATTACCAGTCCCACTTCTCCACATTGCATCGACGCCTGACCCCTTTTCCATCCCCTAGTTGGCACAGTCAAGGCCACTGACTGTGTATCCCAAATATAATCACTATTTCCTATCACAATTACAACATAATCTACCTGTGTATATATTCAAGAAGATAATTCTGGTTCACTTTTTTTTCGGGGGAGGGGGTGGGGTTTATAAGCACACCTTTTAAAAATGTTCATGAAATCTTCGGCGTTTGGTGTATGGAAGCAGTGTATGGTGAAGATGTATTCTTTAAAATTTAATACGTATCGATGCATGCAAAAATTTTTTTACATAACGGTCATATGAACGTTAGACTGTTTACGAGTATTTTAAGGTGAAAAGAACCGGAGATAATAAAATAATAGAGTAGTGAAATAGTCCAAACAAAAGTTATGGCAATATGCGCACTTTACATCCACAATGGTTGCTTGACAAAACATGTATTTATGAAATGTGAATTATTTTTATAATAATCCTAATCAGTGCTAACTCCACCCACGCCCCCAAGCTGTTTAAATTTTGAAATACCTACTTTGCACAGCATATTTATTACGCTACTAGCAGACCTGTCGTGCGTTGCAACGATCTCAGTAAAAAGGAATACATATATATATAAAAAAGAAAGGGTCACCGGGCCCATCAGTTTAACATATGACGTTCGAAAATCTGTTTATTTTCATTACAAATATATAAATATGTGTATCTATATTGCTTAATATCGTGTAAACCTGAAGGAGGAATACAATATGCTAAAAGTTTGGTAAAAAACATTTTGGGCCCCCCAGCCCCGAGGAAATGGACATTAGGAGTTCAGTGCCATATAGTAATTTAATAAAGGCTCTAAAGTTTTTATATACAGTTTTTGGTCAAAATCCAATTATTTTCTCATTATCTAACACTTAAACTAACTTTTATATAGCTAAAATAAGGAACATAATGCTTTAATGGGTTCCCGGACCTATTCGGTTCAAGATGTACATTTAGAAAACCTGTTCATTTAAATTCAGTTTCATCATTGATATATTTCTCAAGTTCGTTAACAACTGAGTTGGAAATAATATCTTAGCGTATACAAAAAAAAGACATTTGGGCCCCCGGCCAATTCGTTGTAAGATGTAAATTTAAAAATGCTGTTCATTGTAATTCAGTTTCATCATGGATACATTTCTCAAGAACGTTAAAAAGAAAATGGCAAATATCTCAAACATATACGAAAAAAAAGACATTTGGGGCCCCCAGCCCTGAACAATTGGACATTAGAAGTGCAGCGTCCTTTGTTATTTTAATATGTGCTACCTAGTTTTTACATACAAAGTTTGGTTAAGATCTATTCATTTACTCAGTAGCTAACGCATAAACTAATTTTTTTATAGCTCATATAAGCAAAAACGACATTAAGGGCCCCGGGGCCGATTTAGGGCTAGATGTCAAGTTCAAACACATGTTTATTTCAATCAATTTCATAGTGGATATATGTGTCTATATTTCTCAAGATCTTTAATAATTGAATGGAGAATAAAATCTTACACGCTTGTAAAAAAAGACATTTTGGGCCCCCAGCCACGATGAAATGGACATTAGGAAATTAGTGCCCTAGAGTATTTCAATATTGGCTACCAAGTTGTTATATACAAAGTTTTGTTAAGATCCATCAATTTACCTGATAGCGAACGCTTAAAGTAATTGTCATATGGCTCATATAAGAAAAAAATCATATTATGGGCCCCCGGCGCCCCATGATTGTTAAATTTTGCAAAAAAAGTTGAGAGTAACCATCCCAGGAGCGTACTCAAAAGTTTCATGCCGATCGGATGAATGGTTGAGTCAGCTTTAAAGGACATGCATACATACATACATACATACTTTCATTTTTATATACATAGATAAAAGGAAAATATACATTAAGGGGCCCCCGGGCCCAATCGGTTCAAGATATACATTTTAAAAACCTGTTTATTTAAATTCAGTTACATCATGGATATATTTATCAAGATTTTTAAAAATAGAATGGCAAATAACATTCCAAACATATACGAAAAAAAGACATTTGGGCCCCGGCCCAATCGATGAAAGATGTAAATTTAAACATGGTGCTCATTGTAATTCAGTTTTATCATGGATATTTTTCTCAAGATCGTTAAAAATAGAATTACAAATAATATCTCAAATATTCGGAAAAAAAGACATTTGTGGCCCCCAGCCCTGAACAGTTAGACATTAGGCATGCAGTGCCCTTTTTATTTTAATATGGGCCACCAAGTTGTTTATATACAAATTTTGGTTAAGATCCATGCATTTACTCAGTATTTATCACATAAACTAATTTTTTTATAGCTCATATTTGCAAAAAAAACGACGTTAAGGGTTCCAGGGCCCAATTAGTGAAAGATGTCAAGTTCAAAACACATGTTTATTTCAATCAATTTCATAGCGGATATATATCTCTATATTTATCTAGATCTTAAATACTTGAATGGAGAATACAATCTTAAACGTTTATGAAAAAATATATTTTGGGCACCCAGCCCCGAAGAAATAGACATTAGGAAATTAGTGCGCTATAGTATTTCAATATTGGCTACCAAGTTGTTTTATACAAAGTTTGGTTTAGATCCATCAATTTACCTAATAGCTAAAGCATGAAGTAATTTTTATATATAGCTCATATAAGAAAAAATCATATTATGGGCCCCCGGCGCCCCATGAGCGTTAAATATTGCAGAAAAAGTTGTCAGTTACCATCCCAGGCGCATAATCAAAAGTCTCCAAAAGTTTCATGGCGATCGGATGTATGTATGTATGTATGTATGTATGTATGTATGTATGTATGTATGTATGTATGTATGTATGTATGTATGTATGTATGTATGTATGTATGTATGTATGTATGTATGTATGTATGTATGAATGTATGTATGTATGTATGTATGTATGTAATGTATGTATGTATGTATGTATGTATGTATGTATGTATGTATGTATGTATGTATGTATGTATGTATGTATGTATGTATGTATGTATGTATGTATGTATGTATGTATGTATGTATGTTATTTTCCAGCTAGCAAAAAAAAACCAACAAAATCAAAGCACTAGCATCCTACTTTCATCTATCAAACACTATCATTTGTAGGAGGGAATGAAAGAAAAAAAGAAACAAAAATACCGCGCCACTGTTTGTCCCTCACTAGAAATCCGTTATCGACTTGAGCAATAATTTGATTGGCAAACAGCCTCTAATTGCGGAGCGGATTTCTCGTAAATCAACGGACAGCTCCCGGCTGTGGCATCACGTTGTATGTGTAGAAACAAAAGTTATGAGCAACAGAGGGTTGCTTATTTCAAAGGTGGATGGAATGGTATTGGGTGGGGTTAGATTATAAATTACTATTAGCTGTAAAAAAAACAAAAAAACACCTAAACAAGGTGTAGTTTTGGGAGATATTGGTAGCAAATGGGAAAAATCAAGTCTATTTTTTGTTACCTGTATTCGTCTCTCTAAAAAGTGAAATCGAACATAAAAATTCTGTTAATTTCGAAGAATTGTTTTAAATTCTCCGGGTGTTAAACTGTATCCGAAATTTACGATTGTTTAATCTATGGAATTAGCTGAAATATTTAAGCTTCAACATCAAGTGTAGTGTTGTTTTTTTTAAGCATACTGAAGCTATTCAATAAAATTGTATTTTGTTTAGCAGGCAGAGCAGCATTTCATGTTCATAGAGAGCTCCACAAAGCCTTTCTGATCTTTTCTAGCGCAGGTCTAGTGGGAGTTGTCAGCGAAGTGATAATAATATTAAAAGTAAGCTTTAAGTTTTCACCCAAAAAATTTGAGCCACGTTTTATAAATAGAGAAAATAAATGTAATTATTTTTTTTAAAAAATCAGTTTGTTTGTACATCAAATACGAAATATTTATGTTATATTTCATTCTGTGGTGGGAGCTTTAAATTTATTTTTCCCTTTAGGCAAGTATCAACGTTTGTAGATATTTCTTTTAGTTGAATGTATTAAGCTAATAGATTAATGTATTGACAGAGACCGTCCAGTTCAGGAATATTACAACATATTTTTCTGCAACACCAAAATGATCTAATTCCAAGATTCGGCTTGGGTTCGTCTAGTTAGTTTATCCTGGTTCCTGCTGCGTGTTACAGCAGACGCCGTGGAGACGCGTTACAACGAAAGGAGTCGTAATTCGAGTAAACTAACAAGGAAAACGAACGGGTCGAGAAAACAAAATCTCAAAAGATCACATGCGGCTCAGGAGTTGAGAAAACATAAAACATTTTTTTTTGAGTTGGATGGCATAGCTATTTCCTAACCAAAAAACAACAACAACAAAAAAAAACAACAAACAATAAGGCTGCGGAAATTAACGATTCATTTCTCGATAAATCGTTAAAAAATTGTAACGATTAAATTATTTTTTAACGATTAATCGACCCATAACTTAAATTAAATTATTGGAAGTCAAAAAGTAAAAAACAAATTGCGGTCGATAAATAATTAATTTCCTGACGATTACACGAACATTTTGGTTTTAAACTATTGACTGGCGGAATGTTCAAAATGTTTTTAAAGTTTCCCTAACATGGTTCGAACACTTCGAAATCAAATGAAAAGCGTATTAAGCTAATGGCAGTAATGGAGTCTTTTGACTCAGAGACAGAAAATGACGACAGCTCTTCTGATGAATTACTGCGTTACAAAATGGAGATGAAAGTTCCTGAATCCATTAACCCTCTACAATAGTGGAAACTTAATGAACACCGATATCCGATAATGTCATTCCTTGCCAAGACCGTTTTGTGCATACCAGTTACCTCAGTTCCATGTGAATAATTGTTCAGCTCGGCTGGTTATATTGTCAATTAGACCCGCCAATCACTTGAACCAAATAATGTCAACACACTTGTCTTTTTGCATAGTTGGTTAAAAGATAACATATATAAAGGAGACATTCCTGTGTTATTTGGATTTTCAGCAAGAACGTTTAATTAGTGTTACTTATGACATCATACATTTTAATTTTTGACTTTAATCGAAATTAACGATTAATTAATATTTAATTTGTCAAAAGTTAACGATTAAATTTAAATTTATCGTTAACTTCCCTAAAAAAAGTATGTGTCCATCGCAAAAGGAGAGTGCAAAACGGTGGCTGGGAAAAAGTGAACGGACCACTACTCATGGAACTAGGGGGTAAAGGGTAGCATAAGTTTCCGGGCGCCAAGGTAAAAAGGTGCCAAAATGAGACTTCCAACTCCACATTAAATTAAGTTAACTAGTGCAAGATAATGATTAAGCGGGGATGGGGATGAGCGCCCATTTTATAGTTTGTTTCCAGGCATAAAATATCCTAGCTCCACCTTTGGTGTAAAATTCACTTCCTTACGCTGTGTCTGGTTTTAATTTCTTTAAAAATATCGTTCATTGAAGCGCTGTAAGATGACACGTCCGTTAATATTTGTAAAAATACAAAATTCACAGATTTCTTTTTTGATATTGCATTGAGATCCAACAAAAGACATTTTGCTTCGTAATAACAAGACTATGGTTGGATGCCACAGAAAAATGCAAATATTCTGGAATGATCAAGAGAAAAGAAGCTGACATTTAACAAGACACGGACAATCACACATATATTGTGTAGCGGTTAATAGATAAAAAGATAAACAAAAAACAAACTTTTTTTATTTAAAAAAAACAGACAAAAGATTGAATGAATTGTCATATTGTTCTCAAAAGATGCGGTGACGCCCGTCTTTTGTAAAAGTGAAAAAAAAATAATAAAGGAGACAACCCCCGAAAAAGGGAATATCTTCGAAACAATAATTTTGACAATAAAAAATGTACATTGAAAAAAGGCTCATGATCAACGGGAAGCCTTTGACATATCTCATATGGATCCATTGAACGTAAGAAATTGATTTTAATGTCCCGTTCACGTGTCTTAGAACTTCAAACTCACTCATCCGAATATTTAGATGCAATAAATCTTCGAAATGAACTTTCCATGATTACCTGGCTTTATTACCTGGCCTTTATTAAATGACATTATCCGACGTGTCGTGTCACTCAATGAAAGCCTCCACAACATCTCACCAACCTGCCAGGTAATTATTACTCGAGCGGAGAAGCCCCGCGAACCGGCGTGCAATTACCATTGCCTTAAATAAAAACCTTGTACAATGGATTTTTAC
This sequence comes from Ampullaceana balthica, assembly GCA_944989445.1. NCBI lineage: Eukaryota > Metazoa > Mollusca > Gastropoda > Lymnaeidae > Ampullaceana > Ampullaceana balthica. Next base: position 308,507 of record CALYLW010000073.1, on the reverse strand, counting down.
CCCTTGATGAATCCCATCTCCCGCTGGAGATTGTGTTTCCCCTTGTACCAAACGATCCACTAATAAGACTTGGAAGGAGTTTCCCTATTAAATGAATATCGTGCATGCAATCAGCGGCAGTGATTGGTAGAGAGTCTCTCTAAAAATTTATAAATCATTGTCATTCGGTTTTCCGAGTGCGTCATTATTGGACGATTACGTTTCTTTTGTTACTTATTCCAATGACAATCCCATTCAAATAATCAATTATATAACTAATGACTTCAAATTTTATGCCTGGATTTCAATTCAAGCCTACTTTTTTATATCTGGTCCCTATTTCAAAATTACATATTGAACTCAATAATAAAATTAAAGTTTTAAAATATATATTTTTTTAAAATTATCACAAATTTTTTTTTAAATTGAACAACAATGTCGAAACCTGTTCAAACATTGCATTTTTCTTGAGGTTCCTTATCTATCATGACTGATGGAGGGAAAACACTCCACCCCCCATTAAATCCGCCACTGGCATCTCATTCCATGCTGGATTGAACAATTCTAGCGGTTGAAGCTGGTTCATTGAACCGTGATAAGCTATTGGCAAGATTATACCACTTCCCTCCAATTCTTTCCGGCTTTCATTGAGGGGCTAAGATCTACCCGCTAAGATGTTCGATTTATTAGCATCGAAACAACCACGTCAAGTCTTCGCTGACAGTATTATAGTTAGGTTTTTTTTATCTCGACATTTTTTCTTCCCAAGTGGAGTTTCCTTGCAACAACAGTTTTTGATAAAACTTGAAGAATTGTAATTTTAAAAAATAAATGTATTACACTTATGAGAAAGTTTTTCAATCATAAACTTTAGTGTTTCTTCATTGTTAATTAAGCTTCACCATAATTTTTTTGTAACCTTACCTTTAAAAATCTTGGGGTGCTTTCAATAAAATTGCTTTAATTTATGTTTCACATGGTTTTTATTTAATTTGGTTTTGATGATTGTCTGACAAGTGTTGACGACAATTGAATTTCGAAATCAACGCTTACTAATGTAAATGTCACTTTTTCCCCCGAGATTCATTTTTCGTCCAGTCCCCATGACCGTACATTCTAACCTGTTATTACATAATTTAAGTAGCATAATCTTTACATGCTAGAGATATTATGATGTACAAGAGGTTTTCAAAAGTCTACACGCTGGGTGTAAAAATTAAAATTTCACCATAGTTGATTAGAGTAATAAAATAACCAATTTCTATCCCGAATAAAATTTTAACATTTTTCCTTTCAGACTCTCTACGTCAAAGCCCAGCAGTCGGATGTCAACAAAACTCAGAGGAAGCCGAGGCGATCAAAGCCCGAAACGGAGGCCAAGAGACCGGTCCAAGTATTCCGGTCCACCCTAGATGAGGATGTGAACCCCGACGAGCCCCCTGCGGACCGCAAAGCATGCAGCGATGACGATGATGATGACGATGACGACGATAACGTTCTTATCGACGACGAGGATGACCTCAGCTTTGACGACAGCGACACGGATCGCAACAGCCAGGATTCTGCCTCACGCACCAGAGAGAACCTCCTCGATAAGGAGAACGAGCGAGGGACGGAAAAATACGAAGCTCAGAAAAACGCCGCTAATCTTCACAGTGACACGTCTAATTCACACTATAATCGCTTGAGCGGCTTCAAGCTTCAGCAGCAGCAGCAGCTAACCACACGTCATTCCAAATCTGCCTCGGAGCAGGACGCACAGATTTTGAATACATTCGGACAACACCCCATCATCGACACGCTGCCGAAGGTCGCGATTGTCAACTGCAGGCCGTACCAACCATCGGGCGTCACGACGATACACACGCATATCCAGCAGCGATCTCCGCTCCCATCTCACAATCATCACCAGCTTCACAATCACATCCAGAAGAATGAAGATCCACCACAAAAACAGCCTCACCACGGCCACTCGATGGGCCCGCGCGCCTCGTCCCCACCCCTCCCGCCGGCGCCTCAGGTCTACAAGCAGCAGCCAGACTGGCAGAAGCATCTCGTCAATCAGCAGCAATCCGCCAACAGAGCGACCCACATGTGTCAGGAGTCGAAGCAGCACTGGCCTGCCATCACGTCTCATGAACTCGTCGGGGATGAGAATGACGTGAGTCAGGAAAGGCCGAGGCCGCAGCCTTCGTGCCACGTGACCGTCTGCGTTGAACGGTCACACGGTTCAGAGGCTGAGTCCTTCACGCCCAGACAGAGCACCGCGGAACAAGATAAAGACGTGGACTCTGGCGTCTTTTCCACGCGCCGCGACTGCGAGATGGCCGAGCAGGAATCTGCCGACAGGCCGTCGCGGCCAGCGTCGAGGGAAAACTCGTTTGACCGGATCTCCGAGTCGAGCTCAGTCCTGCAGGACATTCAGGTCAAGCGGGTTGTGGACGAGCTGAGCAGATCGGACGATTCCAGCCGGGCCCACTTCAGGTCGATTCTCTACATCATGGCCTTGTCATTCCACGGTATCTTCGAGGGCATGGCCCTGGGCCTCCAAAGCATGAAGAGCAGCGTCTGGGCACTGTGCTTTGCCATAGTGGTCCACCGTTGTGTCCTGGCCTTTAAACTGGGCATGGACCTCTGTCGCGGTGAAGAAAAACAAGGAACCGCTTTTTTGTGTATAGGAATGTTTACCCTCATTTCGACTCTCGGCATCATCATCGGTATCGTTATATCCTCCGGTGCGTCTTTGTATTCGAACGTATCTGTGCCTGAAGCCATCCTCCAAAGCCTTGCAACTGGAACTATATTTTACATTGTGTTCTTCGATATCTTATTCAAGGACCTCGAAGGCAAAGACGATCTGAAACGAGTTTCCAGCTCGTTCGTCGGGTTTTCGCTTATGGCGATTGTGTTTGCCATCACAAAGAGTTGAACATACATCCTATACCAGTAACTCCCCACCCAATCCGATCGGATTTGTCCGTAATTTCAGCATTGCTCAGTTTATTTGCGATGTATTTTTATATAAGAGTTTCGATTCAGATACAGTTTGCACAAAGGCCTGATCGCTTTTTGCACTACGGCCAGCGCTATGGATTCTTAGCTTAATTTCTACAAGCCTCTTAAGGAAACTGGTGTAAAAATATTTCATATACTACTTTTTTTTCACCCCGACCAACAATCGACATTAATATATCTGGTCATCATGTTTGGGCCATCATGTTTTATCGTCATCACTCAGTTAAAATGTATGAATACCACATTATTTACAAGACCCTAAAATTTCGACATGTAACCTTTTAATTCTCCTCTTTTTTCTCATTTTTGAAGATTTCATGATTGTTTATTAGTATTTTTTTCCTGACTTCTCATCATTTGAATTAATTGTAAAAAATCAGGCCAATACAAAGGCCAATATGTCGCTTTATAAATCATCAAAGATATGGACATTACAAGCATCGCCCTATTTGATAATCAAATATCAAGCAACTACACACCTTAATTATACTATACCAGATACGCCGCAGACTTGCTCGTGGATAGTGCAATGAAAAAAAGGGGGGGTGGGGGAAAGAACGGACACAATCTACAGAACGAAGAAATCAAAACGACGCGAGTGATCGTCAGTGGGGGACGGGGGGACCACCGATCCATTGTTGGTCTCGAGACATTCGCACTTAGGTTATCTACCTGCCCACCACCCTTCACCACCCTAGCTTCCCAACCATAAGCTGTGATTGGCCAACCCTGGTGAGGGTCAGCGATGTTCGCAAAAAGGGGGAAAAGAACGGGCACAAATTCAGATTTTTTTTTAAATTAATTTTTTTTTATTTCGCTGGGGTTTGAACCCCGGACCTTCGGCGTGTGAGGCGAACATGATAACCACTACACTACGAATCACATGTTATTGTTCTGTGAAGGCACAACGCAAGTGAATGCAAAACCATTTTTGGTCTCGAGACCATAAACTGATTGGTCGACCCCAACGAGGGTCATTCGTGCTCATTTGCACATACTCGCTTTGGTGAATTTTATATATAGATAGATTATCACCAAACCTCTTCAACTTCAATAGCAAAAAAATCCAGACAAATCTAAAAAAGGAATTTTAATTCAACAACCCCGTAAAAACAAAGATTTTGACTATAAACCTTATATATGAGACATAACTAAAAATAATTGATTATGTTGAAACGCGACAAAAATTTACAGACTGAAACTGACTTAACTCCCCTTTGCTGTAAAAATGGGGCTGGGGTGATGAGTGGTCACGGATGGCTGGACTGAACTCAGCGTGACTCGTGAATGCAATCAAAAGCAGGCCGCTACATATAGTTATATAGAGATAAACTAAAAATGCATTAATTTAATTACGGTACATTCGATCGATCTGAAATTGATACGATGCATTGTTACACGAGTCTATGTGCAAAATTTCATCTCGATAGCATCACGGGAAGTGAGTCATTAAATCCCTTATATTAACTTCACCGGCGTCTCTGTCTCTCTGTCTCTCTGTCTCTCTCTCTCTCTGTCTGTCTGTCTTGGGCTCGGCGGGCGGAAAAACAGAAGTCAAAAATGACCCACTTCCCATGATCCGATCGAACTGAAATTTGGCACACGGACCCGTCTGACCTAACAATGCATCGTATCAAAATTTCAGATCGATCGAACGTACCGTAATTAAATTAATGCATTTTTAGTTTATCCTTATATGAGGTATGTAATTTTAATTCACGGTTTGTTATTGTTTTTTTGCCACGTGAAATTTTGAGCTGACGCGTTGAGGCGACCCAACGAAGCGACGGGCGCTTTTGTTTACATTTTACGTGTCACTCTGAGCTCGGTCAAGCGAATCGGTGACCAGACTTTTCCCCTCTCCCCCCCACCCACCCCCCACCCCCCACTAGGGTTATGATGCAAAGTTGAGTTAAGACAGATTCTGTCTGTAAATGTTTGAAAATAATCAATACTGTTAGTTATGTCTCATATATAAGGGATTTATAGTCAAAAACTTTGTTTTTACCTTTACTAACGCTTTGTCTAAACGAAAAAGAATGTTATACTTCTTTGAAATCATGATTTTCGGATTGGACACAAGGGGGGGGGGTGAAACAGCTTAAAAAGTAACCAACAAACTGTATTAAATCATGGCTTTACATTTTAAGTACAACAAAGTATCAATTATTTAATTATGTTTGCTAATTCACAATAACCATAATTATCTTATACATTTTTAAAATAATGGTTAGACAGTTTCGCAACAATATGCATTTACAACTACAACAGTAATAGTTTGAAACCCTATCCGTTCATTACCGTGACATAATTTATTCTGATTAATATCCATAACCAATCTGAATCGTATCTACCTTGCATAACATCACCAAATCTCGACTATCATTTTGCCGTAACACCCAACAACAACAAAATTGCTCTTTTTTTTTCTATTGGTACACCCAAAGCCAAATATTGTTTTATGACAAACTTTGTGATAAATGTTTCATTATGTTCACTTCTCACATGTTAATCCATATCCATTATCTTTTAATTATATGTTTACATGTGAAATTTTAAAAAACATATTATATGTATCTCAAACGCGTCTGTGTTAAAATGTAAAAAAAAACAGTTGACCTTTCAAACAAACAAAAAAACCCTGATGGATGTCTCATTTGACTGAAATATATTGTCATTATTAAAAAAATCTATACTTTTACTAATGATTTCCTCTCTTGAAATTTGTTTACAGATTTTTCATTATGTGTTGATTCATTTTTAAAATTAACTTTATTTATTTTAAACAAGGAATTATTTCCTAACAGAATGGAGTGACGCAGACGGACATTATGGATCAATATTGAAACATCTTAACTGTCCCTAAACTCTGGCAAGGATGCACATTAGGTCCGCGGAGAACTGGGCTTGAAGGCAAATCAAGTAATCACACTATATTTAAATGCATGTACATATAAATACCATATGTATTCGTTTGTATATTTATAAATAAATATTGAGAGAGAGAGAGAGAGAGAGAGAGAGAGGGGGGGGGAGAGATGTATGATGCATAGTAAGAATATTAGCAGAACAATATTATGACAAATGCGTAGGTCCAGATAGAATGTCACTTACGTTTTAAAGGAATTTTAGGGCCAAAAAAAAATAATTTTTTTTTAAGTTTTCTGATTTCTACATACTAGTGCAACGGTAATTGTAGTTAAGCAATATTCTTTTTTTAGATTTTTTATCATAAATTTGTTTTAGTGTTTTAATTTTGCGCAAAGAGATACGTTGTGATACTATACTATCAACTGGAGACAATTGTAGATGAGGTTAAGACGCTTTATCATTATTTATAGTTTAATGTAGGAATAAAAAATTGTAGGTTGTCTCTGTTTTTAAAAGAAAAAGTTCTATTAACATGACATAATTTATATTATTCGAACTTGGGCAGAATATATCTGAGAGAGAAAAAAAAATTAATTTTAAATTTGACATTTGGTAGCAGATCAAGCATTACTATATGCAAACGTTTCTTGAAATGAAACTGTTGGACTGCGACAGGTGGCAGGGCCAATGCGAGTTCAGAGTTTCGTCGAGATGAAGGGTATCAAATGTTAGAGTGGGTAAAAGACAGTAATGCCATCCTTTCATCCACTTTCTTTTTCCCACCGGGTGTTTGATGTCCGAAAGCATCATTGTACTTTTAAATATTTTTTTTACATTTCCAGCTTAATAGACACTGAGCATTGAGTTTATTTACTTAACGAGAGATCTTATCACGTTATGTTTTTGTTTAAGCTTCATGTACTTTTTTAAAAACTTTATAAATTAAAATCATTTAAAAGTAACGTTCATGGATATATTTATGACCATCGATGATGTAATGAGTAGCACACACAAATAGAGAATAAGAATTTCAAAATCTCTGATATTTACTTTAACTAATTAACTTATTTATTTGTAAACCAGTTTCTAACATCAGAAGAAAGAAGTCACCCGTATATGTATTATGGTGTTAAAAACAATATTTGGATTTTTTAAAGGGGTGACGTTGGATTGAAAACGTTGGTGAGTCATTGGGTCGACGTTTGCACATTTGAAAGGCACATTTACATTTGAAGACATTTGAAGGGCGCGTTCACATTTGAACCCCGAAAAGCGCATGGGTTTTATTTGAAATATTTTGTTGGCAAACAACTTTCATTAGTGTGAAGTTCTGAATATGTTTCGTCAATCTAAGTCCTAAGATCATAAGTTCACTTGACGCACTCTGCATTTACTTGGTAAAAAATTAGACTGTCTCTTCCAAATGAGAAAGAAGGTCAAGGAGGAACATTTCTGTAACTGATATGACCAAATGAAGTCGATGTCTTCTGGACAAAAGTTTAATCAGATCATTTTGTTCTGAAAAGTGAGAGTATATGATTTCCTATAATAATAAGACAAAACTGGAAAGGGGAGGGGTGGTATCGAAGAGAAAGAATAAGATAGAAAGAAAGAGAGAGTAAAATAATTCAAAACAGACAGACAGCGAGAGTCTTCAAGGGACGTACAGTAAACCCTACGAGATAGACCGACTGAGAGAGACTAGATGATATTAAGACTTTGTCGCAGAGACTCGTGTTAAAATCAAAAAGAAAGATGTGGAGTGGGACTACTGAACAAGATTAAAATAAATAAGGCCATTGCAGATTTAAATCTCACAGTAACTAAAAAAATCCTAGGCTTTGGTGGTGTAGATAAAACTGATTAAGGTTATGTAAAGCCATAAAAAATTAACACCTATAATTAAGTGGGAAAAAATAAGAAAACAACAGTTTTGTAAAAATGTATTTTACTAAAAATTGTTTATGAGCTGGTTAAAAGGATTTTGACTCCAGCTGCCGAGACCGTAACTGAAGAATGAGATAATTTCATAACTCATTAAAAAAAACAAGCTGTGACCGAAGAAGTTTGGGACCTTTGATAATAAGATGACGTACTGCACTGAGTTGAACACTGTCGGTATTCTTTTATCCTTTAAACGAGTTCTCCCCGAACGTATCCATCGTCAAGGATTAAGTCAGCCCGTGGGCAATTTATATAACCACTGGGAGATTTGACCTGCTGGGTTCAATTTTTCTTACGAATTTAGAGCAGAAATACAATCAGACAAGGGACGCGTGTTGCTATTTTACCATGACAATTGTTTCATAGATTTAACCTCCGAGTCCATCTACCTCCGAACTCTCAAGCATGACCTCCTTCTATTGCCAGCACCTCCTCCTACACGTCATCTAACGTCACTCATTTTTCCCACACACTTTCTAAGTAACTCCTTTTTCATACACACTTTCCAACGTCACTCCTTTTTCCTACACAATTTCCAACGTCACTCCTTTTTCCTACACACCTAACGTCACTCCTTTTTCCTACAACACCTTTTAACGCCACTCCTTTTTCCTACACACCTTTTAACGCAACTCATTTTTCCTACACACTTTCTAACGTCACTCCTTTTTCCTACAACACCTTTTAACGCCACTCCTTTTTCCTACACACCTTTTAACGCAACTCATTTTTACTGCACATCCTCTAGCGTCACTCATTTTTCCTACACATCTTTTAACGCCACTTGGCCAACCCCCCGCCCTCTATCTCAGCCTTTCCTAATAAAAGGAAAGATTGTGTGGACTTATTGACGTCTCAAGTAATGTATTGTTACTGCAATAATTCTATTCAATAGTTCAGCCTGAGATTTCATGTATTGTTTTGTTGACCTTAAAAAGTGACACAGAGAGAGATAGAGGGGAGGGGGCTGGAGTAAGTGGAGGGGGTGTATATTTAAAGTAGACAGAGTGAAAAGCGAAGATAATACATAAGAACAAAATATATTGAACAGAGTAAATGAGATAAGAGAGGCATAGCGTAGAATGCAGAAAATTAAGAGAATGAGAGAAGTGAGAGAGAGAAAGAGATCAATTATGAAACAGTGGAAAAATTGAGAGAAAAACCTCTTCAGGAGCGACAAGACACAAACGAAGCAAAAATATCTCCTCTGCATCGATTGGTTTGCGTGTTAAATTTAGCTGGGGATATCGGCGACTGGTTTCACCAATTGGCGCATCTTGGCCTTAAAAAGAAAATTTTAGATTGTGTCCAGTCTGATCTCTTAATATGGGACGTAGGGAAAGCTTGAGAGAACCATATTTTTGCTACAACATTGGGTTAAAAATACTATTGGCCAATAAATGATAAGGAAAACTATAGATTAATAACTGTCACTTTACTGTAAAATATAATTTAATCCCAAATAATTTCCTTAAAATCAGATATTACAATGTTTAGAAAAATATAAAAATATAAGTTTGGAAAGGCACATAATGTAATTTATAACCATGAAATCTTCATGAGTTTTAGATTGTTGCAGGAGCTAATCTTGTAAAAATATTTGCTGCAGTAGTTTAGAAAGCATAATGCAACAACCAAAGGCTTACACATGACACTTATTCATCATTTTATTTCCGAACAATAATTGCTTTTTTTATTGCTAAAATAAAATGATTACTTATCAAGATTCGATCATGTCATCTATTTGATGCGAAGAATTCTTCAAATAAGCTCATTATAATTGGCTAATACTATATTACTTTTAAAGTGTAAACTTTTTTTAGTGTGGAAGGCGAAGGATGGAGACTGATACTTTTAGTAAGAGACATGGAAAGGTTTGGGGAGAACAGCAGACATAGGAAAGACATGATGAGAGTGGCGAGATGTGGAATAAATAGAAAGATAGCGGGAAGAGAACATGATAGAATAATGGAGATTACAAGACAAAATTCAGATAGCGAGTAAAAACAGGGGGTGAAGAGAGAGAGAGAGAGAAAGCCTGTGAGAGAGAGAGAGAGAGAGAGAGAGAGAGAGAGAGAGAGAGAGAGAGAGAGAGAGTGAGAGAGAGAGAGAGAGAGAGAGAGAGAGAGAGAGGGAGAGAGAGAGATAGAGAGAGAGAGAGAGAGAGAGAGAGAGAGAGAGAGGAAGAATAAAAGAGGATTACAAACGAATAAGAAAGACATGGAGTTTTGTGAGGGCGGGAGGAATAACTTTAGCGTGTTATAACCTTCAGAATGGCTCAGGATCTGACGCAGGGAGTTTGAGCCAAAGAGCCAGAATTAGTGACAAGCTGTTGAAAACTAATAAGACAGCGGACAGTAATTCCCAGTTAAGGCATGGCCGCTAAAAATTATACCAGAAAGCATTCATCGTCCCGGAGACAAGACAAGGTCACTTCCGCTTTTTTTTTGTTGTTGTGTAATATCCAAAATCTCCTAATGTTAGTTGACAGATTGAGATTTAGATTCTTCTGTTTCATCCTTAAATCTCTCTTACCCCACCCCTACTGTCAAAATATCGATTAAATATGCTAAATGAAGAAGCTTTTTTCCCCCTCGCAGACGTCTGACATGAAGCGCACAACGTTTAAGATTCCAGCTAATATTTTCTTCTCAACGTCTCTGTCAGCTTATCTAACCTTTTTTTAAGAACGAAAAGAATACGGTCTTGAGGGTCTGCAGATTTTTGGTACCTTGTATAAGATAGTATGCTTAAGATATGTCTACGATAAGAATACAGATACATAATATGATAGTAACTGTTTTGACAAATGTCTCAATTAGTTGTTATTATTCCTTACATCGACGTTACCAGACATTGTACATTTGCCGAACTTCTTGAAAGTGTGTCTGGCGAAATGTTACATTAGAATAAATATTATATATGAAAAAAAAAGATTTTTTTCCTTCAAATATAATGCTAATCCGTAATACTTGAAATGGTAGGTTTCCTTTAACATAGTCAAATATGCTATACCAGATGGTTATTTAAAACCTTATATAAATCTAATAGGTGGTAAATATTTGAATTACAATTAGTAATATTTTTGTAATTATTTATTACGATGTTAATTGGCAGTATAAAATTTAGAATGTGTAAAATTTATGTTCATTAGATACAGCCTGTTGTTGAGAAGTATGTCTCACGTTATTAGGCAGCAATTGAATCCTAATGTCCATTGCTAGAACATTCCTTGTCCTTGATGGTATTGGTAAACGTGTAGAAATTGGTGGCATCAAGCATCCTAATAGATTTAAAAATCGAATTTGGTTAGACCTTCTTAATGATGTTGCTATTCGTAAGTCTAAATGGAATCCTTGTTTAATAAACACCGCACACACAAGCACAGGTAAATACAGGAAACTCGATTTCCGGACTGAGCAATGTAATTATTGTGAAAAAAAAGGATCAGACTATCGAGTGTGGATGTCATAGACGCTAATAAACAATTGGGGGGAGTTTTGGGGGACCTGAAGGAGGGCTGTGCCAATTAATTTTTTTTCAAAGAAAAATAAATATTGGTTTGAGGAAAGAAATGGTGAAAAATTTAATGGTTGTGATGAGAAAGGAATAGTTTCAATCAGTTTCAGAGAGCGCCAAGTAAAGTCAGGTAACGAAGTGAAACAAATACAGTTTATAAAATGGTGTCACACGACTTTTGGGAACCGGGCTTTAAAAAACATATTTATTATTAAAGAGAGCCAAAGGATTCCAGTAAAGGGAAAAAACATAGAAACAGATGAGACGAGCCATCTGCATAGGTTTGTTGCCTTGTTAGGGACATGTTTACTTTTTTTTTCCCTTTTGTACCTTCATTTGTCTCGTCAGTGCCAGTGAGACAGAGATAGGATGGTGCCTCGCGGACGTGATTATTCCCCAAACGCAAAAACGATATCGGAGGTTTACGTCTTAGGTCATCAAACAACAACCAGAAATAGGAGGCACCGAAAGGAAGGGTGGGGCAGAGGGAGTGGGCAGCGAGTGTGTGTGTGTGTGTGTGTGTGGAGTTAATGCGACCATCGATCCCGTTTAGTGGCGTCCGATAGAATCTCCCCACCCCAGCCACCGCACGTCCCCCAACCCTAATACAATCTTTCCTCTCGTGATACAAAACAGGAAACAACTATTCATAATTCGGTTTCCGATGTGGATAAACGTGTCTTAAGCTGTATTAGCGGTGGAAGGGGTTTAACAACAACACAAAAAAAAACAAAGCGTTCAACGTCCACTCATCTATTTTGTAGCTATACAAAAAGCGATTAACCGTTATGGAGGGAACTCCATGGGAAAACAATAGGAGGAAAGACTTAGGAAAAATTAGAGTGAGGAATTATAAATGTGTGAAGGTTAAGAGAATATGATGAAAATTGAAAATGTAATGCGATTACAAATAGGAAGGAATAAAGAAAGGGATGGGGGGGGGCAAGAAGTGAGGCAGCGATAGAAGAAGGAAGGAAGAAACGAGGGGTGGAAGCTTGTAGAGGAAGTAATAATAGAGGAATAGATGGGAAAGTAAAGTGGGGTATAGAAGAATAAAGGGGATAGAAGATGAAGACAATGTGAAAAAGATGAAGGTGGTAGAGATAGGTAGAGGGGAAGCAAGCGCGGAGGAAATAAATTCGACATATTGAAAGAGAGACGATAGAGAGAGAGAGAGAGAGAGAGAGAGAAGAGAGAGAGAGAGAGAGAGAGAGAGAGTGAGAAAGAGAGGAACGGTTGGGGGGATGGAGAGAGTCTCATGTGTGACTGATTCGAATATAATGTGGAAAAGCTTAGAGCTTAACCTAGAACAAAACTGATTGGGGAACAACATGATTTCTTGATGATGGTATTTAGATTTTTTTTAAATCTTGAACGAGTAAAGCTCTGCTGAGATTACTCTGCTACAAAAGATTGACCCGGTCTTTTGAGCTATTGTTGAGCTTCGGGTTCCACAGAGTACAGACCAAGGGATCAAAAAGTTTGTTTTTTTCCCCTGGTCTCAGGCCAAATGCAACCACCAGCCCCTGCTCCCAATGGCAGTCAATACCTGATTAAAATTGGACTTGCGTCGTTATCAAAGTCATCCATGGGGCCGGGCGGGGATGGGCACTTAAAATTCCCATTAGATGTTCGTTGGGGCTTGTACCAGATTGACAAATGAGTCTGCTTGACAATGGAAAGAACTTTTTGGTTTTTTTTAAAAGTGTTTTCCTTCTTGAGTTGTTTTGGCCTGTAGTTTTGCTCTGGATTTGCGTTATCTTTCGGTTGTTTTCCTCTTTAAATACCAGTCAAGTGCCAAACACGATACGTCTCAGCCCACTGAGAGGACGGCTAATCAGTAACTTGGCAACACTTGATACGCCACCGTCCATTGTGAGGGGGAGTATCCAGTAGCTAGGCAACAAAGCGGTTGTTGCCAGTGGGGGCAGGTCGTTTGTTCGGGAACAGCTGGGCAGAACCTTAAAATTTTTATGCTCCTTTTTGATACTGCCACAATCAAATGGAAATAAGACTGCGATAAAGCTTTGTAAATGATCACTGCTAAGTTTCTTTCATCTATCCATCAGCATATCTATCCACTCATCCATTCATCACTCCATCCGTCTATTTGTCTATCTATATATCACATATCTATCTATATATCTATCATCTATCTGTCGGTCAGTCTATCTATTTTTCAATCTGTCTATATATATATATATATATATATATATATGATTTTTCATACATCTTTGATATTTATATATATCAGTATATCTATCAATTGGTAGTGACCTCTTTTCCATCAAGCTATTACGTAATCCAACCGTACACCTGTCCGTTATGTATTCGTCTTAAGGTAGACAAATCTATTCTGGCCAATAAAACTCAGTAACGAAATGGAGCTTGTCAAAATGGGTAGAGTAATTTGATTATCCAACCTTTTTCTGCAGTTAAGAGTCTGCCAAAGTCAAATCAGAATTATATTTTACATTCACACGCTAGTGTGCTGGCTTAATTGCTTTTATGGTTTTTTTTGAAGTTGTATTTTGATGCCTACATTGATCTATGAACTGTTTCCTTCCGTCGTCCGACAAATGTGAATATTGTATCACAGTATTCACAGACTAAGCTCTACAATCACGGGTAATGACGCGATTAGTAAGGGCCCTTTAAGGGAAAGTTCCAAATCGTTCTCACGTTTTAATTACCTTGATTTTTGCTATTGGCTTTTCTTTTGTCAGCAAGACTAAACTTTCTGCTATATTAAACCTATACATATTTATTAAAGGCTTCTTAATGATTGCATACGTGCTGACAAACAGTGCTCTGGCCACATCTGCATATGTACTGACAAACAGTGCTCTGGCCATATCCTATTCTCAGTGACACAAAAACACACACGTGTAGAAACTGTAGGACTAAATTCTTTTTTTTTATAATATAATTTGGCAAATATAGAAAGGGCTTTTTGTTGACTATATGTGGTGTAGTTTCAACAAAAAAATTACGTTTGCTCCTTAAACTGAGTCATATATAACTAAACCGCTAACCACGTTGTGCCTACTACAAAGATTGTATTTTAAAAATTTAAATTTCATCTAAATAGTTTGTATCTGGTAAAAAAATTATCATTTAAAAAGACTTCTGAAAAAGTGTCCCTCTTCCAATATTGTTTTCTTTAGTACGATTATTAGCTTAACAGAATCGATATAGTTGCATCTAACTTTTCCGTACAATTTTTAGTAAAGATTGTCTGAAAATAAATGTCTCATCTGTCAAGCATATTTTGTTAACAATATGTTAGCAGTATTTAATAAAGAATGAGGAAAATCCATACTTAATGGTAACTCTACTTCACGCCCAAAGACCTGGGCTAATGGCCACCTTCGAAACTGTTGTCAGAGTCGTAATCTTTAAGCCTGACCAAGTGGACCGCTATGCGAATGGTATGGGTTTCAACAATATCCTTTCCTGATCCTTCGACCACATCGATTATCCATGCTCTTGAGAAAGAACTAGTGATGTATAAAAGGACGTTACAAATGTTGTGAGCCAAGCTTTTAAAACCGCTCGTTTTGTAGTTGTTACGTTGTTGTATTTAAATGTTCATTTATTCTCGGATCAGAAAAAGATCGCAGAGTTCAAATTGATTAATGTGAATGTTTTGGACAATGAAGACGTCTGTTGTTTTTGTAAATTAGTTGTTGACGAATGTTATCATAGAAAGAGTATTAATGTTCTAAGTTATCTGTAATAGATTACAAAATAAAATGGTACAATTTTTACAGTTTTGACTTTCTGATATCTGTCGTCGGTTTTGATCGCATCAAAAAAAAATTTCTTAATTGTTATAACTCTTTTAGTATATCGTTGGCTGATTAAAAAAAACTATTAGCAGTTGCATTAAAAACCATATCAAAATTTAGAAGAAAATATGAAACAGCTAAAACATTTTAAAAGCTAAGACAACTAATACAAAACCCATCAAATTTCTCAAGCTACCCATAGATAGAATATTGACAGCAAAACTTCGTGTGAGTTGCAATGTACAGATGGAGAAGCGTTCTTCTTTTAATTGGTAAGCAAAAAAAACCTGGAAGGGTGTAGAAAAATTATCAGCACACTGTCCTACCGCAAACTTCGTCACTCGGGGCTTTTGAACCCAGAGGTATCAGGTTAATTTCCCCCCAGGTACAATCTCCATGACGTCAATTCAGGGTAAACAACAATTTAAATACTGAATAACACTCATTTCAAGGCGCATGTAGTCATTTAATTCCAGGAGGGTAGAAGGTTAAATGCTCTGTAACCTTATAACAACTTTGGCTGATGTTTGCTAATTTACTCGTACTGTGCAATTAAAAATAACGGTAGGAGATGAAAAAAAAAGGGGGGGGGAGATATGCGGTCCCTCCTACCCTATCACCCTAGCTATCCGAAGAGCGCTGTCAAAACAAAAAGGCGAAGGTGCGGTGGGGTGGGAGCTGCAATTATTATACACGAATAGCCTGGTGGGGGATATTGATCTTAGGTCGCGCTGGTATTTGTAATTAAATGCCAATGCCATGTCGTCAGCCACGCAAATGTTGCTTGAAGATGTTGTTTTGTCATAATTCGTTTTGGCCAAAGAAAACGTCGTTAACATCGACTACATGTGACAACATCCTATGGTGCGCTCAGCCAGTGGCGTAGCGAGGGGGGTGCAGGGGGGGACATATGTCCCCGGGCGCCACGTTAGGGGGCGCCAAAATGAGTCTTAAAAGTCATTATTTAATTTTATTTTGATGTAAACTAATGTATCCCAAATACGTTTGCAAGATTGAATTTTGGAGCACCGAAAATATATTCATTACAAATCAGTTGACAAGCATGATTTTTGCGCCCTCATTGAGCGTTAAGGGGCGTCATTCTACTCATAAATAAATGGCACATCCACAATGTAGGATTGCTGATGGCGATTTAAATAAAAAAATGTGAGTTGCTGGGAGTGAGAGTAAGGGAGCAGTAAGAGACAAAGGTGATTCTATTAATAGAACAGGGACGACACTAAAAGGCAAGCAAAATGACCGAGACAAGAAAAAGGAGTGGCTTAAAGAGTAGTTTTCAACCTGTGGTCTGCGGGCACTAGTGGTCCGCGAAAATGTGTCTGGTGGTCCGCGAGCAAAGCATTAAATTTACGCACTGTATGATTCATCGAGAAAGACATACAAGTAAAAGAATTAACGCAGACTTAAAAGATATTTTTGATCTGGCCTAAATAGCTTTTAAATTCTATCAAGGCTTGTCTTTTAAATTCTCGTTTCTTTGATTTTTTATGTTCGAATATAAATCTTGATCATTAACAGTTACTGATGTGTACTGAATTTCGCTGGTTATAAGACTGTTTCAATTACGTGATGACGTAAGAGAGTTTCTTGTAGAAAAAACTCAAAGCTTGTTGATCATTTGAACCATAGCTTATGGGTTGTTGTTATGGCTTATTTGGCTGAAACTTTTGAAGAACTCAATAAACTTAATTCAACTCGGCAAGGAAAGCAGACACAATATATTACTCTCAGTGACAAAGTGTCCGCTTTTACGAAAAAGCTTGATCTTTTGAAAAGAGGATTATTTCAAGGTAACTTTGACATGTTTGATCAATTATACGAAATCACCGAGAAACCAGAAAACGTTGAAATAAATAAACAACTGTTGATAAATTTGATTTCTGGTTTTATTCAATCAATGCAGGGCAAATTTTAATTCTACTTCGGTGATTTTTAACGTTCAGTGGTTTTTCGTGGGTTTCCAGTCCAAATCTCGCACACATTGCCTCATCAAATAAAATTAACACTATCGTAATTAAACCAATTCATTGAACTCACTAGCGATACCACTTTGAATATATTGCATCAGAAAGTGGGCTTAATCAAATTTTGTGGGGTACTCCGAAATGACTTAGATAGCTTTTAAAATACTTTTACCCTTTGCAACTTTGTGAAAGTGGATTTTCTCCATTGCTTACAATAAAAACAAAACATCGTTTGCACTAAATAAAATAATATAGCAGTCTTTTTAATACAAACTACTGTTTGTGACTTATAGTTTTTTTGTATAGTTAGCAAGTATAATTAAATAAGAAGGCTATGAGACTAATATAAATGACATTTGTTCTTTACAAAAGAAAGCCATTACAATATTGTTTTTGGAGCACGCAAAACGTAGCATATTAGTATAGTTTTACTAACTAACATGTATACTACTTATAGCTAGCAATAATATTCTGTATAGAAGGAGCGTGGGGAACAGATAAGATTTTCACATTATAATTATATTTAACTTTCCAGCTCGGCAGTAGCACAATTTTTAGTAGTGGTCCGTAGCTAAGACACACATTTTTCAAGTGGTCCTTGAATCTCAAAAGGTTGAGAACCACTGGCTTACAGAATGGTTAATTCGCGTCCCTTTGCTGCATGCTGTGACTCTTTTTAAAAAGAAAAATCTTACGTCCCCCATCCCACAGTGGAGGGAGTAAAGTGGGGGAGGGAGGGAAGGTCTCTCCTCTCAAGGGATTGTGTCGGTGTGTCAAAGCAAGTTGGATTCCTTTTATATGAAACATCAGACATCGCCTCTCTTTCCTTTCTCTCTGTGATCAAACTTGATCAGTGTGATCTACTGTTAGAAAAACACTTACAGCATGCCCGAGAAAATCAAGGTTCAGTATCTTATTTATCACCGGAAATCCAGAATGAATTTATCCACCTACTTTCATCGACTGTAAGGAATCAGCTGTTTAGTGAAATCACAAAAAAACAAATACTAAAGTATCTTACTTAACTAAACACCCGATCTAGGACACCGGTAGCAACTTTCTAAAGTCATCATATTTGTGGATGTGGATTTTTAAACTAAAAAAAACAACATCAAATAATAATTTTTAGATTTTATACAGATACATTCCAAAGACGCAGCAAGCCTTGAAAGATTTATCGTAGATAAACTGGAATCTAATAACATACCTCCAGCCGACTATCGGTCACAATGTTATGACAATGCTGCTGTAATGACAGGGCATATATCCGGCCTTCAAAAGCGAATACGTGCAAGAAATCACAAAGCATTGTTCTTCAACTTTGACAATCACAGCTTAAACTTAGCAGGAGTACACTCAGCTAAACATGATCCAGTTGTTATTTCGTTTTTGGAACAGTTGAAAGTATAAATTTTTGTTTCTCTCGTTCAATAACTCGTTGGGAAAAAAATTAAAAAGAGTTCTGCCAATCACAATGAAAAGGGAGTCTGAAACACGCTGGAGTGCACGATCAGAAGCTGTTAAAGCAATTTATAAAGGACTAGATGAACTGGTAGGGTTGTTGGAAAAATTATCAGAACATACAAATATGACGCCTGACATCAGAAGTGATGCAGAAACTTTGCTGGCAGGTATATTAAACTTTAAATTCCTAGTTTTTTTTAATTTCTGGAACATCATAGTTGGGAACATTGATCGTCTCCAGAAACGGTTACAGAATCCTACTGTGAATTTCAAGGAAGCAGCATCTAATCTTGAATCGCTTGAGCAAGAAATTGTCAACATTCGTGATAATTTGAGCCAGGTTGCGGTAGACAATGGAAAGGAAGATGCCGATTTGCAGAATCGAGGTTGACAGAAGGATTAGACGACATCGGAGGATGCCTGGAGAATTAACAAGAGATGCAGGACTTTCTGCAGAAGAAGAGATTGCACGTAATATGAGCAGCGTAATTGATAGACTCCAACTTCAGATATCAATACGGTTTTTTACGTCTAAAATATCTAAACAACAAATTTGGATTTTTACTAGACGTCAAAACTCTTCTTGCTGAGACAAAAGTCGATACACTTCGTTAAAATTGCTTAGATTTTGCTATTTCTACGACACTGACGTCAATGGTCACGAATTGTGCACAGAAATCAGAGACTGAAAAATGCTACTCAGTACCCGGACTGAAGTTCTATCAGAAACTACTTTGGATCTTCTTGGTTTTATTGTTTCATATGGAGATGACGTATTTCCGAATCTGTGCATTTCACTTCAAATACTTATAACAATTGCTGTTTCAACTGAAAGCTTTGAGCGGTCCTTCAGCAAACTGAAGCTTATTTTGTCTTATTTACGTTCTTCAATGGGACAAGATCGTCTGAGTGATCTTGCACTCTTTAGCACCGAAAGAGAAACATTTGAGAATATTAATTTTGACAACGTGATTGACGAGTTTGCAACATTCAAATCAAGGAGAATAATTTTTTGTAGACTATGTCTAATTGTACAATTAGTAGAGTATTTTTTTTCAAATAAATTGTTTACAATCATATAGAGTCTGTATTCTATTTCATTAAAATACCTGAAGCTTCGAAAATGAACCATATAAACCGTAAAATTTCAAATTTTTCTTGGGGGCTCAGTAACCCCCAGAATCGTTCGGTCCGACAAGGGGCGCCGATTTTGTGTCATGTCCCCGGGCGCACATGACTCTAGCTACGCCACTGCGCTCAGCGCTGGCATAGATACTGCCACCATCACCTTTTTTTGAATACCACACGATTCCAATAAAACAATATTGATTATGGGTCGAAAACGACGTATATATATATATATATATATATATATAAAACGTTTTCGACCCACTGCAAATCATTATGTATATATACACACGTTTTCAAGTGATACCACTTAACTACAACACATTCTTACGCCACTGGTTCTTGGAAATTGATTGTTGTACGTGCGACGCATAGCATCAGTCAATATTTCAAAATGTTTGGGTCTGCAATTGGGTGTGTTGTTTCCTTTACAATCGTAGGGGAAAGGGGGGGGGCATTTCTCAAATATGCTTGATTGCTCTGTCGTGTGCAACGTGACTCATATATTTGATGTGTGTCGAAAATTTGTTTATATGTGTGTAAAACTTTCATGGTAAATATTTTTTAATGCAATTGTTAGACTAAAATTTGAATTTAAAAAAACTAGCAGATTTATTATTATTCAGTAAAGTGGCAAAATGCAATTGTTAGACTAAAATTTGAAGGAAAAAAAAACTAGCAGGTTTATTGTTATTCAGTAAAGTGGCAAAATGTTATAATTTGCTGTTAACACATAAAGTAGGGATACGTTGGAATTTGGAATCTCAAAGAAGCTTAAATTCAGTATGAAGATTAATCTTTATTGCTTTTTTGTTTTTTCATTCCTTGTTAACACATGTTACAGCATTTTTCGTTGATCGCAGCTTTTGTAACTTTCAGTATGTGATTTTTTTGGGAAAATATTGCTTCAGAAGATGCATGGCTTTCAATGAATAGTATAACTTTAGTCGATAGTGAAACAATAATAAAGAAGATTAAAAAATAAAATACTTTCTTTTTGTAAGACGAAATTAAACGCGCCATTGATTATTTATTATTTATTGTAAACGTGTCTACAAAAATAAAATGTGTGCAGAAATTTGGTTTAACTCTCTACTCACAGTAAAAGTTATTTACATGATATAAATAAAGCGGCATTTAAGATGTTGACTTAAGAATTTCAAAATAAAAGCTATTTATTCAATTTTTTCTTCTTTTAGTGTCAATCTATATTTGACAGACAATGAACGTAATAGAAGTATATTAAACTATACGTTCAAATTAAAAAAATAACACCAACGGTAATGTAATTGTTCTTATGAATGTCCAAATTTGAACGTATATTCCAAGAAAACAATGTGAACTTCTTGCTCTAAAGTGGTTGGTGAAGACAATGAGGAAAAGACAATATTAGTAAGAGTTATTGGAAAAACTAGAACAACGAATTAATAAATTAAAGATTTTAGAAAACAAACAAGTTTATATTTTGTTCTTGAAAATAATATTTTATGATTTTAGGCTCTTTCCACGTAAAGTTCACATTTACACAATTGTTTTTTCATGTTTAATGTCTGTTTTACCCCGGTAGCGTACTGTATTTGTTGTTTCTTCCTTTTAACGCAGCCATCTTATTAAGCCTATAAAATTGATTTTAAAATAACATTGACCTCCTGACAAACATATACAAATCTTGAACGTTTTAATTCTATTTGATGAGGAAATTTCTTTCTTTTATAATTGTAGTTTGATTGACGTTCACCTTCGCATAAATCAATTTGCATTCACTTAAAATTTCACAACAAAATGTTTATTATTTTTCTTTAAAAAAGTTATGGTTTCTTTGTAAATGCATATTGAATATAAGATTTTGCAAATCATTTGGTCTTCAAGGATCATTAGGTTGAAGTCTTAACTTGATTATCTATTAATTTAAGACCAAATCACTGCTTAAGAATGTAATTCTGTTATTGATTAGCTCTCTTCTCAAATGTGATTGATTGACAAACATTTTTCATTATTGTTGTTTTCTTTGCATAAAAATTTCAAATTAAATCCCTGAATATAAAGATATAAAACAATGAAATTTGTAGCTCTGGATCTCAAAATGTATCCTTTTTCACAATTATAAATTAGAAAGGTTATATTTTTAGTGTTATTTGTATTCCTTTTATGGGCTCTACATATATTTTGATCTTACATTTTTTAAAACATTTCCTTGTACGTTCTTTTTTTCTGAATGCGTTCGATAAAATCAGCTATGTCTCATTTTTTTCTTCTTTTTCTCAATACGGTCTTATTGTTACTTCATCGTGCTATCTCCTGGGGCACACATACATCCAATGAGGCAAATACAATAGCTCTAAGATTATTTCGTTTTTCTTTAGCTCTTCTGAACAAACAAAAGAGAGAGAGGGAAAAAAGATGGGGGGGGGAACTTGTGAGCTCTACGGGGGAGAGTAAAAAAAGATAAACAAATAAAAGAAAAGTCTTTCCCGCATCGAACCTTGTAAATTCTGTTAGGATGTGCACTGATTATAGACAACGGC
This sequence comes from Ampullaceana balthica, assembly GCA_944989445.1. NCBI lineage: Eukaryota > Metazoa > Mollusca > Gastropoda > Lymnaeidae > Ampullaceana > Ampullaceana balthica. Next base: position 286,286 of record CALYLW010000073.1, on the reverse strand, counting down.
AAATTTATGGATAAGAGGAAGCCATGGCGGAAGCGGATGAAGTCTTTAAAAAATTGAATAACGATATTGAATCGTGTAAACTAACTAGAGAAACCGAAATGCATTTAATTTGCTCCCTGAGAAATTTGTGTAAGTCATCAGTAAATAAAATAAAATGATCAGAATCCCTTTTTAAACAATTAAAAATTAATTTATTTATAAAATAGTTTAAACCTTTATTGATAATATTTTCTTGACATTGCGACCAGACCAAGAGCTAAAATTAAACCTCGCCGTTTTATCATTTGGCTGTGCAGGTAACTTGTTTTGAAGAAAGGGGGTCGTGCTAAAAAAATATATATGATATATCTGCAAAGCTGCTTATATATTTACTTAACTCAATTCGTTTTTTTCCCTTACATATTTTAATTAAATGAACGCATGTTCACTTTAAAAAAATACGTTGGTAACTTTAAAAACTTTCATAACCTTTCATAATTACTTCGCCTGAACAAATTGCAGTACCAACTGGAGTCAACAGCCTGGTATTCGCGCAACACTAATAGACACCGTCACAGAGTTGTTACCCTCTCATGAAATCAATTTTGAACGATTAATTTCCTCCTGTGCCGGTTTAAACAGAAACCTTGAGGGATGACCAACTTTATTCCCTTTAATTGAGTTGTGTGGTTGAAAACTATGAAGCAATGAAATCTCAAAGTCTGTAATGCTTTATCCCTTTTTTATACGAACTACGTGGTTAATTAAACATCTCTGACTCTATGCTATTTTACTATGAGACTGGTTTCCATTAAAATAGCAGCAATTCATTTATTTTATGAGATTCTCATCAGTTTTTACTCACGCGAGGTTACAATTTTAAAGCTTGCTTTTAAAAAGTATTTGTACAACGTATTATTTATAAAGACGGGGATAATTCATTTTTAAAAAAAAAGACTTTCGGATGGGTTATATGCACGAACCGTTATCAAATGTACGGACGGGCGTCAAATTAGAGTGGAAGTTAAAAAAATAATGTCTTACTTAAATTTGTACTTTTGGAGTGAAACACAACCGATGGTGGAACCAACAAATTGTCACATATGTATCTGTTTTTTCAAATTTGGGTTCATATTCATTAAGGGTACCGAAAAGGCGTTGATTTAATATGTGTAATGATGCTGTAAATTAGTACATGTTTCCAATAAAATATTTATGACTGTTGCCACTATCGAATACGTCTAGTTGATGTTCAATTTAACAAAAATATTAAACACGCACACACATACACATACACAAAGTAAGAGAGCACTGGCCAAAGTAAAGCTAATCTTTGAAAAACTGGTTTAGGAAAAGAAGAAAAAAAATCATCCATTTGCTAAGTTCTAAAAGAATATTTTTTCATCTAAATATTTGGATTTTGTTAGGCTGAATGTTAACTGTAATGATATTTCAAAGTTTCGAGGGCGGGGGGGTTGGGAGGGTTATAATAAATGAGACTTTTACACCAGAAATCATTATAAAGAAATTTTTAGAGCCATTGGCCTTTTTTTTTAAAGATTTGTTGCGAAACTTTATCTATTGAATCTCAAAACGGAGCTAATTTTGTGATGATCTGATAGCGATGCATAGTTTTAATTTCTATAAATAAGAATTTGGTTGATATTAACATGTATTCTAAACCGTTTTTTAATGGTTTTCTAAAAGCGAAACTTATAAGCATCGCTTTAACCGATTGTGATGATCTAAGAATTTAACAGTTGAAGTAGGAGCTTATTATAGTTTTTTTTTAATATTTTTTTTTGTATTTAAAATAGTGGGAGACACCACATCACGATTTTAACACCACGGATGAAGCCCACTCTAGTGACCCCACTAGACCCCCCCACCCACCCAACTCAATTTTCCGCGTCAAAAAACTTTAAAATCTTTTCAATACCTTCCCACCGCTTGACCGCTTTCCGTATTCCTTAAAACACATTTTCAAATATCGACAATGGTGAATTAGTATAAACGCACTGAACTGAGTTGTCCCGGGCGCTAAAAAAATTTGACAAGCAGACCATTGAGAGTGCTTCGCGGACATCCGGAGATCCGGGGCTCTGTCAGGCGTACGAAATAGTCGATTGAGGCGTCCTGCGTGCAGCTCTTGAAGTTTTCTAAACTTTAAAGATATAATGTGAAAATCGATAACGAGCAAAATGTAAAACAAAAAAAAAGATATATAAATTTAATGATTGTGTTTGTAATAATAATTTTTTTTTCCCGTACAAAAAACAACAACAACTTGAGTTAATCGAATTGGAGGTCCAAAAAATTGTATTTGTTTGGTTGTCTGGACCCCAGGATTCACGTGTCAACAATGCATGGTCCACTAGTCCCCAGTCTCTGGTTACGAGGCTACAGTCCCTTGTCCACGAGAGCACTTTCCCTGGTCGGGGAGTCAACAGATTCTGACTCATGAGCCCCCAGCCACCGGCCCAAGAGTCCATAATTCGCAAGCCCACAGTCCTTGAACCGTGAAGACACAGTATCTGGATATTGAGCTCGCAGTATCTGGTCCACGCGACCGCAGATCAAATTTCGTGAGCTCACATTTCCTGGTCGGCGAGCCCACTATCCTATGTCCGATAGGCCCAGTAGCTAGTCAGTGAGCCCACAGCAAAAGGTTCTAGAGACGTGAACAATTCGTCGAGAAATCTGAAAATTATTTTTGTTAAGGAAAGGAAGACGAGGCAATTATAATTGTTGAAAATTGAAGTTTGCATAATTGTGGAACTGACTTCCGAAATTTTTGAAAGTGTAACAACACCAAAAAAAGTTTATGAAGAGTTTTAATAATTTTTTAGGGCTTCGGAAATTTATTATTAATTAATCGATTAATCGTTAAAAATTTTAATGGATTAAAATTATTTTTTTCGATTAAAGTTCGATTAAAGGATTGAAATTTAAAAAAAAATATGTATAATATTTTTTCTTAAATTTATTAATAATTTATATTTTTGGTCACTTACATTATTATTATTTATTTAGACCTGAATACGTAAACAAAAAGGTTTTTCTTCCGTATTTCTTGCATAGCAGAACGAATTTGCTGTGTTGTGTCACAAAATTTGGGAGCCATGGAATTACAACGACTTAACCGAGTTTGAGAAATAACGAATCGCAACTTAACGGGATGTATGTTTGCGTTATAAAAATAAAGTTAATCTAAATTAATCGATTACAATTTTTTCCAGATTAATCGAACAAATTTTTTAAAAATCAGGACCAGCCCCATTTTGTTTTTTTTATTTGTGACAGTTTTTGAACATCAGAGAGCAGCGAGCATGTTGGATCAGCCTTAGCGCTATAGAAGAAGTCCATCAACATCACTCAAACGAGCTTTGTTATATGTGTTATATAACATTTTTATAACATAATTTCACCACAATATAAATAGTATGACAAACCTTTCTTTGCTTCCAATGTAAAAGGTATTTTCTTACTGTCTTAGTTTTTGAAAAAGAATGGAATCATAAAACAGAAAGCTAACTCTAATCTCAATGGCAGTAAAGGGCGGTAATGATGAAAGCAGGACTCTTCACAAATGTAACTTTGATGTCTCCGCGATCCTAGTTCTTCAAGATTATCGTTTTTTTTTGTTTTTTTTTAAAATCTATTTTTTAAACCGCTAAACGTACGCAATGTACCAAAAATACAATTTAAAAATGTCATGTATTTGCTTGAGCTGCATATGTCTTACATGATCCTTGTATTTGTAACTTTTTAAAAAATAAATAAAAGAAAAGACTAAGAATAATTGTGTTTGATATATTTAAAAGAAGAACGTTGCCACTAAACCTGTTCATGTTAGTAAATAAAACTACAACACTCTGTATGTTGAGATTAACTTAAATACATGTATTTTCTTAAGTCCAAATATTTCAAACAGAATTACCTTAACAACGATAATTATGGTACCCATCTCAAACACCTTTCCTAACGACCTGAACGGAAGTGATTTAATACATAGTGATTTATTATTTAAGATTTTATTGTTTGACCTATATCTCTTAATCGTACTGTTAGAACGTCCATAATGTGTGATGGTAACCTTAAAATGTTCAATGAAAAATTATATCTACATCTTTTCTTTTATTTTCAACTATGCGAGAAATTCTATACGTGGCGTAGCTGACAAACTGAATCTGTGACGCTCAGGCATCGTACCCAGTTTGAGATCCCTCGTTTTGCAAATAAAAATAAATACATAAATAAAAAATGAGCCTTAACTCCCATCATGCACCGAGCAAGGACCTGAGTTTTCTCTTAAGATGAGGTCAATCAGTTTAGATCTCCGTCAAGCCTTTCTGGGGTTTTTTTTCTATTGAAAGAAAACTCCGTGACGGAAAGAAGTTACGGAGCGGCTCTAACGATTGAATAATGATGCTAGGGGAGGGAGGTGGTCGTCCTCGCCAGATATACGTTTTCAATTTTATCGTATTTTCCGCTTCTTCAACTATTTCTTTAAAATACAAACAAAAAAATGATTTACACGTAACGAGTGTATTAAATGTAATATCGGACTATAATGTCACAAAATGGATTTAATTTTAAGAATATTATCACCAAAGATTAAAAAATTAAGTAAATCGGTAAAATTAATTTGTACATGTTATTTTCTTAATTTCAAGCCTTTTAAGACCATTAGTTATATATTAATCTAATTGTAATGAGCGCATATAAACAAACTTATATGTTATTATTAGGGCTGCGTAAATTAACGATTAATTTCTCGATTAATCGTTAAAATTTTTATCGATTAAAATAATTTTAATCGATAAAAATTCGATTAAAATTAGAGAAAATATTTATAATATTTCTTAAAACATTTCATTAATAAATAATTAATTATTAATAATTAATAATAATTTATATAGGCTATTTTTTACTTACAAACTTCTCCCGCGTAATATTATAATTTATTTTATTTATCTATGTGGACCGGTAGACGTTAACTAAAAAATGGTTGACAGCATCAGCGCAGTTAAATTTAAACATATAACTGGAAAGTTTAGCAAAATAATTTTTTTAAGCTAACTGCGGATGGCAAAGTCGAAGATGGTGAAAAAGTTTACTGAGATCACTGCAATAAACAATTCTCTTTTAAAGGATCAAATACATTATACAAACCAAACATCCACTACAGTATCAGAAACTTCAAATGAGACAATCTAAAGCTATGTGAACGATCGTTCGGCTTGGCTTGTTATATTGTCAATAAGACCCGCTCATCACTTGAACCAAGTAATGTCAATACAATTGTCTGTTTGCGTTGTTGGTTAAAAGAGTCATATAAAGAAGACATTCCAGTGTTATTTGGATTTTCGACAAGTACGTTTAATAAATGATACTTATGATACCACACATTTCAAATACGGCTTTAATCGAAATTAACGATTATTTAATCGATACTTTTTCAAAAGTTAAGGATTAATTTTAAATTAATCGATAACAGCCCTAGTTATTATTCAATGTCAGTTTTTTTTAACTGCATTCTCATTCCTTTGCTTATATTTTTATTGAAATATAAAGATATTCTCCTCTCATTTATCGAATAATAAGTCTTGTATAGCCTTCAAAAATCGTTACTAAGAAAATAAATAAATATATATATACAGACAATCGTATATGTATAGTTTCCAAAAAATTGTGTCAGTAGGCCCCTACTTTAGCACATGCTTTTTCAATATAAATTATGAAACAGCTAACTCCAGGAAGAGTAAAGATAATGAAGATTCAGGTCAGATCAAATACATTTTTATTTTAATTTTTTTAATTTTTTAAATATAAATATATTATTTAAACAGCCAAGAACATCGAAGTGCGTCAACCATTACCAAAGAATGTTCAAAGGATATATGTTAACAAGGTTCAAACCCATGTCCGAAATCTAACCGTCGATCTAACGTGACAATTAAAGCATAAGACGACGCACGAATGCTGCATCACGCTACAAGCAGATCGTGTTTCTGATCTTCTCAAGACGAGTTTTTCTGCGGTAAAAACTGCGGAATGTAGCCTAACTATACAACGTCATTTCTGCTATTTAGTGGTTATTTTGAATTTGACACCATGCAAAGCCAGATGCAGAGAGTATTCAAAACTGAATTGTGGAGTTTCAAAAATATTTCAGTTTGTGTCTAAGCTCGTGGATATGTTAATACAAGACAGCAAAATAATCGATTAGGATTTTATCAGACAATTTGTCCAAGCTGCGAAAAGCCTAATGGATGAATTGAACCAAAGATTTATAAAGCGACATGCTGAGTTTTACCATGATCATTCTTTAAACAACAAGAAACATAATTTAAACCAAACAACCCTTTCCATCCTCAGGTTTCAAATTAGCGTCCAATAGATTGGTACACTCAAAATAAATATAGCCCTCTCTGAAATGTTATGCAGTGCAAATGCCGTGCCCTTTACGTAGGACACATATTTAATTTGTATCCAATAAATAGTAAAGTTTATAATGTCACACAACACTCACCAATTCCAATCATTGGTTTGAAGACGGACTTTAAGGATGGTAGTAGACCGTAGCAGACGATTAAAAATGCTAACCAGATAACCTCCCCTTAACAATAAGACTTTTGTAACAAATCCTTTTCAAGTATATCTTATTTTATCTCCAATCTCCCAATTACAAGTTACTTTATAATAAATTGTTCCTCTCATCCAATAAACCCTCCACCTTCCTTTACTCTTCTTGCTCTTAATCAACTGGCGGAGGAATACGTAAGAAAGCTGTATAAAATAAGCCATGGTAAACTGCCCGATTGTTTGCACGCTTTGCGATGCTCTATGGTGATCCTTCAACATCACTTTAATATTTTATGGGGATTCCCGTTAAATAAAGATGAGACCAGGGAATCGATTGACACTTTCAGATCCTAATGTGACTAGCCAACGATGCGACGGTTAGATAAGAGGGGGGAATATATATGTCCTAAGTGTCCGTCCCCTATTTAGTTGTTCTCTCGGAAGCAAGAGCAGGGAATCTCAAACTCTTAGTGTTCGTTAAGCCGGATCTTTAAATAGAATTAAGGATGGGGAAAACTCGATGCTAGATTTCAATGATGTGTAATTTTCTTCTTTATACAAACAAGATGGACTTTATCGTCAAATCTTACTTTAGATGTTTGTTGCCCGTTGTCTTTATTACGTATTTCACTGAACATTGTAGCTGGGTGCAAGAGCCGGCTAAAGAAAACGCACAAAGGCGCAAGATCAAAAACGAAGTTTTATCTTGGTCCTACTGCCTCCAACACATGATAAACATTATATTTTCATCAGACGTTATCTATAATCTAGAAATACGCCACCTCATTCATCAACACATTCCCCATTCCATCTTATTTTCTTAACATAACACAAACATTAAAAAAAACAGACAAGAAGCAATGAATAGCAATTTTTTTTAAATTTGATGTTTTGTCAAATGTACCAGAGTCAGAGCACCACCAACCAAAGGGCGTTAAAGGTGATGCTAAAAAAACGTTAATTTTTTTTCACCACAGTGACCTGGGCGGAAGTAGAATCAGGCAAAGATGCAAGCTCCGGTGGTTTCAATTGTCCCACGCGGCTCACCTGAACAATGGACCTTCGCACAAATCAATACCGTTGTCATTCAGATCTTTCAAAGTGAACTCTGATATTGTTCTTTTGTTATTGTGTCGAGAAAAAAAATTTCTCACGTTCCATTTTCATGTTTCTCAGTCCCACTGCCTCCTTCCATGATGCACCACGAAAGATGACAATATACCAAAATTCGGTGTATTTAGGTTGTGGAAAGGAAATTATTTTTTCGGACACAACACGCTAAAGTAAATATCTTACACGAGACTGAACTCTGTAAGCTTTAAAATTCCACTGTTTAGGTTTTATCGCATTTAAATTCTTTGATTAAATAACTGGCTTCATGATTGCATTTCTTCCAATGTCGACTCTAACTTTGGTGACACAGATTTGAGAAGGAGAATACAATACTCTCAATCTGAATGCGTGTTCACGTCTTTACTTCTCGCCTTAAAAGGCTTTTTAGCAATATTTTTTTTTAAATTTTATAGATCTGGATTGAGAGTTTTGTTTAGATTTTCCGCATTTTAATATAATAAAACATATTACAACATGAATGTTTATACCGAATTTCAGCCCTCTAGGATTAGGGCAAATTGAAAAAGGATAGGTCAAAGAAGTTGAAACAAACAACGTTCCACTGAAGTTGGTAGAAAAACTTCTTTTTTTAAATTTTTTTTTAACACAATGAAGTAACACAATGCATGCAAGCCACACTGCTCGAGTCAGATTGATTTTGTACTGATGCATTTTTTTTCAAAATGGCGTATGCCAAATTCAGTTTTTAAAAGTTAAACTGTGAATATAACAAGAGAGCGCGACCAGTGATGAGGCTAAGCGCGTGGTGACAGGGTGAAGTGATGATCAAACTCAGATTCTTCTCACTACTGTCTGTTATTTAATAATTTATGTTAAAAAAATGTTTATAATTTTGAATTTTTTTAAAAAATCTATTTTAAAACACATTGCTGTTCCAGTGGCGTCATCCATTTCCCATTTCTAATTCTAAACCGTATAATCACAATTAACAAATGATAAAAGTTAACTGATTACCGTTTTGCTCAAAACAAATTGAATATTTTAACACGAATTACCACGGGGATCCGAGAAAACACAGAGCTTGGGTACAAATTGCTTAAAGGCAAAAGTTGCTCGTATTTACACAAGGATATCCGTCTATCCCCCTCCCCCCCCCCGTTTATCCAGTTTCATGCATTGATAACAGTGAAAATAGGGAGTGAGGATTAATGAATCTTTATTGTGTGTGGGTTGTCAATGGCGGGACAGGTCAGCCATCGGTTACGTGGATACGGACTGTAGCGCCACTCCTCGTTTTCAACGCACGTTGCTTTGTGCACCGCGGAATCTCATTTGTAAATGTAATATGTTCCATTTCGAATACATCAGGGGGGCTGTCGACCACTGGGACATAGGGGCCATTTTTTCGTTTCATTGTCGGGATCTCTAAGTTTTATGTGGATTTTTTTTTGAGGGGGGATGGGGTGATTTGGGTGGTAATTGTTCCGTGGATGCTTATGTAAAAATACTTGGCTAAGAAGGTTGAATCCGCCACTACTCCCCCTACACAAACATTGTAAGATTCTATCAACTTACATATTAAGAAGTTACAATTTTGGCAAAGAATTGTGAGTTCGCGTTGACTGAATAAAACACAAAATATAAATGCTTATATGTTTTAGACTAAATATGAGTAGAGTGAAACGAAAAAATAAAAGATGTGACAAAGATGTTAGATTTGAAGATTGGTGTTTTTCTTTAAACAGCAATGAGACCGCAAATCTGGTGTGAAGTCTTGTGCCATAATTCAAAGACTTAATTCACGATCAGATTGTGAATAAATTATCCTAAATCATGTTTCCGCCTCTGCAAGCCGTTCTAATTGCTCTAAATCAGCGTGCACTTTAGCCGTCCATTTAAAAAAAATATATTTTTTGTTGGACTAAGAAAAATTCTCAAGGGTTAAAGAATTTTATAAAAATAAAATCAATCGACTTTCATTACTAGGGTATCAAAGGTAGAGGCATTTTATTTGAAAATTATGCAGCTGTGGGTAGTACGCGGTTTCAATAGGGAATATTTTACTTTCTTCTCAGAAAAAAATTATAAAGGGCTTTGAATCTGGGCTATTTAGATACGGGTATTTTCCTTTTGTATTATTTCCCATAGGGGGTTACTTGCTTTTATGACTGTCAGACCAACGGAGAATGATGCTATTGACTTACAGCTCTAGAGCTCGAGAAAGACCTTTAGAAATGTCGTATGAGTTTTATGTTGCTTGATAGGTGCATGCGCTTAAATTGGCTTATAGATCCATTTCGGCCATTTTGGTTTAATTTTCTCTTTTAAAAGTTTTTTAAAAAATGTATCTGTTTTATTTACGATTGCTAATCATGGTGTGAAAGGTCAATGGAATCAGATTACATTATAACGAGAAATGAATTGTATAGAAATTTCATACTTTAATAAAAAAAATTTTAAAACGTAAAAAACCAAGTTTTTTTTACTATAAATCCTTTATTTACGAGACATAACTAAAAGAATGTTCACTATAATACGCAGCGCAAGACCATCCAAGACCATCCAAAAATACAAAATTGCAGTTGTGTCGTAAAACATGTTTAATATAAGGCGCACCGATCAGGAATATGTTTATAAAAAGTGTTGTCAATAAAATACGCGCCTTATTGCGCGACAGAAAGGTTGTTCAATATAATACGCACCGCGACACTCTATCTAAAAAAATAACATGATACATAGAAATAAATAAAATAATATAAAAATTCAATAATTTAATTACAGTACATGCGATCGATCTGAAATTTTGATACATTGTTTTTATCATTAGCATGAAACTGCCTGCAAAATTTCAGCTCGCTAGCTTACAAGGAAGTGGGTCAGAAACCGATCCAATGTTTTGGCGACAATCAAGCATACAAGCAAGGGTTCAAACAAACAGACACCACGAGTTAATATAAAGGATTTTAAAAAAGAACAAAATGGTTTAAGTACCGGGAACAAAAATGATTTAAGTACTGGGAACAAAATTGATTTAAGTGCTGGGAACAAAAATCATTTAAGTACTTAGAACAAAAATAATTTAAGTGCTGGGAGAAAAATGATTTAAGTACTGGGAACAAAAATGATTTAAGTACTGGGAACAAAAATGATTTAAGTATTGGGAACAAAAATAATTTAAGTGCTGGGAACAAAAATCATTTAAGTACTTGGAACAAAAATAATGTAAGTGCTGGGTACAAAAATGATGAAGACAATTATCGCGGACACTTAACTTATTTTTTATAAGAAGAATAATTTTAAAGTTTCAGAGATGAAATGATAGTTTGATTAAATGTTTACAATTTGTTGCGTTATAGGTACAGCCGATATGTAAAAACTAATCATAATAAATACAATTTTTTTCCATCAAAACTAATAGTTTGTATTAGTTTTCTATTTTGATGAAACTCAATTAGCGACCCTTTACTTTTAGCTAAAAACTATTTTTTATCTAAGTAGTTATGTTTACCCTTAAAATAATTGACAGCTATAGTTTTTTTTTCTTTTTTTTTCTTTTTTAAATGTTTAATTAGGTTTTGAAGCATTAAAAAAATTCCTTGACACGGTGATCACCCAAATAAATAGAGATTCCTTTGGCATTTGGGGGTTGGGGGACTTTTAAAAAAAATTTCAAATCAAAAACAGACTTCTATTTTTTTTATAACCCTTATATTAATTTCACCGTCTTGTCGTGGGCTCGAGGTCGGGTCATCAGGCGGGCGGAAGAACAAAAGTAAAATATAGACTACTTCCCGTGATACTATCGAGCTGAAATTTTGCACATAGAATTGTGTCACCTAACGATGCATTGTCTCAAAATTTCAGATTGATCGAATGTACTATAATTAAATTAATGCATTTTAAGTTTATCTCTATTTAACTCTCTGTAGCCGTCTGCTATTGTTGACATCAACGTGTCACTGGAGTGCACTCCAGCCATCGATGACCACATCACCGTGTTTTACAGCAAAGGGAGTTCAGTCAGTTTCAGTCTGTAAATGTTTGTCGCATGATGCAAATCATATTGCACATAATCGATAGTTTAGTTATGTCTCATATATAAAGGATTTATTGTCAAAAACTTTGTTTTTACGGGTTGTTAAATTAATTTAACTAGCAGGTTGAGATTTATTCATTAGTGCACTTAATTGAGAGGATTGTTTCGTGCGTTAAATTTTTTGAGAAGCTTCGAAGTGGTGCATGAAAATTTTGTCGCCAGTAGTTTATTCAGAAACGGAGCGCGCTATGTGTGTGTGTAATCACTTCATAACCTGCACAGCAGACACCAAACTCCCGTTCTCGTAACTGCTATGATAAATAAGTCAGTTGAATCACTGCGATTTTCCTGGATGACAGATACAGATGCCTGTTCCTCCACCCGTTCGAGAGCCAATTTTACGAAATCCCTGATCAGAAGGATCAACTCTCAGACTTTGGGGAAGTGGGGCTAGGAGGGGGGGGGGTACAGCACGGGCTGCTTTGGAAGGAGTTCGGCCTTGTGTACCTCAAGTGTTGTGAAGTGTGGTCAAGTCATTCAGAGTCTTGGTTGTTTATTTGTTTCACTGTCTGCCAGGATATTGGGTGCTATGATTTTTTTTAAATAGGTATTAATTTAAAAGAAATATAATTTAAAATGCAACAATAAAAATACATTTAATATGCTTTTCAGATAGTGCCGACTTTTCCAGTTTTTAAAAACTTTTTTCTGCAAAAATTACACTTTTTTTTTGCGATGTGATGAAGCATTGGTTTCTTTTTCCAATGTTTCTGCAATGGAACCTCACCTACTTTTCAAAAATAAACTTTTTAATTTAAAAAAAGAAAACTAAACTTTTTTATTTATTTATTTTTAAGTTCGAAAATTATTTGAATAGGCACTGCAAAGGAAAATCATCAGTCAAATGCCTAAAAGTATAATTTTATTAAAGTGTCAAGTCTAATTATCGACGTGTCATATCTCCTTTCAGAAATTACTCGAAATATATTAATTTACATTTTACGATAGAAAAACTAAACAATTGGGAAAAAAGGGGGGGTATAATTCACCTAACCTCGTCTTGGCAGAAATGAAATTGTTGACGACAACGTTGTTGGTAGCCATGAATAATGATGAGGATTATAGATGATGGTCAACGCAAACGCGCACACATACACACACGCACGCACGGGCGGTCGCGCCCATACGAGGAAGCCAAGAAAGCGAGATACCGGACGACACAAAAGAAATGATCCGAGGGCTGAAACACGGCCATTATTTTGTAAAGCTGCCTGTCTCCGTGCTCATTTCACTGGTCCCGGCTGATACTTTGCCGAGTCCGAACAGATTGTCCTCCGGTCGATCGATGGTGGACCTAGTCATGGGCGGATCCATCAAAGTCGGATAACATTATGCAACTTTGTTTTGGGGATGGGGAGCATTAGGCCAAACAAAATTTGAATGTCGATTTTTTATTATAATTATCTGTTGTGGAAATAAAAATATTCTCAGTTTTGTAAAAACCTGTCATAAGGGAATCGAGATGAAGACTCAACTAAAAAGACCTCACTAAATCTGCCGCTGGAATACGTGGTTTTAATGTGGATAAGAAGGGGAGTTAGGGAGAGCAAGGTATAAGAGGGATAAAGAGGGGTAAAATATTGTACTAGCTTGATGCTTGGGTCGGGAATATTGTAAAATATCCTGACAACAGTAGGGAGGGAAACAACCCAAATTGAATGAAACCATACGCGAGATTTAGGCGAGGGTTGGAAATATAATGCAGGACTCTTTTGGTGGGGAAATGAGTGATAAATGGCAATTACCTTAAGATATTTCTAAGAAGTCTTGGAGAAGTGAGAAGGCAAAAGTAAAGATACGAGTGAGTTGTAGATGATGAGATTGTTGATACGGAAACTGGAATATGGATATATTATTTTTAAAATGAAAATTATTTTAACCGAATATTTTGACATGTATTAAACCTTATGGAACTGAAGAAAAAATAATGTTTATTACTTTAAATTTAGTATCTCCAACGTTTCCTACTAAAACTACAAACAGGCTGGTTAAAGAAATGCAACTTTATCCTCGCTGCCTTCCAACAACATCCCCAACCTAAACTTAATAGATAAACTTACAATAATACAACTTTTGATTTTATCATCTCTCTCTCTATTTCTCTCTCTCTCTCTCTATTTCTCTCTCTCTCTCTCTATTTCTCTTTCTCTCTCTCTCTCTCTCTCTCTCTCTCTCTCTCTCTCTCTCTCTCTATTTCTCTCTCTCTCTCTCTCTCTCTCTTTCTCTCTCTCTCTCTCTGTCTCTTTCTCTCTCTTCCTCTCAATCCCCATTTATTCTCTCTTTTCATTCTATAATATGTTTCTACATGTACTATAGTCTGATTGACATATATGGGTCGCTTATGGGTGTGAATGTTCAACCTACTCATTTCATTATTTCATATAACACACTTTCAAGTAACGCAATTTATAAGAATCGATTTGTTTCTCCCAACTTCTTAGAAATCAGTTTTGAACGTCAGGTGAACACATCTTTGGACCAATGTATGCAGATTTTTATTAGAACTCAAGAATCAATTATTGTATTCGTCGTTAATAATTATGGGATAATTCGTTGTTAATAATGATTGCGTCCATTTACCTCAAAACGTCACCTAACGGTGATTAACTGAAATTAAGTTTTGTAATTACAACCCACCCCTTTCCCTGGCATTCCACACAACTTTACAACACCATCGGACCATACCCAAACCCTGCCCCAATGATTTCACATTTACCAATCACGTTTTCGTATTTATGGTCTCCTTCTTTAATCCGTCTACACTCTTCCTTTAGTTCTTCACTTGATTACCCCAAACTTAAATGCGTATTAGGAGAAACATTTAAGTAAATGGAAAATTCACGATTCGCTACTTTCCAAAGGTAAGGGGGGGGCGTCCATTGTCACGCTGTCATAGTGTCGTTGAATATTTCCATCTTAAATGTAATTCCCTATGTAAAAATGTACCTCCCGCTCTTAGATGGCGTAGTTTACAAAAACAAATAGTGCATCCTATTTGAAATAACATTTCCACTAATGGTTCTACGGCTTTAATTAATTATTTTTTTTAAATTGAATTTTTAAAAAAAAACTACATTTTAACAATTATTTTTAGTGGGGTTGTAATTTCTAGCGAAATTCTCATAGTTTTAATAATGTAATGTTTATGTGTTGTGAAGTGAATTTTAGCCCAGGGAAGTTATTAAATCGGGGGCGGCGGTATGTCTGACAAGAGGCGTTATGTAACACAATGCAGCACACTTGCTTGGACCCATATAGGACACACTTAGTATAATATATTGAAGAAAAAAAACTCTTATAGAGTTGGAAATCTTTATATACACTCATTCCAAAATAAAAATGTCATTCATGAAAGTTGAAAGTGTTGAAATAATGCTATAGATATAATCATTCAGCGTTGTTTTCCCTTTAAAATGGAACGACAAAATATATTAGATGCAAGTTAAAAAATGGTGTCCTTATTAGATGAAAGGAAAATGAAGTTAACTAACAGAACAGCAACACAGAAATAAACAAAACAAAAATGAATTTTATAAACTAATTGCTTGAAAAAACATCTGATGTGGCCTAACTAGAACTTAGTGACATTTGAAAATTCGAATCCAATAAACACGAACTGGTAGTGAACATTATAATATGTATTATTGTCTTACGAAACATGGTTGTCTTTTTTTGGAATACGAAAATTAAAATAAAACAACTTTTTAGAAAACAGATTCTAAAAACAGCAGAATGTAGTTTAATTGTGACACTATTATCAATTGCTCATAGATCGTGAACATTGACTTTGAATCGAGAGAAACTTCACATCTCAAAAATTTTATTATTTTAAAACTATTCAAGTGTGGATAAAGAATTTGTTTGAATGAGAAGAGAAGTAAGAAATAAGCCAAAAAATTGATTTCATTAATAATTTATTTTTAACATATAGATTAACCCATTGAAATTTTAATTTCCAAATATTATTTCAAATGACTTTTAAAAAATATAAAAAAATTCGCGAGTTAGTCGAGTCATCATAAACTGTTTCATGACGCTTCATGTGTTTTCCCCCTGGCGTCATTCAACGGATTCGTTTAACTACAAATGTTCGTGTTTGAGACCGACTTACACAGAGGCAATTTTAGGGACGTCTGCACGGCAATGATCTAACAACAATTAGTGTCAACAAATTTTTCTATCATTATCCCGTGTTGTAACACTCCCATTCTTTCAAAGACGTAATCGGGACGCACGCATGTACATACAAGCATACAGGCACACAAAGAAAAGCGACAACCAATCCAAATGGATTTAGGATTCCATTTAAAACGGATTTCTCCGACTGTCGTTTGCATACTAATATGTTCAGATGTATTCTCTCTCTCTCTCTCTCTATTTCTCTCAATCTCTGTCATTCTATTTCCACACTTCGCCTCTCACTATTTCTCGCTTCATACTTACTCCCATACTTTAAAAAAAATGTTTTCTCTCCCCCTCTCTATTTCTCTCTCTCTCTCTCTCTGTGTGCGTGTGTGCTTGAGTGGGTATACTGATGGATAGAACGGTAACCCAACTTAGTGAAAGTATACGGTAATTCCACGGGGTCGAACCTTTATAGTTATCACCCCCATCTTGACCCACGCAAAAAGAAGACGCAACGATACCAGAAGGGATTATTCTCCTCTTCACCGTCGTTGCTGATAAGAAAAAGGGAAAGATGATATTGATTGTAATGGATGTTGTTGACCGAAACCCAATGTGCGTCGTCAGCATAAATATTTGAAGTGATTTTACGGCCACTGGCGGGATTTTTCGGTTGTTGTAAAGAAAGATTAGACAGGGTATTTTAAAAAAAAATGAATATGAATATGGATTCGATTATGCTAATAGCGATTTATGATCATCGGTGTAAAATGCACGATGTGTGGTTAATGTTGAACAAAAACGACCTCAAAATTAATTGTGCAATTAACTGTGTAATTAATTTGAGTTATACGAGACATATAAAGCTCTCCTTAGCCTTAACTATATTTCACAACAACAAAAAAATAGAGAATTTCAGCGCATTATATTAGGTTGGTTGTATTTTATCACCAACGCATGTGTGTAAGCGTGTAGTAGAAATTCATTGAAAGGTTTATGAGGGAGGGTAGGGCGGTGGGAGCTCGGAGCGATTTTAGACCTAGAAAACTTCTTATAGGCAGAAGCTTGACTACAGTGGTACAAGCAGACTTGAATACGGTTTCGTGTACCACCGCTCTATATGTAGTCAAAACCATCACATGTGCCCCCCCCCTTTCCCCCCACCCCCCATAAGCTGTCTCTTGGTCTCGAGTATATTTAAAGGACTTAAAGACGTTTATGAGGGGGAAAAATGAATCGTAGACTGCTCTTCTATTAAATATAGGCTCTTGCATACTGAAAAGAGCAGAAATAACCCATACACAATGAAAGAGATGAAACACCACGCGCGTTAAATTAATAATAATAGATCATTGCAGATCATCCCTTGACATTACTGACCTATCACATCTATAGTCGTAAATGGCATATTTTAAGGTTTTAATTACTATGAATATTTTTGTTCCCCAATAACTCTTCGGTTTATTGGATCGTTGAAAGTTCAATTATTTTTTTTTGTTTATGATCTTAATAAATATGATCTTAATAAAACAAACTCACAAATAAGTCTAATACCACGAGATGTTCAAATAGACCCACCAGCAGCTTCATAAAAAATATCTAAATTAACCCCAGCATCAGCCCAATATCCTGGGGTCGAACTTGGCCGGCACATGCCGAACGAACGGTCATACGGTCCAGGCGTTACAGGGCCGGTGATTGATTCATTCTAAAACCGTGCGATGCTCTCCGGACACATAAGACCTTCCGACATGGCGCGGACCAATTCATCAGGAAGCCCCTGGAGGGGGGACCCAGGTGTCGAGGCAGCAATCCGTTTCTTGTCACTCGGTTTGTTTGTAGCTCGTCTGTTATTCGCGGCACGCCGTCCTCTCTGGGGCGGACTCTCGAGTCCGCTAACGGCCACACAGCGCTTTCATATCCGGTCGAGAAGGGTGAAATTCTTGTCTGCCAGGACCTGTTTTCTTTATTTTTTATATATTTCAAAGGTTTGTTTCTCTTCCTTGGAAATGATAGATCTCCAAAATACATACTGTAAAGAAATTCTTTCTTTCTTTCTGTCTTTCTTTTCTAAATGAATGATACGTTTATCTGCGCTTCAAAGATTTTGTTGACATATTCGTTTTCCATATTCACAATGATTGCTAGTATCGTGAGGTTTTATATAAGGGCTGATACTGATTAAAAGAAAATTCGTTCAATTATTCGGGAAAAATTTAATCGATTAATCGATTAATTTCGATTAATATATTTGTATAACACGTATATATAGATCCCGTAAGTCACGACTCATTATTTGGCGAAGTCGGTTAAGTCGCGGTAATTCAATGGCTCCCAAATTTTGTGACGTAACACATCAAATTAGTTCTATCTAGCATGCAAGAAATAAGGAATAAAAACATTTTTGTTTACGTATGCACGACTAAATAAATCATAATAATACGAGGGAAAATTATGTAAGAAACAAAAAATATAAATTATTAAAGAATTAAAGAAAAAAATAGAAATATTTTCTTAAATTTTAATCGATTAAATTAATTTTAATCAATTAAAACTTTTAACGATTAATTAATCGTTAATTTCCGCAGCCCTATTATATATATATATATATATATATATATTAGGGCTGAGGAAATTATCGATTAATTTCTCGATTAATCGTTAAAATTTTTATAGATTAAATATCGATTAAAATAATTTCAATCGATAAAAATTCGATTAAAATTTAAGAAAATATTTATAATATTTTTAAAAAATTTTAGTAATAAATAATAAATTATTAATAATTAATAATAATTTATATATATTTTTTAAGTACAAAAATCTCCCGCGTAATATTAAAATTTATTTTATTAATATATGTTGACCGGCAGACGTCAACTATAAAATGGCTGACAACCAGAGCCGTCTTTACACTATTTTTGGCCCCCGGGCAAAGAAATAGTGTTGGGCCCTTGCCCCACAGGAATAAAAAATGAATATACATAATATATATAAATAAACATATTCCCATGGGGCCCATATGCTCGTGGGCCCCCAGGCAAATGTCCAACGGGGCTATGCGTTAAGACGGCCCTGCTGACAGCATCAGCGCAGTTAAATTTAAACATATAACTAGAAAGTTGAGCAAATTTGTTGTTTTTAAGCTAACTGCGGATGGCAAAGTCGAAGATGGTGAAAACGTTTACTGTGTCCACTGCCATAAACAATTCTCTTTTAAAGGATCAAATACATCGCTGACGTACCACCTTCAGCACAAATCAAGTATCAACACATTGTCATGAAATTTAGTTCAAAATATTCTTAATTTTCAATGTCCGTGAGAAATGTTCAGTTTAATGACGTCATAAATTTCTATTTTTGGTTTTAATCGAAATTATCGATTAATTAATCGATAATTTTTCAAAAGTTAACGATTACATTAAATTAATCGATAACAGCCCTAATATATATATATATATGATAAAATTTGTATCGAAGTTTGCCACTCTCGGGCTCGGGTTGCCCTTCCTATATTGTGTGATTGTACATAAAATTTTGGTTGAAATATTAGTAGTCCCCTCTCTAAGCATAGGGGCCGTCCATAAAGTACGTCACGCTATTTTTGACTCCCCCCCTCCCTAATGTCACAAATCTCGGACACCCCCCCCCCTAAAGTACGCCACACTTTGAACAAAAATGTTGTTTTTTTATTAACAAAATAATTAAAATTAAATATAAAACTCCGTGACGTCACACATGGCCGGATCCCCCTCCCCCTGTTACAAAGTTTCACACTTTCTTACACCCCCTCCCCCCTCTGGAGCGTGACGTACTTTATGGACGGCCCCATGTGTGCTATTTCTAAATTTAAAAAACGGCCAATGTCTAATGTATTCATTGTCCGTTTGTCTGGTTTGAAGTCTTCCTATTCTACAACTAAAACTTGATGGCCCACACTCAATGTTTTGATAATTCTGGTTTCTATGTACGCTGTGGAGGTTTGTGTGGGAGATATTCACTTTCATCAACTGTAGGTTGGAGGATAGGAGGCAACTGAAATCAACAACAAACAAAGGGAGGGGGGAATAACGGTAGGCTAAATGAATTTTAGGGTTGTGGTCTTGAATGTCTAAAAGTTTTTGACAAGGGAATGGGGTAAAAAATAATATGAAAACTGTTAACGGAATGAAGAGACTGACTTTATATTATGACTTATTCTATTTTCATTATTAATTTTCAAACCGTAGTCGTTAACTTATCTTATCTTATCTGTTACAGATGCGCCTTCTATACAGACGATTTTGCGTCCTACGCTTATCTGTGGTTTGTGTCTAGTCCTGCATTCTTATTAGAGTTTTAAATTTTGATGAAGTGTTAGTTTTCCTGGTTTCTCCAAGCAACCCATTCCACGCCCGAATTCCGGACGGGAAAAATGAGAAGTGGTATGTGTTTGTTCTTGTATACGGAATAAGAAAGTTGTTTTTTATCCTTATGTCTATCTGAGGGTTGTATTAAGTTATCTATGTGTTGTATTTTCAAATTAAAATTAATTGCTTATGTATAATTTCTACTTTACTCTTGGTTCTTCTATCCTCTAGTTTTTCAAGGTTTAATGATTTAACTAATGGTGTTATTCTTGTCAGTTTGTAATATTCTCCAGTATGAATCTGACAGCTCTTTTTTTAACATGTTCTAGCTTATCAATGTTTTCTTTGGTGGATGGGTCCCATACAGAAGATGCATATTCTAGTACAGGTCTCCCAAAGTGAGGTGGCATTTTAGTTTTATATCTCTATTACATTTGTAAAAGTTTTTTTTAAAGCCAAAGGTTTTGTTTGATTTTTAAATAACTTCATTGACATGGGGATTCCATGATAGTTTCTCATTTATTATTACATTGTACTCCTAAGTATTTTGCATCTTTTGTTTGGGTTATTTCTTTTCCATGAATGAAATATTTTGAATTTATTTGTTTCTTTTTCTTTGTTACTCTTAACAGTTGACATTTTTCTGGGTGGAAAGACATACTCCAGTTAGTTTCCAATTTTATCAAGTCTTTTTTTTTGGTAAGATTGTGCTATCTTGGTCTGATTTAATTATTCTATAGATTATACAATCATCAGCAAACAACTTAACTTTTGTTCCTGTTGAGATGTTGTTGGTTAAATCATTTATGTAAATTGAAAAGAGTAAGAGACCTAGCACAGTTCCCTGTGGAACTCATGAGTTAACCTTTATTGGTGCTGATTTAGATCCATTAATTATTACAGTTTGCTCCTCTCTACCGAAAAGGAAGTCTTGGATCCAATGATTTAAGGGACCTGAGATTCCAAAGTTGCTACATTTTTTGTTTAGTAAACGTAAGTGGTGAACTTTGTCAAATGCTTTTGAGAAGTCTAGTAATGTTGTATCTGATTATTATTGTCTAAGCCTTTTGACAGATCATCTATTAAACCAATTAATTGTAAACAGTGCATCGATATTGTTAATAGTAGAGTATTAAATCAACAACAACAAATTCGATCTCCATGACGATTTTCTACAAAGGCTGTGTGGTGAACGTTATTAATTGAGACTCAATAAATTAGTGTCAACTAACGTAACGATACATTACATCGTACGTTTCAATAAAGAGATCCGTGTTACGAAGTTTTCCTCAGTTGAACAAAAAAATAACATCCATTGCTCTGAAATCTGAGTCCGTGTTAAAAATATTTAAATGAGCTTTAGTGATCTAAAAATATATTACAACGTTTATTAATATAAATTATAAATGATATTATATAACGCATCTAAAGTACGCGTAGGGAAGGGGCTGTAATTCATTTTTCACACGGGGATTTACAACATGGAGAGTTATAGTTTTTTATTTTTTTATTTTTCCCCCCTAATGTATTGGAATTTTTTATTATGCTCCTGTGATTTTTTTCCTCTCCATTTATTAAGTTTTTTTTTCAAACATTTTTTTTATTCCACTGGTGGTAATGCCATGTATGTTATTCTCGCAAATGTGTCAGCTGGCTTCAAATAAACAGGTGCAATAATTTCTATCAGGAAAGTGGTCGAAAAAATCATTTTAAAAATTACGGAAATAAAGACTGTGAAGAAATTGAGATGGGGGTCATAAGATAAGCATTTGAGGAAGTTCCAGCTCTCTTGCTAACCGGAAATAAAGTTTATTTTTGCCTTGCTCAGAAAATGTCGGTACCTTAACATAAAACGTTGCAGAGGTACCAATTCATAGATTTTGACGCTATTCAATAGCATGTTAGGCAATATGTCTTTCGCCCCCACCCCGTATAGTACAGTGTCGTTTCTTTATTAGCAGCTAAATTTTCAAACACTTATACTTATACGTTTTTTATTTTACATAACAATTAAATAACTGAATATAATTAACGTTTTGAACATTTTTTCCTAAAGTATGAAGGCAAATAGTCCTAGAGCAGACTTGTATAACAAGGCTCTGGGACTTTGGGGCCGTCCATAAGTGACGTCACGCACCTGGGGGGGGGATGGGGTCACACATTTGTTATGATGTGTGACGAGGGGGAGGGGGGTGTTAAAGAACTGTGACGTCACATCACAAACGCGCAACTTAAAATAAAAGTTCCACTTAGATATTTGATTGCCTACAAAGAATTTAATGACGTTTTACATGGCTTCACGCCTGTTACGCTATTAGAGTACAGCCTTACTCTAAATACATACTAAAATGACATAAAAATGATTTGAAACATGCTGATTTTCAAATAGAAAATACGAAAGCTTTATGGCGTCATATTGGAGGGGAGTCTAAGTTTTGTGATAACGTGTGACGAAAAAAGGGGGGGGGATCGGCCTAAATTGCTTGACAGTGACGTCCTTTGTGGACGGCCCCTTTTAATATTCTACGACTGTGACATTACAAGCTGGGCGCTCATGAAAATTATAGATGACAAATCCAAGCTATTTTAATTAAAAGCAATGGTGTAATTTAAGTGTAAGTTAAGTCGTAAGTGTAGTCACGCTCAGTATTGGATGATACTTCGATCCGGGGCGGTCCGAGCATTTCGTCACATGATGAATGATGTAATATGCATGGGCGTAGGGAAGGGGGGGGCAAGGGGGCATTTGCCCCCCCCCCTACATTTGAGGAAAAAAATGTCATAAAATGTCATAAAATTGTTACAATAAAACTGAACTAAATTTCCTGAAAGTTTATTACATGGAAGACAGTTTACATTTATCAAACATAAATAAATAAAATAATCTAAAAAATCAATAATTTAATGACGGTACATGCGATCGATCTGAAATTTTGATACATTGTTTTTATCATCGGTACGAAACTGCCTGCAAAATTTCAGCTCGCTATCTTGCGAGCAAGTGGGTTAAAAATCGATCAAAAGTTTTGGCGACAAGCAAGCAAGCAAGCAAGGTCGGTCGGTCGGCGGCCGCAGACACCACGAGTTAATATAAAGGATTTAATAAGAAAAACCCGTAAAAAACCAAGTTTTTGACTATAAATCCTTTATGTACGAGAAGTAACTAAAAGAATGTTCATTATAATACGCAGCGCAAGACCATCCAGAAATACAAAATTGCAGTTGTGTCGTAAAACGTGTTTAATATAATGCGCACCGATCAGGAATATGTTTATAAAAAGAGCTGTCAGTAAAATACGCACCTTATTGCGCGACAGAAAGGTTGTTCAATATAATACGCACCGCGACGCTCTATCTCAAAAAATAGATGATACATAGGAATAAAAAAATAATCTAAAAAATCAATAATTTAATTACGGTACATGCGATCGATCTGAAATTTTGATACATTGTTTTTATCATCGGTACGAAACTGCCTGCAAAATTTCAGCTCGCTATCTTGCGAGCAAGTGGGTTAAAAATCGATCAAAAGTTTTGGCGACAAGCAAGCAAGCAAGCAAGGTCCGCCGCAGACACCACGAGTTAATATAAAGGATTTAAAAAGAATTATATCTGCAAGTATAACTGATTACATTACTGATTGTTCTAAATATTCCAGTTGTTTAACAATTACTGTAACATTTTCAGCAAAAATCCACAAGCTTTTATATTTATGTGACCATCTAGTTTCACATAGCAAAGGAACATTAAGAATAAGTTTTCTTTGCTAATTACTTTCTCGGAAAAACACTATAATTGACTTAATTGTTCCTATTGTGTTTCGTACAACATTCACATTATTTAAATCGTTCACAACAAGATTTAGTTTATGTGAACTGCAATGTAAAAATGCTGTTTTTGGGTATTTTTTTCGAATTATTGTTTGGACTCCTCCTTCTTTACCTGCCATTGTAGAACATCCGTAGTATCCTTGAACAACAAGCTTTGTCATATTTAATCAAAATTCTAATGAATTAGTAATGATGGTGTTGGCTAAACCTTCAGCTGTTCTATTGACAATTGTAATATATCCCATGAATTCTTCTGTGACCATCATTTTCCCATTTTGTTCTTTGACAAATCTAACACCAAGTGACATCTGCTCAATGCCTCCTGAAATGTCATTTGTCTCGTCGGCAAGTATAGAAAATGCAACTGATTTATTTGCTTCACGAACAATGTCTTCACGCACGAGAAACCCACACATTTCGATTTTAGTGTGTTGCGTAGTTCCCGAGATACACTCAGCGGTTACCCGTCAAAACGGCCCCGACATAACGGCCCCGGTCAAAACGCCCCCAGACAAATTGTTAACATTTTTTAAACAAAAACATCAATTTTTTTTTGCATTTTAAGCTTTCGTCAAATTTTTCACCCTTAAAAAAAGTTTTAAAATTGTAAAATTATTTCTTGTGATGTTATTATATTTGTTTTTTTTGTCAACAAACAACCGTTATTGGTACCATTTCGCGTAAAGGCTATTAAATTCACTTTTTGTGGTGTTATTATTATTGTTTATAGTTAGCTAAACCTGACACTGAATAGGTGAGTAAAAATACGAATATATATTTGATTGTAAATTTTACTATTAGTCCATCTATTAGTCCAGGGCCGTTTTGTCGGGGCCGTTATGTCGGAGCCCAAATGTCGGGGCCGTTTTGTCCGGGGCGTTTTGTCGATGAACCATACTCAGCACTACAAGAACCAATTGACAAACGATTACCAAGAACTTCATCTCCAGATTCAACACGAAACTCTAACAGTTCATACAAATTACCAGAATTTGATTATGTTCCACGAAGTGCTAAAACATGCATGCAGCAAAATAGGATTGTAGAAATGATGGGACCCAGTTTGTTGCGATTTTCTTGAATTTGTCTTCTAAATGATGAGTCCAACTGCTCATCTATAGAAACTGCTTTGGCTTCCAATAAAGCAAATAAAATTGCTTGCATCTTCATGAGAGCCTTTGTGCCATAATGTGCTTTGCAGGTTGCTACGTGCATATTCGTTGAAATCTTTATATTTTGTACATGGTTTTATGAAAAATACCCACTGAACTCATAGAATTACTTTTTGCAGAAACAACACGCACTATTTGCAAAAGGCACCTATTAACATTTGCGAGTATACAAGCCACGGTGAAATAGTCTGATAACCATGCATATCTAAAAACTAAAAACTCTGTTTCCCTCACTGTCAGCTCTAAAATCATAATTTTTATCAAGGGTCCAACAATCACGAATCAGCTGCAATTTCAACTTATTTGAAAGGTCGTATGTCCAGACATACCTTCCAATATCCAAATTAGGAAATGAATAAGTGTCAGCGACAATCAAATTAGGAACAGTTGCTTCAGTTGTGTCTGGCTGTTGAACGTGTACTGTTGTCCTCAATGACAATGATAAGTCAGATGCTGCAGATGCCCCAAAATCGTCTAATGACGGCATTTCAGAATCCCGCGATTGGTCCACTTTTCGATTTTTTTAGCCTGTAAAAAGATTTCTGATATCCATCCTTGGTAATCCTGCAGTTTCTACACGTATATTATTTCACAGCAAAATTCAATTTTCTCGTGAGAACTTAAGTTTTTAATTTATTAAATGCATTAATAAATGTTGTATTTTAGCTATTACAGCACTACTTTGCAGTGGCATCACTGGGGGGGGGGCGGGGGGCGGGGCCGCCCCGGTGACACCCATCAGGGGGTGACACCCAAACCTAACAATTTACTGTGTATGATTTTATGTAAAAAAAAAGAAGAAGAAAAAGAAAGACACGTTTTTCCCCCTATAAAGATATTACGAAATACAATGAAATACGCTAAACGCATAAACTTGTTAATAAAAAAATATCAGTTATAAAGCAATGATAAAACAGTCACAACAAAATACAATAAAACAAATTAGGAAAAATATAAAAGAAACAGCCAGGCCAGAGGGAGCTGTACAACGGTTGGAAATATGAGAGGCGGTGTCTTTTATTTTAAATTATATAAGCCAGGGGTGTCCAAAGTCCGGCCCGCGAAGCAATTTCAACTGGCCCGCGGCATTATCTGAAGTAATTGATTGACTGACGTATTTTTTCTTTAAAAACATAATAATTATCAGAATAGTCGAAATTTTGTACTATTTTGAGTACGTCAAATGATAGCGAAAATCGATAACATTTTGTTGATTACCAATTACTAGACTTTCAGTCTTAAAAACCAAACAAGGGGAAAAAATTTAGATGCTTCTGTTTGTTCTGCTGTCAATGACGTTAAATTACCAAGTAAACAATCTCTGTTTTTATTACTGATGGTCCCCCTGGCAGGACTGATGAACACAGTTGAATAGCAAAACGTGTGTATATCAAAGTCAGCGAAGATGCTGGCAAAGATTTTAAACTTCACTGTATCATTCACCAACAAGTTATTTGTGCCAAACACCTTTCACGTGATCGTGTCCTTAAACCAGTGACAAAGGCTATGAAATCTATTCGCTCTAAATCCCCTTTTCACCGCCAGTTTCAGCAGTATCTTCATGACATCCAGGGAGAATTCGAAGACGTGTATTACAATGGTATGGCTCAGTCGTGGGACAGCACCGCTTCTACGCCCTTAAAAAATAAATTGGGCAATACATTGAACAACCAATTTCAGAACTATCTGATACTGCTTGGATGGAAGATGTTGACAAGACATCTACACAAATCGTCAAGGGCACAATGCACTGCTAAGCCAATTATTCATATATCAATGCTTTTGGGAACAAGCTGCAACTCTTTGAAAGGCAACTGTTTCAAATGCAGCCAAATACCACACATTTCCCCTCACTACAGGAAATCAAGACACATTTTCCAGAAAGACGCTTCAATTAGCAAATGCAGAAGTATGTTGCAGATATCACATCCATGGCTGACGAATTTCAAAGACGCTTTCACGACTTTGAAACTATTGAAAAGGAAACCATGTTTTTTTGTTAATCTTCATCTTTCTCTGTTGACCCTGATAAGGCTCCAGGTAATCTGCAGATGGAACTCCTTGAGCTGAAAACTGATGCTAAATGTTGTTGCAGACCACAGCCTTCTCCCATTGCTTTTACAGTCAGCTGGATAAAGAGAGATGCAAAGAGTTTCGAACATTTACTAAAAAATTGATCATCTTGTTTAGCTCGACATACTTGTGTGAGCAGACATTTTCAGTTATGAATTTTAACAAGAACCGTGTGAGGACGAGAATAAGTGACTCTCACATACGTAATAGTATACGTATCCAAACAAGTGGCATTGAGCCTGACCTCACCTATTTACTGCATTCAAGGTCTCAGTTTCCCGCCTTCACATTAAAATTTGGCAATACAAACTTATCAACCTGTAATTTTTATAAAATTATTTTAATCCTGCCCACGAATATCTTTACGTCAAGGAATATGGCCCGACATGCAAACAGTTTAGACGCCCCTGATATAAGCCAACTGGGCTTAGACATACCGACACCCCACCTCACTAGTCCGTCCACCACAGTTGGGATTGGGGGGAGAAGATTTTTCTCCCAAAAAAAAATAAAAATAAAAATATGGGTTTTCTTTGTTGTTTTTTTAGAGGAAAATTATGAATTAAATATCTTTGAGTTAATAAGTTTGTTTTATTTATATTTATTCAAAGTCATTTATATACAGGTAGTCTCAGGTTACGATGGTCCCGTCCCGACTTACGCTGTATTCCAAGAAACTTAATTTATCAGAAGTCAGAACCGCATCTACGCAACGGCAGCGACGAATTTTTTGAAGTTGAAAAACGTCTGGTCTGAACCATAATATACAATATTATTGAAGATATAATCTGTTATATTCAAGTATTTTGTCTACAATTCATAATTCCACATTCTTGCAGCATTAAAGATAAGCAAGTGAATCCTTTATTTAATTTTGTTAAAAGAGGGGAAAGACAGTGAGAATTTATTCGAATTATTTTTGAGTCTAAATACCACCTAGTATATACCTTTTCCGGCTTAAATAATTCTTAAATAATGATTGACTTTAATTTTGAAAGTTACAAAAGTAAGCCAAATTACACTTAAATTTTGGGCGCGTTCAAAAGTTAGATGATTTTTTAAAAATTAATAAATGTTTTTAAAGTATGACAGACAAGACTTAAACTTTTTTTAAAAAAGTCATTCAATTTATTGATAAACAATTTTTTTTTAATTTTAAGGCTTATTTGAAATATGTTAGGGAACATTTTACTCCCTATAATAATTGTCACGTGTCAATTAAACGATTAAGGAGCGAAGAATGGGCGCAAACATATGAGCGCCTACCTCGTTGGTAGTCCATCTATTAACAAATTGCCTCCAATCTTCATCTGCGCTCTTTTGTTGTGTGCTATTTTACGGGCCCCCTTCACAAAATTATTTAGTAAGTTACACTAAGCAGTGGCGTCCCTAAAGGGGTGCTGAAAGCACCGGGTAACACCCAGTGGCGGATTTAGGTTTGTCTTCGTGGGGGGGGCGAGGAGAATTTCAAGGGGCGCCGCAAAAATTTTTTTTATTCATGCACTTAGTGCAAATATTTATAGGTGCTGAAATAAAATTCATTTGTCTAAATTGCTGGTTCTGCAATGAAGATTAGAAATTTGATATGAGATTCACTCTTATTGCTATATTTTATGTTAAAAAACTTTTCTGCTCACTTTAAATGTGAGTTTTACTTTAACTTTAATACGTTTTCATCTTAAGAGACTGCTGCAGACAAAAAGAAACATCTAGTCTTAAGTAGATATGGTTAATCAATTGAATTTATGAAAATGGTAGTTAATTTGGGGGCTGTTATTTGTGACGAAATCTAAATTTCTCATAATCCTTTGTTTTCACTTTCAATTGCTGAATATCCTAGCAGACATTAACATAGAAAACTCAGCATAATAAGTTTATAGTCTTTGGGCTAAATAAAACTTCTAAAATGTTTTTATAATGAGGTAGAATTTAATTAAATTTTTTATATGCCTCCAATAGTTTGTTGTACTATCTGCAAGATGACTCATCAGTTTGTTCAGCTTGCCATAAATAGCACTGACAGCAACTCAAACAAATAACTAAGTGACTAAGTGTTAAATAATAAATGCTGTGTTGATCATTCAAAGTACATTATTTAATATTATTTTTGTTTACATCAAACCATTGCAATGAATCTCTTCAATATACAAACAATTGCTTTATATTCAGGAGAGTAATAGGTCACAAATAAAACAAAATATAATGTATTTTATAAAATGTTAATAATTAATAAAAGGCCTAAGTAATTAAAGAAATCATATATCATATACGTATTATATGCATATATCATATGTAGGATAAAAAGATGACAGTAAATTATGAACTTAGTTTCAAAGAGAACAACTTATTTTTACTAATAAAATTTTAAGAGCTACTGTTTTTAGTTCTTGTAATACTTTTCTATCTGAAAGAATGAAATGAGAATTTTATCTGGCAAAATGGTTCAGTTTAAGACCAGGTAATCTGATGCTACAAATAATAAAATATTTAAAAAATCTTTTTTTAAAAGGACGCGCTTTTATTTACATATAGAAAGTGCACTAAAAAGAAGAAAATACAAATTTTCAATCCGTGAACCTATCGCTGCACATAAAAGCGTGGGGCGCCCATCACAACTCATTTCTTATTGCAACTACTCTTTTGCATATAGATAAATTTTTCTAATTAATATGATAGTAGCATGTATATGATCAAAGTTGTGAAACTTTAAATGTTTATTAATATTCATATAAATTTGTATTTATCTTTCGCAGCTTTGTACATGATTGCGAGTTGTGATGAGGGCCCCACGCTTTTATGTGCAAGTCGATAGGTTCACGGATTGAAAATTTTTATTTTCTTCTTTTTAGTGCACTTTCTATATGTAAATAAAAGCGCGTCCTTTTAAAAAAAGATTTTTTAAATATTTTATTTTCTACTTTTTAGTAACACAATTTTTTAATCAATTTTTTGACATAATCAACTCAATTTAATTAGTCAAACTTCGTTGTCTATAACTTAAATGTGATAGTGGTAAAAAGATAGATTATTAATTACAAATTTATGTATTTAAAAAATAACAGTTTCCCCAACTGAAAATTGAACCCAGTACCTCCAGGTCGAAAATCCATTAAGCTAACAATTGGGCCAACTAGGCTACACAAATACCAGTTGTTCCTCTTGTATTATCATGTCAATTTAGATTTAGTTTCGAATTACTGAGCTGTTTAACACCTGGAATGTCGTCATCCATGGCTGGTTGTGAACTCCGGTGACATTCACGTGAAAGTCAAGAATAGCACGGATACAGCTTATATATAAAGATAAACGTAAAAATGCATTTATTTAATTACGGTACATTCGATCGATCTGAAATTTTGATACAATGTATTGTCATCCAAGATCTATCTGTGGTAAAATTTTGAGATCTCTAGTACCATCAGAAGTGGTTTAATTTTACGTTACAAGATTTGACGGATACAACATACAAACAGTGTGAGTTAAATAAAAGCTTGTAATGAAAAACACAGAGACTTTGGTGGAGTGGATTGGTCAGGATTAGTAACACACACACAAAGAGTGCCAATAATATTATACTTATAAATAAACTAAACAATTTACTTCAGAATTTAAAAAAAAATTTATCACTGAAAGTTTGAGCATCAAACTTTGGGAAAATTTATGAACTTTACACAAACAATGATTGTAAATTCCTTAAATAAACATTCAAAACTCTAATAAGAATGCAGGACTAAATACAAACCATGGATAAGCATATGACGCAATATTAGTCTGTATAGAAGGAGCGTCTGTAACAGATAAGATAAGAAAGAGCCGTGAGCCCTATATAAATTGCTTTCTACGTGATTTCATTTTAGCAAAACGATTTATCGTTGATTCATAGTCAACTTTCTCAGCTAGATCACGTTCAATTGAAATTAATGCCAATGCAGACTGACTTTCGTTTGTCATTGTTGAGCGCAAATAATTTTTGATGAGTTTCAATCTACTGAAACATCTTTCAGCAGTAGCACTGCTAACAGGAAGAGTCATGTAAATTTTATAGAATATTGACAAATTAGTGAGACCCGATGCCATTAGTTTTTCAGTCAAGAATGGCCTAACCTTTTTAAGTTGTAGTGTACTAGCGGAAGGTTATTGTATTAATGCATACAAATCTTATATTCTACGATTGCTTCTTCAAGGTTAATGTCGTGTTTGTAAATTTTGCATAAACTTTGAAAAGAATCTTTATTTTCTTACAACATTTGTGATGGATCAATACAATAGAAATAAGTAACTGTGCACCAAAATTTATTAAATCGATCATCTATTTGTGTTACAAGTGAATCCAAGATAGTGACGTACGTTTCAGATTTAAAGCGTGTAGTTGGATCATCAGCCCTTACATCACTGCTAAGTTCGCCTGTCATGCTTTTCGTTTTTGCAATTCGCTTTTCTTTAAATTCTGTTTTAACATCTAGTTTGGAACCATTTTCGTTAATAAATGATTTGACATCTACATTCAGCATTTCAAAAGCTTCATCGCTTCTCATATCAACAAACTTATTTTGTCCAACATCGATCAATTGTTTTGCAAAGCCATTGCAATTAGTTTGATAACATGACGATAACTTTTGTACAAATAGCATCAGAAAAGCAAAAGAATATTTTGTTGTTAAAACACATAGTCACATAGCTTCTGCTCTGACACTTCCTTTCTATTCTGTTGATTCCCTTGAATCAAGTGTGGCTAGAATAGCAGAGAATGATCCAACAACTGCATGCTTACGGCGTGCACATTTTGTATCAGAAAGTCGTTTCAGAGTATCTACTGTTGATTCATATTGATATTTCTGGTATTCTTTAAGAGTATGTAGACGTGGTAAACTAGATGAAAGGCATGCATACAACCAGAGCCGTCTTTACACCAGGTTGGGCCCACGTGCAAAGAAATAGTGTTGGGCCCGCAGGAATAAAAGACGTATATATATAATATATATAACTAAACATATTCCCATGGGGCCCCTATGCTCGTGAGCCCCCGGGCAAATGCCCATCGGGCCTATGCGTTAAGACGGCCCTGCATACAACCTTAAATATGCGCCAAAAACAACTGTATACCACTGTTTACAGACATTGCTTCGATAGTACCCAAATTCAAAACATGGGCACAATAATTGGGTGAAAGTTTCTTTATATGAGTTTAAAGGCCACTCTTAATTCCAGAGTATGCCTGTCCTCGACAGAGTGTGAAATCAATATTTCACTTTTTTATTTCCGTTAAAATCTTCTCAGCAAATGCGGGAGCATTTTTTATTTATGAGGGCGCTTATGAGGTTTTACATAATGCATTTCACTCATTCTCTCACTCATAGATCTCAGTTAACTTTTATACCAAAAACCCGCCCCAAGTTTTTAGTCATATTAAATCAAAGTACATGAACTTGAATTTATAAGTTTTAAATCATTTTCTTCTTTTTAGTACACTTATAAAAACTTGGTTTTTTAAAATCTTTTTTTTTACCTCCATTTATTTTTATTGTGGCTTTAACGTGGGCTAGATGCCACGCCCCTCAGCTTGTGAGGCGAGCGCACTATTCGCTATTCAGCCGCTGTTTACCAAAGTATAAAAGCCTATAAATCTCTCCACAACATGTCCTGATTTTAAAACTGAATGTAAAGAAACTGACATCTGATCAATTCTAAATATATCAATGGTTGATTCAATAATTAAAGAAAATAATTGTGCAGACTTAACTTAATTATCAATTGTCGCCGATAATTCAGATGCGAGTGATTGATTTAAACCAGATATTAACGTTTCATCCCTTGATATTCAATTTTTAGCAAGCAATTTGGTGTTGATTACAAGTTTCGTGTTTAGAAATCATTTTTTTCTGCTCTTGTGACACCTTTTTGGTGTTCATCGAGGGCGTCTTTAGGGGGGCGCCAGTTTAGACCCAACAGGGGCGTGGGGGGGCAAGCCGCCCCCCCTGCCCTATAGCTAAATCCGCCACTGGTAACACCATCACAAGGAGTGACACAAAATTGCAAAATTCTGTATGTTCCCTCGTAGGAGCTCTATGGGTTAGGGGCCGTCCAATAATGACGTCGCGTGCCTAGGGGGGATTGGGGCCACGCATTTGTGACGAGGTGGAGGGGATTGTAAGAACTGTGACGGCACATAAAAAACGCGCAACTTTAAATACAATTTCCACTTAAATATATGATTGTTTACAATTTATTTAATTACGTGTTCAATGGCTTCACATTTGTTACGATATTAGAGTGCAGACTTACACTACATACAACATACATATTAAATGTCAAAAAAATAATTTGCAACAAGCTAATTTGCAAATAGAAAACAGGTTTTTTTTTGTGGGGGGGGGGATGTTCAAAGATTTGTGACGTCATATTGGAGGGAGGTCTACGTTTTTGTGACGAAGTGATGACGAAAAGGGGGGGGGGAAGGGATAAAAAAATCAACTAAAATTACGTGACGTCATTTAAGGACGTCCCCTTAAGTCGTGAGGGGGTGACACCATGAGCTACCGCCCCGGGTGACACCAACCCTAGTGACGCCTCTGCTACTTTGTAAGTCTTATTAATTTCTAAGGCTTTTTTCGACCCTTATTTTATACTGAACTTGAATTTAATTGAAAATTGTACATGTATGGCATTGTCAGTTAAAATATAAAAAAGTGGGTTTTTTTTGCCCCCCCCCCTGGAATAATTCCTAGCGACGCCCGTGGATGTATGTATCATGTATTTGTATGTATTAGTATGAGATTCTCAGATGATGGCATCCGTCCGTCACATCACATACTAACACTAAAAAATACCTCTGTACGAAAATGCAAACCCTGTATATTAAACCTAAATTGGTAGCTGGGATGGACCAACTCATATCCACAAATACATACAATTTGTCCATGTGTTCTTTACGACCTTTAATAAATAATAAATAAATACGACTACAAAGAGCTAGGAAAATTATTTTGCGTTTCATGGTAAATAACATTACGAAATTTTAAACTAAGTAAGATAACTCGAAATCGAACAAATGTAGTAACCGTTACTTCCGTTAATGTTAGAAAATGCAACAAACCTAATTTCAACTTTTAGTGTCAATGCTTTTAAACATATGTAACATTTAAAAGTCTAGTCATACTTGTTGAATACATCAAATTATAAACGTTAAATCAATGCTTTATTTGTATTCTCACCATTATTAAGTAAGAAACTGTACTGTGTGTTTGACACTGTCCAATGTCATTTTTCGATTTGTTGTTCTGCATTGAAATGCAATATTAATTATTAATATGGCTTATATGGGCAACAACAAATCGAAAAATCATTTAATATTATTATTTATTGTAATTTTTGTTGTTCATCGTTATTTGTTTTTTTATATTATTCTTTATTCTGACCTATGACCTACGCACTACTGACAGTTTCTTTCAGTATTCACTAAATAGACAATAGTAATAATAAGTATAATAATTAATGGCATTAATTATGGTGCCGTTAACTTGCACGGTATGATACAGTGTAAGTTAGTAAAAAAATAACTTGCACGGTATGATACCGTGTAATTAGTAAAAAAATAACTTGCACGGTACGGTAATGTTTTAATGTAAAAAATAGACAACTTAACCCTGACCCTAAAACTAATAATTACAATATAATTGTAATTATAAGAATGTTAAATTGATTTAATTAGTTTTAGTCCCTGTATTACTGTATTTGTTTTTCTATTTTAATGTAAAAAATAGACAACTAACCCTAACCTTGACCCTAAAACTAAAAGATCTAATTTAATAATAATTATAATAAGAATTTTTAATTGATTTCAATATATTTGTTTTTCTATTTTAATGTAAAAAATAGACAACTAACTCTAACCCTGACCCTAAAAGTAAAAGATCTCATTTAATCGTAATTATAAGAATTTAAGAATTGTAAAAAAAAAGAAAAAAATATTAGTCTCAACCGAAAATCGAACACATGCCTGATCTTCTACATTCCGTTCTCCAGTCCAACTCTCAATCACGAGACCACGGAAGTTCGGTACTTTTCGTGAATTTTAAAAAGTTATAAACAACTGACTACAAAACCGTCTCTGCGCATGTGCAAATACCGTGTAACTTAGACAAAAAATAACTTACACGGTATGATACCGTGCAAGTTAACACTACGTTTGATAATTAATATTATTTTAATGAGTATGAGGTAAATCAATATTATTTACAAATAATTTTAAGTATCAAAATTTGTTTTTTAAACTTTGCATGTAACCCTATGGCCTATGCCTATTGTTAATTAAGAAAATTGAATTAGAATCTCTTTACCACTGTGCTTAAAGTTTAGGACCCAAAATTCCTGTCACCCAAACTCAAACCCCTGTCGTCAAACCCCTGTGTCCTGTGTAAAATTACCAATAAACACAAAATAAGTTGTACAAATTATAAGCTTCTTTTGAAATTCTTTTATTTAAAATAAAAATATAGCTTGTACAAAAGCTGTACAAATAAATAAATATTATAGTTTCAATTTAATAACTTGAAAATATAAAATTGTATTTATATTTATATTTCCATTTCCTTAAACATTATGATTATATAATTAAGAGACCAGTCAACGTGAACATTATTTACACATCTTTCTTATCTAACTCTAAAAAGTTATTATAATTCAAGTTCAAATATATCTTTCTCCTTCAGTGAGTCAAGTCATAATATGGATTTAAGCGATGAAGAGGTTTTCCGACAAAGAATGCATGAAAGTTATAGACAGTTAGCTCAGGACCTCCATGATCGTTACAATGAGCTTGAGTTAGTTATTGGTCACTGGCCATCACACACATATGATTTGATTGACCCCTATGAGGATTCAGCATTACAGCCAAGAGATGGTATGTAACTTGTTTGACCGATAGTTTTCTTGTGTAGGAGGTAACACAGGAATCTAAACAAAAAAGTACTCTCAACTGCGAGTTGAACAGATCAAGGGTTATGACAAAATTTACAATTCTGAAGTTCAAAGTTTAGGGCTATACTGGTGCATAACATGAAAAACAAATACTTAGCAACATTTCTGAAATGTAATCATTCCAAAAAAAGAATCTAATTACCTATAAAATAGTGTTAAACTTGTTTTTAGCAGTTTCTTATAACTGTTATAAATAAGTAGCTGCATCAGTAACATAAATTTCACATTGTTCTATAGTCATTATATTAACATTTTAAAAGATAAAAATTGAAACAATAATTTTATATTTGTAAAACCTTTTTATATCAATTTTTCAGCACCATTTGAAGAACATTGTTCATATGAAAAAAATGATAGAATAAGCAAACCTCCTCTACTCTCTACTGATGCTGCTTTAATTTTGAGAGACAGGGAATATGGAGTATCAAGAAGGAAAATAAGTAAAAGTCTTGATGCTCTGCACACGAAATTTTACTCAGAAAAGCTGCCAGACTATGTGTCTAGTCTTGTTCCACTCCTCCTCAAAGAGAAAGAATTTAACCTTGGTACTGTAAATAAAGTTTTTGCCTCAAGATGGATAAATGAGTCTCAAGTAGTCCTGGGAACAAAATGTAATAAGGTAAAAATAATGTTTAAAATAAAAAGATATAACTTAGTATCCTTAATAGTTAAAGGTGTAAATCAAGGGGTGGGCAAACTACGACCGGCAGGCCGCATGTGGCCCGCCAGAGCATTTTATGCGGCCCGTAGGCATATACATGTTGCGATCTTATGTCGAGGTTAATTTTTTTTGTTTAGAATTTTTGCTGTATTTTTTAAACTTTATTCCGAGTATTTGATTCGAATCAAGGGATATTAAATCGGTTTCATGGCTCCAGAATTGATTAGTGATTATTAGTCATTATTTATTAACATCCTTATTCGAAACTACATTTCAGCTCAACTGGAAGTGGCATTTTTTTACAATTTACATATTGGCGGTTTTGTAAAAATTGTAATTTAAAAGCAAATAGACGTTGATTTAACCATTAGTGCTGCCAAAAAAAGAAATATTGAGGACAAATGTGTTTTTAATGACGAAAGGACCGCTAAATATTGCTTCACGAGCGTTGGCTGCAAAGCAGTCTGCTTGCTGTGCCGTGAGTGTGTGACTTCATGTTTGCCATTAACATTATGGAAAAGTTGAATGAACTTAATGTCAAACTTGAGGGCAATAACTTTTTTCACATGAAATGTATGTGTATGTTAAATCATTTCAAGCAAAACTTTCCCTGTTCTCCAAGCAAGCAGGTTAAAACAGGTTTTGCCATTTCCCTTTGCTGAAACAGAAAACCATTTCTGGTGAAATGGCCGGCAGGTACAAATCTCAGTGGGATTTCTTGGCTGTCGAATTTTAAAGGAGGTTCCAAGACTTCAAGAACCTGGAACCATTCTTCAATATTCTCAGTTCGCCTTTTAGTGTAGAAGCTGATTCAACCCCAGAGGATATACGGTTAGAGCTGCTTGACCTACAAGCAGATTGTGACCTGAAGGAGAAGTTCAAGTCAGTTCTTCTGCTGGAGTTCTTTGGATGTTTGCCAGCGGCAGCATTTCCACACTTAAAAACTTTGCTGCCAAACTTTTGTCACTATTAGGGTCCACATACATCTGTGATCCAGCTTTTTCTTGTATGAAAGTAAACAAGTCTATGAACAGATCAATGTTGACTGACTGCAATTTGAATGCAGTCGTGCGAATCACAACCAGTAAACTGGTTCAGCAGTTCTAGAACATTATCCAAAATTGTGAACAGTTACATACTTATCATTATTTATAATTGTACTCTATGGTCAGCTTTTATGTAAATTACGTCCCTACTTCTTCATAGGTATTATGACAGTTAACAATAAAGGTTTGTTGAACTAATAATGAATAGTACAATCTTATTATCAAATTAGAAACTGTTTCAGTTTTTATTTTAAAATGTAACGTACATGTGTAATAGAGTGTGAATGTTAAATAAAATGACAAATACATAGTTAAATAATTAATTCATATTTATACGTTGTAAATTGTAATTAAAGTAGAAAAATATATATGCAGGCCTGCCAACCCTCCCGATTTTTTCGGGATTATACGGATTTTTTACCCATGCTTACGAAATCCCGATAAGACCCTTAATCTCCCGATTTTCCGAAAAAAAAATTCACCATGAAAAATCCGAATGCGAAAAAATTATAAAAAGAAAAAGCTAATACTAATAATGGCGGTGATGTATTTCGAAAATGAAAATGCCACTTCCTAGGTTTTTTCCTGTACTTCCGTTATCCAAGCGAACCGCGATATCTAACTATTTCTTCGTTGGCCATCCGATCGTACATTATTCCTTTTACCAGCCTAATAAAAATTTAAAACAATTCAGCTATTCTGTGACTTTTAAAAAAAAATGGATACATTTGTAAGGAACGCTGCTAAAAACGGTTTTCCAGTGACTGAGCTTCAGAGTGTTTGTACTAGTACTAAGACTAGTCTAACTAAACAAATAAAGAAAAGACGTCATTGGGACATTCGTTTTCGAAACAGTATCAGTATTTGGAAAAACACTCGCCTGTTGCCGTGGCGAAACATTTGCAATCTGTGCCAGACCTAATTATCTTTTGAAAGTGGTGGGTTCAATAACAATAAAAAATAGTTTAATGCAAAAATTACAACTGCTGATTTAGTAAATTAAATTCATTAAAAGTAGTGAATCTACATCTGTTAACAATTACTTTGTTATTATTGAATATTATTGTTGGAGGAATAGGAAATTCAGATATGAGATGGAAAGTTTATTTACCATCCTACTTTTTGGAAGAAATAAAGATTTGGTAAATTAGTATTTACGTGGCCAAGATGGCGGCTAGTCATTTCCGGGCGGCCACCGTTGTTGCTAAGACACGTGACCCCCGGAAAGTAGTGCATAGCATTGGAATTTAGGGGGGTGGGGGGAACGGGGAACCTCAAATTACCGGGGTTTTTAGAAACGCGCCAAATTTGGAAAACAGCGAAAATTACGAATTTTAAGAATGGGCGGGGTGGGGGGGGGGAAATTCTTTAAAATTATGCTATTTTACGAGTTTGAAAAAAAGGAAAATATGCAAAAAAAGAAGAAAAATATGGTACTCACCAGTCATGCATCAGAATCACGAAAATGGGGAGGATACAACTTTTTTATAACTTTAAGGAATTCTGCCATTTGGTCTTTCTTGCCACACGAGGTTCGCCACATATATTCAAATAAATATGAATTGAACTGTCCCTCCCCAGAACAGGTTCTCGTGGGCAGGTCCCGTTTAACCGCGCTCCAGGTGCCCTCTATAGTGTTGGTGTGCGCGCCAGTCTCAGAGTGTTTGAACTCGAGGCTATGGTTCACCGTCAGGTGGTGAAAACCTTCGTCCTCTAAACAGTCGTAAGACTTCCAGCAATCAGAAATGATTGTGGTCCCCGGCTGCACGAATTCTTTAATTATTGCCAGGAGGACTTCTTTACCTCGGTTCTCAACAACCCTGAAAAAGGTTTTTTTGGATCCTCTTTCGATCCCACCATCTGTAAAATAGATAAACGGCTACCACTAAACCACGACCCACCCCGTACACTACGCTTTATAGCGGCATGGCTTTTGTCGCGACATCTCCAAATGAAACCATCACCACGCTCACCTGATTCACACAATTTCATGTCCTTCTTACATGCAGGGCACTCGTACCGATCAGAAAGCAAACCATACGTCATAAGCCAATCAAGCATACACCTTTTGCCCTGATTCGCTAGACAAACCCAAAAACAGGCGGTAAATTCACTTTCCATTTTTAATGAATACCCTCAAGTTAAGAACACTTTAAGAACACTTAACGCGATGTGAACACCTGGAGCAATTCAAGCGAAAGGAATGCGATTGTTCCCGGGCTATTGATCCCGGGCTGGAACACTTCGGTTACATACGCGTCACAGCATATAGTGCCGC
Organism: Ampullaceana balthica; assembly: GCA_944989445.1. Classification (NCBI taxonomy): domain Eukaryota; kingdom Metazoa; phylum Mollusca; class Gastropoda; family Lymnaeidae; genus Ampullaceana; species Ampullaceana balthica. The sequence continues at coordinate 246,039 of CALYLW010000073.1, read as the reverse complement.
ATTTAGCGAGTTGAAAAACGGTAAATTTTGGAAGGGGAGGGGTGAGCCCCTCACCCCCCCCCCATTTATATTTATTAATTTACAATTAATCTAATTAGGGGAGGGCAGGCCCTCCCCTAAAACCCCACCCCTTACGCCGCCCCCATGACAAGATACGCGGATGAACACATTCTCATCCTTTCCATTGTTAAATACTACGTCTTCTCGCCTAAGGGGAGATAATCGGAAATATTAAAACAAACATCATTTTTCAAGGGAAGCAACTCGCGGCTAGCAACAGGTAGCGTCGAATTGACGTCACTTCGCCCGGAAATGAATCGCCGCCATCTTGGCCACGTAAATAGCGGCCCGGCTATAACAATAAATTATTCAATGCGGCCCTCCGTAGAAAAAGTTTGCCCACCCCTGGTGTAAATAATTATTTCTTAATTAGCTGTAATATTTTTGACATAATTGTCTATGCTGGTAAAAGACATGAATAAATGAAATATTGTTTTTAAAAATTATTTTATTGTTAACTCGGTTTTTTAAATTACAGTTTTGCACTACGCTTAATGTCTTTCATTTTCACCACTGCAGCTCCTTGTTATGGATGTGCGAAACAACAACATTGTGCATATTCAGTCTTTGAAGAGCTCAAATGAAAGTGTTGCTGCCGATTGTCCCTGTGGCATCCATAGCATCACAATAAATCCATCTGGGACACTGCTAGCCACTGGTGCCCAGAATACAAATGATGTTGCTGTGTATGAACTCCCTACTTTTGATCCTTTGTGTGTTGGAGAGGTGAGTAATCAACAGAAATTTTTATTTAATTAAGAATACTTCCTGTGTCCTAAACTGCAAGTGGATCACACTGTAGACTTGCAGATTATGGTTATAAATGAAAAAAGCACTGCAGGAAGACATATTGAGGGGAATTCCCTAACTCATGAAATGCATCAAATTCACATAAGCTTGGGGTTTATAATTTTCTTTTTACAATTTTTGATGGAAAAAAATAGTTTAAGTTCTTAGATCCAGAGTGTATGTTAAAAATCCAGAGCAATTTTTAAGTCTCCCATACCTTACTGTATTCCCAAGTCTGAAAAAAAATGTGTTGTAAAAACTGAGGTCAGATTTTTCCTAACCCTGAAGCTAGAGTTAACCACATGGCCTTTGAAATATTTAAGTCATGTCAACTCTCATGTGTGCCTTGCTTTTGTGTTTTAATAAAGTTGTTCAGTATATAGCACTAACAAATATTGGAAAAACTCCTGTATATATTACAGCAGATTGATTGATAATAGAATATTTTAAAAATGAGTTATTAGAAATAAAAATAGACATTGAAATGTGACAACAGATGGATTTTAATTAAAATTAGTGATGGATTGTGCTCTTTTTATAAATAAAATAAGGGAGTGTCTATTGGTAGTCAGTACCAATAGCAGGTCCCTGCGGCTGCGGCTATTAGTAGTCAGTTATTTATAGCATCCAATGGGATTAAAGGAACACTTAATAGCTACGGATATAACCTTTTAAAATTCGCCAAATGTACCAAACTTCCTTGGTCTCATGCTTGAGAGTTGGACTGGTGAACTGAATGTTGAAGAACAGGTATGGATTCGATCTTCGGTTGAGCCTAATGTCTATTTTTTACATTAAAATAGAATAACAAATATAGGGACTAAAACTAATTAAATCAATTTAACATTCTTATAATTACGATTAAATTAGATCTTTTAGGGTTAGTTGTCTATTTTTTACATTAAAACATTACATCAAACTCAGAATATCACCTAGTAGTAGTTTTATTAACAATTAATATAATAGCGAACTACCAATAGCCAAGAACCGGAAATGGTTATTGGTAGTCGACTACCAATAGCCGCAGCCATAAAATAAAAAAGAGTCATGGTTTATCCCTACTCTTATTCATGTTTTTTTGTGTGAACATTATGTGAATAAAAGGGAAAGTCTATTTTACTATTCCATTCTAAGAGTATTTTCTTAATGTGATAAACTAATAAATTACAAAGTTTGATTAAAAATTAAAATAAATACAATGTTTATAATTTTATGATGACAGAATTTTGTTGCTTTGGTGTTTGTATCTGTAAGTTTTCCCAAGATGCCTGGGCATGGGTATTTTAGGATCAGGAGACAAAGATTCAAAAGAAGGCATAAAATATTTACAAGATATTATTTTTAACATATTTAAAAAATCATTTAACATAAACCTAAAAATAAAACATAAAAAAATTTTTCACTTGAAAATAGTTACGCCAAACATTTTAGATTATACCAAGATACACAAGAGCAGTCCATCCACAAATTCATGCTAAATTAAATAAGATTATGTCATTAATGTTCAAATAAAAAAACACATTTGTAGTGGATAAACTTACCTTTTATGTTGATTCTGTAAATGTAATTGATCTTGTTTTGAATCTCCAGCAAGCTCATAAAGACTGGATCTTTGACATGGACTGGGTAGATGATGAATATTTGATAACAGGTGGGATGTGAATAAATTCTAATTGTAACTCTCCTTTCACTGCTAAATGATCAGTCTTCTGGAAAATTATGACATTTTTCCATACAACGTAAAAAAATTGTTTCTTCTCATCCCTTTGATGTCTGCTTTTGAGCAGTATGCTTTTATATTTTATTTAAAATATAAGGACACCTACTAAAACAAATTTAAAGTCAGAAAATCAAAGAATAATTTTTTTTGTCATGATTTTAGTCAGTCTATTCAATCATCAATCAAAATGTGAGAAATTAATAAAGGCTCTCCTAAATCGTTGCCTGACAACTTGATGCCAGACAATTAACTATTTTGAAAACAATTAAAAAATTAACCTTAAACAATATTTTTCAATTGCTAATTTTGTCATTGACAGGCTCACGAGACAGCTCATTGGCATTGTGGTGTGTTGGTAGTCAAAGTCTCTCCTCCAAGTCAGTGGGAGACCTGAAAGACCATGGGCATCATGTGATACTTCCTTATTCAACAAAAATCTGCACCAATGCACTTCGAGTCAGAGCTCTATCACTCATGAGAAACAGACAGGTTCGAACTTTTGCAGTTAGGCTCAACAAACATTTGTACAGAGTCTTCAAATCTTCAAATTAATTACAGCAATTGTTATTCTCAGCTGTGACTGCATAACATTAAAGGAGCAAGTGGCTATATATTTTTCAAAGTGAACTTTTGTGTTGTTTCTTAAAATATCCTAAGGATAGATATAAATGGGCTGTTGGGGTTTGTAAGATTTTTAACAGAAGTCAAATAAAAGCTCTCTTTAAATGTAAGGTAAAGCCTATAAAATTAACGTGTATGATGTTTTTTTTAGTGTCCTTAACATCCTGCACACCATCTTTACAGTCCTTTCTTCAAATTTATTACATTCATTATGATTTGTATCTCAATTTGCTCATTGTGTCCTGTTCCCACATCTGATGCTGAAAATGTTTTTTGAATCATGTTGAACCATTTTAAACAAGGCTTGATGCTCTATATGTATTGCTGATAATTATTTTATTACTTTATTTCAGATTATGGGTGTTCTTTCAATGAATGCAAAATTTCACTTCTGGGATATTGTGACTTTTCAGCAGGTAGCTAGTACATTGTATTATAGTTTCCTATACCTTACATTACTAAAAAAAATCCCCTGGGAAACAAAAAGTATTTTATTATTTTTTAAAAATTATTATTCCTTTTTAAAAAAAAATAAAGTTAGTTTTTTGTGGGACCTTTGTATTAGGTCAAATAAAAAGGACATGTTTTTATTGCTGAGACGGAGTCTAGATTACAAAATTGATAAATAATCACTGAAGAGATAGTTCACTTTGTTATATTCTTGTATTCTGAGTTGAAGGTCTTAATCTTTCTGTGAAAAAGCATTTTTGCCTGGTCAGTAAATGCTACAAATTAACACACTTTAGCCACATCACTCGCCACTTTCTTTTTATTGAAACTATGAAGATTATATTTAAATAATTTAAATTGTAATAAACAATGATTGGTTAACTCTTTTATGGAATTATTAATACAGTCGAACCCACTTACCTCGAGCTCGGTTACCTCGACCACCCCACTAACTCGACTTTTTTATTGGAACCGCCAAATTCTCTCTTTGTCATTTTGTCATCGGCTAATTCGAATTTTCTAAGTCGCCGAAACCTACTACCTCGAGCACAAAAAAGGGCCAAATTTGCTTTAATGTTGGTTTACCTCGATCCTCGTCGGTTGGCCTAGCAATGCACTCTCAGGCCTGCCAACCCTCCCGATTTTTTCGGGATTATACGGATTTTTTACCCATGCTTACGAAATCCCGATAAGACCCTTAATCTCCCGATTTTCCGAAAAAAAACCATGAAAAATCCGAATGCGAAAAAATTATAAAAAGAAAAAGCTAATACTAATAATGGCGGTGATGTATTTCGAAAATGAAAATGCCACTTCCTAGGTTTTTTCCTGTACTTCCGTTATCCAAGCGAACCGCGATATCTAACTATTTCTTCGTTGGCCATCCGATCGTACATTATTCCTTTTACCAGCCTAATAAAAAAATTCAGCTGTTCTCCTGTGACTTTAAAAAAAAAGGATACATTTGTAAGGAACGCTGCTAAAAACAGTTTTCCAGTGACTGAGCTTCAGAGTGTTTGTACTAGTACTAACTAAGACTAGTCTAACTAAACAAATAAAGAAAAGACGTCATTGGGACATTCGTTTTCGAAACAGTACAGTATCAGTATTTGGAAAAACACTCGCCTGTTGCCGTGGCGAAACATTTGCAATCTGTGCCAGACCTAATTATCTTTTGAAAGTGGTGGGTTCAATAACAATAAAAAATAGTTTAATGCAAAAATTACAACTGCTGATTAGTAAAGTAAAAGTAGTGAATCTACATTAACAATTACTTTGTTATTATTGTCGAAGGCATAGGAAATTCAGATATGAGATGGAAAGTTTTATTTACCATCCTACTTTTTGGAAGAAATAAAGATTTTTCTAATACCTATCTTTTTAATGCCAGATTCAAAGAAATGTTTCCAGAAAAATTACAATGAAACAAGAGCAATCATTAATTCGGTTAATTCAGATGAATGATACTCTTTCTAAAGTTTCTAACTAAAAACTAATATTTATCTAAAAGCAAAGCTAACTTCAATTGACGAAAGAACTGTTCAAGTTCAAAAAGGCCACTAGGGAAATGCTGGAAAGCTAAACTCGTATGCAGCCTCTGTTCATATGTGAAAAACATGGTTATTCTCTCGTGTATCTGAATGCAATGTAAACATTTCCAGTATTCTGTGATGTTCTGTAGACACTTAAATTAAAAGATAATTGATTTAACTTATTACTTTATATTTATTTAGTATGTAGTTTTTAAACCAGCGCCGTGGGGTGCTGCAACGCCGCGCGTGGACCCCTCTACAGATTTTTTTTCTTGGCAGGTTGGCAGGCCTGTCACTCTGCATTTTTAGTTCAAAACAGTGTTGACATCTCCCTTTCTTCGAGACTTCCGGCTATTGTGTGATTCTACGAGATTTCAATAAAAATTACCGGATGTTTTGCGTGTTTGAATTATTTGTTCGATGTGTATCCATGGAGTATGTATTCACCCGAGGTACTGGACAATCGCGTTAGAGGTCGTTAATCGTGGTTATTTCGCAGTGCATGTTATATTATTATTAAACTTAATTCATTTTCTGATGTATTAATCATTTTATTTTTTAAGATAAACGAAAATCTTTAGAAATGAAAATAACGGTTGGTATCGAGAATCGACGGTGGTTTTTATTTAATCAAATAAAAAAATTATTATTCTTTTAAAAGTTTGTTGTTGCTTTGTTACCAGTAAGATACGTGACTGACTAACACGCGCGTGACGATGAAATCAAATCATTTCTGATAAGGAATGATTTTTTAAAAAATTCGCTTAGACTTAGGTAGTTGCCGGCCGAGGTCTAACACACGTAGAAAAAAACATTGGTCTGTTTCATATACTTGTTGGAGGGTGGTAATTGAGCTCCCAGTATGTTAAGTATATTATCTAGAATATTTAGACGTATAAAATTACATTTAGGACAAGGCCCCTATATACTGAATACTACATACAATGTATTACGTAGCCCCCAAATGTTAAGTTTGAATGGGGGTGCTACTGCAAAGAGTGTTAGAGTATAAATATATAATAATATATTAGAAATATGTAAGTAATGCAACACCTCTTTCCTACATCATACAACAATATTTAAGTACATAAAAGTTACAAAATATATGTATATATATTTGTGTATATACTCCAACGATTATTAGTGCAAGAACAACCTTGCATCAACTAAATGCAGATGCTATTATGGAAAAATTAACCCTGCTTCCTTTTGGACAAGTAATGCTCCTTTCGGTTGCTAAAAACACAGTGGTTTTTCGGTAACGGGACGACCTTCGCTTTGTCTCTCTGCAGCGCTCTCAGCCTAACTTCCTGTGAAGTTTTTGATCTTTGTGCTGCTCCTCTGCTTTATGCTCTGTTTCCTTAGCAGTCTGGCGATCTCCTAGAAGTCCGCTTTGACTTTCTGCCCACCCTGACTTTCACAAACAGCTGTTTTATGTATTCTAACTGTATGCTCACTACAAATTCCACTACTATACTTTTACTTTACTGTACTTTTACTGGCTAGAATGAACAAATGATACAACATACATTGACTGATGAATGACTCACTATTAATAACACTAACAACTACAGATATAAATAAGTAAAATGTAAAAAAATCTTTTTTTAAAAAGGACACGCTTTTATTTACTAACATTTACAGACTGAAACGCGCTGATCTCCCCTGCCCTTGATGTAAACACGGGAATTTGGTAAACGAGGGCTGGAGTAAAACCAGTGAGCCGTGGAGTTCAACTCTAGCAGACGACAATACATTCTAAATAGTGATAAATAGAGATAAACTAAATATTGATTAATTTAATTACGGTACATTCGATCGATCTGAAATTTTGCTACAATGCATTGTCATCCAAGATCTATCTGTGGTAAAATTTTGAGATCTCTAGGAAGGATTTGAAGGAAGGATGGATGGATGGATATAACATACAAACATTGTGACTTAAATAAAAGCGTGTAATAAAAAGTGTATATCTAACTCTAATACTAATTACAATACAAAACTATACACATAATACCTGACATCTGGACAGATTTGACCATTCAATGCTTCCCGTCAACCAGGCTTTCCCCAACAATTATGTCTAGCTACTTATTTTCCTAACATGATTGGGTGAAAGAGACATAGGGCATTTACGTCTCTGTTTTGGGGCGTTTACGTCTCTGTTTTAGGGCATTTACGTCTCTGATTTTATAGGAGAGCCATAGACACCAAACGTCTAGCACGAGCTGCATATTTATTGGCTAGCAAAGGCTCTGTGCTGTGCAGGTGCATGCGTCACCCATGAGTTATTGGCGTGTGAATATTCGGTGGGTCACACATAAGTTACCCAGCCGATCTCAACAGTCTGCTTAATCTAAGACCTTTATAAGAGTGTCAGCAATTTTTACACCATGGTCCATTTTTATAATGAACAAGATAATACATTGAATTACTGATGAACTAGGCTCCATCAGTAACAATTCACCCTTATTGTTGTAAAATGGATAGTGACTTTGAAAGCCATTATACCATTATTTTCATCTCAATACCTATCAAATTTCATAAGTGTGATTTATCAAGCTGGGGTCTATAGAGTCTCATTTTAAAATTTAGCTTTCTCTACTGTGGCTTTCTGAAAATTACCATAATAATGTTTTTGAGATTGCTAAAATATAACAAAATGATGGAATTTTTTTTACATCATTTAAAAAAAAATTCTTTACTTAATACATAGGCCTATTTGATACATTTTGAAAATTTAAAGAAAATTTATTAAAATATCTTTGGTTGAAAGGAAATATTAATATTAAAATACATCAATTGTCCTCAAACAGGACACAAAAATAAAATCAGGAATTTTATAAATGTAAAATTTTAAATAGAATTGCAAGAAATTTTATTCTGGGGGATATTGAAATATTAAAGGTTATGAAATTAAATGACATCTGCAGTTGGGGTGGTGGTAGGGGTTTGACTAAAGATTAAAAATAATTCCTGTTTTTTTGCTGTAGTAGATGCCAGTTTGACGCTTTAAATGGGGTTTTGAAAAAATTCTTTTTCTTTTATTTCATAGTTTTTGAAGCTACTGAGGTATAAATTTTTCAAAAATATTTCAGCTAGAAACCATCAATTTACCTTCAAGGAGAGAGAATGTCTGCGTGGCAAGCTCAGAGGAAAGAGGACTTTTTGCTGTAGGCTCACAGTCACATGTGACATTAATAGATCAGAGAGCTCAAGGGGAGGTGAAGTGCCAGGCCATTAAGTTATACCATCCGCAAGGTTGGTTCAGTATTTATACTTTTTACCAAAATTTGTACAATAGACCATGTCAAAATTTTCCACAAAAATAGTTCACATTTATGTTTTATTTATTTAAAATTTCACTTCATAAGTTCAAATTAATATTCACTTTTTTCTTGTAATGTTAAGCTATTTTGAGGATTATTATTTTGTAGCCAATTAGTGATTTGCTTGAAACTAAACTTCAGCTATTTTCATCGTTGCCAGGCGTTAGATCTTTGAGCTTCAATCACAACGTTATAACCGTTGGCACTGGTCGAGAAGGACTTCGCTTCTATGACACACGAATGTCTAGATTCATCTGTGATAAAACTGGTCTAAAGTGGCTGGAATATAAGGTTGGGGATGGCTGGTTGGTAAGTCACATATTTATAAACAAACTTTTATTTTCTCACACCTGAATGGTCATTTGCTTACTTTTAACGTAGAATTCAAAATATTCCTTTTATGCCACATCATGAAATTCATCATATAACATGCGAAACTTATGTAGATTATTAAACTTTGTATTGATCAGTTTGATTTTGTTTCGGATATGTGAGAAGGTTTTTAAAAATCTTCATAAATGTTAAAAAATGAGTTTTAAAAATTAATTAATTAATGGAATACTGTTAACGCTTCTGGTGCTTACCTACTTTTTTGCAAAATATCCTTTGTGTGTCAGATATTATTTTTGAAAATATCCTCTGTGTGTCAGATACTTTTTTTGAAAATATCCTGTGTGTGTCAGATATTATTTTGCTAATTATTCCCCTTGGCACAGACATTATTTTGGAATCATATGTTTTGAAACGTTTGCAAATTATTTTTGAAATTTAAAAAAAAATTATAGTGACATGAAGATAATTATCTGTGCAGAAGTGGATAAAGTTGTTAACAAAACTGTTGTTTTTTGGTTCACACTTTTCTTAAATTAATCAACACAATTGGAAAATGATATAAAAAAAGATTATAAAAATAAATGTTAGAAATAAAAAATTTGCAGAAAAAACATGAAGCTGTTATTTATGAAGGTGAAGTCGATGACTAAATACAGTATTATAAAATATAGAATTAATTTTTTTAAAAACATTTTTTTATAATTTTAAAAAGTTTTATACTATCAAAATATAAAAGGTTTCATGGAGTGTGCATAAGTCACCATTAACAGCATCGTTGGGAAACAACAAAACAAGATCTTCACATAAAATTCAATTATTGGTCAATTTTCATAATTTAGAGAGTGAAATAAAATTCTTTTATCTTCCTAATGGTTAAAATTCTACCTGACAGTGTTTGGGCCACAGGAAAAAAATGTAGGTCACAGCAAAAAAGACACGTCCGGTATAAGAAGTGTTAAATAGGTTTATAATTTAAAGATATGTTTTCAAATTTAATTGATTATATCTTGTTGACACACAACAAAAATACGCTGATAAGTGTTGAATAAAATTTTAAAAATATTTGAGATAAAGTTTTACCCATAAATCCTTGTACATAAAATTCCTGTACTTTCAGTGTAAGGATGACAGCTACAGACAGCACTTTGATGGTTACAAATACCCCAATGCTGTCTACACCCACTGTTACGATGAGTACAAAGGAAGGTTGTTTGTTGCAGGGGGCCCCTTGCCTGCCGGATTGTATGGAAACTATGCGGGGTTGTTTCACTAATAAAATTTTTAGCATTGGATACATTATTTTTTTTCACTGCTATGGTTTTCAATACAATTAATGATCTCAGAACTCTTGTTAAAAGTAACATGAAAAAGAAATTAAGTGGATATTTTTAATTTTTTTTTGGCTTTTAAAAAAAAACCTCTTTAAATTCTTTAATTTAACAAATAAGATAATTTACTAAAAGACCAGAAGTCCTTGGGAATGGACTACTTTTTCTTTGACACCTATATAATAAATGGGACTAATCATTCTTAATCATGTCCCACAACTTGGTAAATAAGAAATAACCTACATGCTCTTTTATTTTTTTTTATATCTAAATTAAAATTACATTGAGCTTGGTTTTTTTGCTTAATTTTTAAATATTTTAAAAAAGAACATCAACTAATGATTGTGTCTGTGAGTTTTGAAATTTTATTTCATCTGTTATTGTTTGTATAAGAAATTTATTTTTTGAGAATGCTCAGTATTTACACAAAGTAAAATAGTTTCATACCGTAAAATTACCCAGAGTTGAAGAAAAGTATTGTAAGCTTTCTAATCACTAGTATTATATTATGGTGAATGAATTTTACACATATGTAATGTAGGTTTAATTAACCGCTCAGTTCTTTGGCCAGAGCTTCACACCTCTTCATGGGCTCAACCAATGATTATAATGATCAGTTTGCTTCACCTCATGCTACTTCCTTTGACAACCTTAAAAAGATTAAAACGTTTCTCTTTCTACAGGATGTTTATTCATGGTGATGTTTTTTCTAGCTTACTGTTTCTCCTCATCAATTTTGCGTCACAGCAGAGCTGTGATACCATCAACCAATTTTTATATAGCTTTCATGTATAAATTTTGTTTGAAGGATAAAAAATGTGACTTTTAAATATTTTTGTAAGAATTTATTTCATGTATTAGTATATATATTTTGAATACCATTACACAGTCAAGTTTTTTTTGGTCTTTTTTTTTAACTTGAAAAAAAATAATAAGTGTGAACATTTGAACTTTCTTGTGATCTGTGGGTAAAGAAGATGATTCCATGTTGGATTAAACCTTCTCAGTGTATTACTACTTTCAAGTTTCTCAATGCTGACTTTTGTATGGTACTTTACAAAATGGATCACCCCACCACAAGCTGAGCCCATCAGAGATTAACAGTGAAGTTGTTGGTGTGGGACAGCTCATTAGTTATGTAGCCTTTTTTTTTAAAGATGTGTTGTTTTGTGTGTGTTTTTTTCTTTTTCTTGGTTCGTTTTTCTCTTTGCCAGGTTTTGTTGACAAAAAATTTTGAAAGCATAGACTTTGCACTTTATGGCTCAGCATGTTTTGGATTTTAAAAAATTTTGTCCTATAGGTTCTGTGTATCTTTTAAATTATGCGTATTCTATATTTTGACCTATTATCAATAAGAAAACAACATTTGTTTTTAAAAGAACCAGCCAGTTGGCTAATAATGTGTAAATTTTACACTATTGAATAAAGTAATTACACGCTCAATAAAGTTCATTTGGAATATTAAAAAATTTAAACATAAATTATATTTCTACATAATTATAGCATGCCTTATGAGTTTAAATTTTGCGTCTTGCTTAATTCTGTCTTTAACAAACTACAGAATTTTATAGAGTTACTGGCCCTAGTACAGTGTTTCCTAACTTAAAAATCACCCATAAATAAATTATTCATTGACTTTTTCTGTGTATGGCCGTTTTCAGACCTAAACTGTCACTGGCATATGTATATTATATCAACAGGCAATATGCACACCCTATCATCTGTCATTACACTCCCACCCTGTGTGTGTATTATTTTTATGTTGATATATGTATGGATCATATGTTATTTCTGTTATTTTTTTATACTCATCATGAAAAATGGCTACATGTACGTCTCTCAAGCACTGACTTGCAAAATGTAAAGGGGAATAATGAGTCTTGATATAATTATTCTCATGTATTTAAAATACAAAACAAAATAAAATGAGAAAAAAACCAACTCGTCACAAATTATTGTTCTCTGGGTATGTTATGTATGTATGTATGTATTTCTGAAAGGTGCCCATACCAATTCCCTCAGAGGCTATAACTTACTGAATTCTTATAAAGTTCATTACCTGAATACATGAACTTAAAGTAATTGTGACATTCACCTCATCAAAGCTAATTCCAGTTTTTATAAAGTATAAAGTCATCATTTCTCATCATTTCATAGCAAATGACAGTCGAGACAAGTTATCAGGCCCACCTCTAATTGTTTGAGATGTCTCATTTCTTATGCAAAACTATCAACACAAATGTTATGTCATGGCAAGTTTTTATTTCCATGTGGGGGAAAAAAAATAACCTTAATAAAAGGTTAGGAATTTATTTATAGTATGCCGCAAAACATCCTTCTCAGGATCATACCCTTCAATACTTGCTGTAGAGTGTAGAGAAATACGAAATATAAAGACGCCATTAATAAACTTGTTACAGCCCCATGCTCCTGCTTCGTATCTCATGGTAAAACGTATTACGTGAGGCTAAGATAACTAAAGCATTATTTTTAGGAAAACGATTATTAAATAGTTCAAGAAAAAAAAATCTTGGGCTTTGTTAAAAAAGCCTTTTATAAATTAACACAAACATAATACACCACATTAGTTTATTTGAAAATTATTAATATCTTAACTAGGGCTGGTACTTAATTTTTTTTAAAAAATTGTTCGATTAAAAAATTAATTGATTAATTTTGATTAATTATATTTACATAACGCATATATAGATCCTGTGAAGTCGCGATTAATTATTTCGCGGAAATCAGTTAAGTCGCGGTAATTCTATGGCTCCCTAATTTTGGAACATAACAGCAAATTTGTTCTGTACTGCCATAAATAAGGGAGAAAAAACTTTTTGTTTACATACTCACGTCTAAATAAATAATAATAATACGATGGAAAAGTTGATAAGTTTCAAAAAAAAATTATTATTTATAAATTGGAGAAAAAAAAATTAGAAATATTTCTGAAATTTTAATCGATCAAATTAATTTTAATCGATACAAAATTTTAACGTGAATCGATTAATTAATCGTTAATTTCCGCAGCCCTAATCTCAACTGATTGTTACGTGGAAAATTCGTCTTGTGCGGGATAGAGTTGGGGTAATTTAGTAATACAAACGCCACGCAATGGGTAACCTTCTGGGACTGGGAGAAAAAAATTGTTTTCCCGCGGCTGACGAATTTAATGTTTGATAAAACAAGAAGCGCGTTTCTAAGGAAGATGATTCTTGACAGCAGAGACCTACCGCGGTGTCAAAAACCTCAGATATCATTATAGATTAAAAAGGAAACTAAAGTTGTGATAGAAGAAATATAACTACCACTAGCAGATTTGGATTTCCTCCCCCCAATACCCCCCCCAACCCATTCCGTGGCAGACTGTAATGGCGAAACTTGTTTAAATACACCAGTTAATGATCAATGTGGCTCTTTATAATATTTTAAAAAAATATATAGTTACAATTTTATGACGACAAAAAAAAATTTGAAAAGGAAAATTTCTTAACTTGTAAACTTCATGTAGTGGCACCTCGATTGAATCTTATTAATCGTAATTACTTCAACAAATGTACTAACTTGCACTGAAAAAGAAAAATGAATGGATACAGCACATGACGTTACATGAAGAAAAAAACATCTTTAAAACAGTGTTTCAGCAAAGAGAGAAAATGTGTGACGGTGTGTGTGTGGTTGTCGGGTTTTAGAACAACTTGTTATAAGTTATAGCCACATTAGCGTGATTAGAAAATAGCCGCAAACACCACCGTGACGTGGCACCTACTATTACTAACCAGAGTTGTTTCGTTAACGTCATCCAAGGAACTACATCAATACTTTTTGTTACATTTTTTAGTCATCTGAAATCAGTCATGATTGTTGCACACGGAAGTTTAATTGAAAGACGGCGCTCGGTCACGACTAAGATTTAAGAAACAGCTGAATGCATACATAACATCACATCAGCGTCCTCAAAATAAGAACCCCGTGGGTTAGTGGTGGTGGTGGTGGGGGGAGGGGTCTGTCTGAACGGTAGGGACACCTTGTTATCAGCCGTGACACGTATGGAACAAGAACAGAAAAATGTAATCATAATACAAAACGCCGTATTGAATTTTTAAAAAAAATTATTAACAGTAAATGAATATGACCAATCTGTATGGAAAAAATGTATTATTTTTAATTCATACAAAAGGGCGCCCCCCACCCCCAGAAGCATCTGGTTAATACTGAAAATAGCATCCTAATTCCCCACCTCCGATTTGGACTTTTACGATTCTTGAAATACCCGTACAATTTGCAGATCAATGGGTAATCTTACAAGCACAAAAAATGTGTGTTTAGTTTGATGTAATGAATTATATGACATTATTTTGTGGGCCCCGTGGTCAAGCGCTATTACATGACAAGGATCACGGGTTCGATCTCCTTGAAGGCAGGGGTTTTTTTTCTTCTGGGACCTAGGGTGTCCCTGAGTCCACCCAGTTCCGAACGGGTACCTGACACTAGTAAGGGGCAAAATATGCGGCTAGGCAGAGCGTGGACATTCATAATCGTGGCCTTTGAACGCTGCGTCACTGGCCAATACGTTCTTATCAGAACGTAGAACGTAATAGTCTTCTGTAGGAGCGTCTATAATAGATAAGATAAGATGAACATGCCTTATTCTTTTTTAAAAATATGTTTTTAATTTATTTTTTTTACCTGCAAAGCTTTTACAGGTATGTAACACATTACGATATTTGTGATTAGTTTTATGCTGCAACGTTGTGCTCAATCGCAAATAAAAGTTAAACTCTGGGTAGTCATGGGCAATGTTCCCTTTAAGCTGCGAGGCTGCGCGGCCAAGCAGATATTTGACCGACGCTGCGCAGCAGTTTGGAATTACCGCGCAGCAGATTTGGTAAAACACTGCACAAAAAATGAATTCCTGTGCAACTTTGCACACGAGTTGTTGTTTTTTTACTTGCACACGGACCAACGAACCTTAGATGGAACATTGGTCATTGATAGCACATCTGTGTGTGGAACAGTCTCGGTGTATACATTTTCACATTTCCTAATTAAAATATATTAATTAACTTCAGTTCCCCAGGTGCATTTAATTCATTTAATAGTCTCACTTGAATGAATCCATTGTCAAGTAGCTTAAGAAGATGGAAAGTTTCTCCTTTGTCGCCGGGATGCAGTGAAGAAATAAAAAAAATCTAATCATTAATTTTCTTGTATATTTTTAATGAAATCACAACAAAAGCATCATCGTAATATCAAAAAACAACACTGAATTTAAAAACAACAAACATAATAAAGACAAAATTCATATCAACAAAACAATAATTTTTAGTTATCAAAGAGAAAAATAAATAAGGTTCATATATGCATTTCAAATTTTTTTTAAAAATCAGAGACACAAGTCGGCTCATGGCAGTAAAAATCAACAACCAACAAATTATTTTAATAAATAACTATACAAAAAATAAGTGCATATTAAAAATTCGGCCGCCAGTGAAGTTTTATCGGGAAATTACATGTCAATTGAAATCATGTTAGAATGCTGACACATGGGGAAAGTCGTTAGAAAAGAACGCTTCTTGGTGTTCGAAAGATACACAAGACGTGTACATTTATGAAGCCAAACTGTATAGCTGTGACTACAGTTAATAGCGGACGTTATAGATTCAAGACTACGAAAAAAAATGTCGAAATTTTATCCGAAAACCGTTAGTCTTTCTATAAGTCACAGTGTTTCCCTGACCACACAGCAAACGACTTAGTGAAAGTGACCAGAAATTTCTTTGATAATGGATTTTTGTAGATTGGACATTGTAAAACAATTGTCTAATAATATATACAGTATCGTTACAAGTGAATTTAATTACATGAGAAATATCTAATCTTCCAAAATTCAAACGAAGCAATTTGATGTTGCAATCGGGAAAAAAATGACATAATGGCCTTGTGTAGGACATTCAACAATGTAATTATGTTAAAAATCCATGATTGACTTAGAATAATGGATAAGAGGATTTCGTATAACAATTTTCATTACACATCATGAGAAAATCTACATTGAAATAGTAACTAAGGCATGCATTCAAAATCACCATAATAGACAACACTTAGCCATTATAGACATTTAAAAAAAATTTAAAACATTGCACCATTATTTATGTTTTTCTTTTGAGACAGTGAATGCAATCTTTCCAAGATAATCTTAAGATTGTTCGAACCAGAGCATTATTTAATTCGCAAGCGAAAGCAACAGTCACAGGTTGAATGCTGAGACAAAATGATAACAGGTTAACAATGCTCCCCATCCCGCCCCAACACTTTTCTCCCTCTTTCTCACCACTCCACTTAAACTCTCTAAAACGCTATCGATATGTTTCTCTTTGAGGCTATACTCCTATCGTGATACAAATAAAGCCTGTCCGAATAAAAAAAAACTTATCAAATTGCTAAATCACGCAAGCACAATGATTTCTTTAAAAAAGTGCAAAAAATGAAAACAAGAGTATTTACAAAAAAATAAATCAATCATAAGATGGCATAGAAACGTTTTTTTTTAAAGCTAGTGACGGGTTGAGGCGATGGAAATAGATATTTTCTGAACCAAAAACAAAAACCTGTTTGGTTTCAGGAAAAACGTGAAAGACTATTTTAGAAATTGGAATGTACAGGTTTTGTAAACACGTTTTAACCCGTGTCCTAATACATCATATCACAGTTGTTGTTATTTTTTTTAAAATTTAACTAGAGCATTTGCGAAAAGCAATACTTTGAATTTCCACTTGTTTATTTTTTTTTAAAACGAAAAGATCTAATGTAGTCAAAATATTATTCACATTAACTTACTACAATGCATAACGAGACCGTACTAATCAACAATAATAGACAGCGCTGTATTTTCATATTTCTGGACCCTATAAAATGGAACATAAGATGCTCATATTGTTTTAGTAATTGTTATTTTTTTATAGATTCAAATAAATCAACAATAATTTTCTCTCTGATACAATAACTTAGTAAATATATTTCTTAACTTTTAACCACATAATGCTTTATCATTTGAATTCCCCATTAATACAGCAAGTTAAATAAACGGTTTTGAAATAAATACAGACAATTTTTGCTGTTATTTCTTCTGTCTAAAGTCTAAAAGCATCTAAATGCTTAACCTATGTTGGCTTTATTTAAATAAAGACCAGAGAATTATGAAAACCCAAACTTTTGAGTTTAGTCGAGCTCTAAAAAAAAACTATGAACATAGTCTTGCAACTTTGTAAAACTGAAATGAAGTACATGTGGCCAGAAAAATGACAAATTAATTTGTTATGTAATAGTAGGCAACAAAGCTTCGATGGTTTTGTTTTTTGCCATGGTTTCTTTGTGACCTTTAGTTTGTACATAGTACATACGCGTGTGTTTTATAAAATGTTTTTTTTAAAATAAAAAAACATTGATATGCATACAAATATTGCATACGAGCCAAAGAAGTGTAGAAAAATAATTAAAAACATACATTTTAAAATAATTATTTTTAAAAATGTTACAAGATAAACAACAGTGCTTCATGAAAATGTAAGAAATATTAAGAGAGATGACTAAGGGAATGTTTAAAATTTACGATTTAAAAATCAAGCAATACTTTTTTTATAGCATTTCTTTAAAAACAAATTATTACAAATACAAGCTGAACAAGTACATTTAAATCAACAAATTGGAATTGAAATGTAATTATCAAACTGAGCATAATTATATTGTATCCAAATGTTCAAAATAGATCACTCAGAAATTTATTAATGAAACTTAAAGAAATGAATTATTTCAAAAACTACTTAACGGAAAAGTGATAAATTAATGAAATGACGTTTAGAAAATGTCGGGTTTAAGGAGGAAAAAAAAATGAAATTCATGCTTCGTGAAATCGAAAATTTTCATCTTATATATTTTAAGATTGATTTCATTGTTTAGTGTAACTAGACACAAAATTGAGTGTGTCCGAGGTGATGTTGGAGGGCCTGCACTTTGGGCATTGATAATTAAACACTGTACTGTGTAAAACCTAATATAATTTCATTAATAATAGATGAGTCCCGCAATTTTAGAAACTGCTGTACCTTTATGCAGGAGATTTGAATTGCTAATTTTTTGCTGCAATGTGAATCATCAACTTGTTCCTTCAATAGACAAAATACATATAAATAAATTGAAAAATTAAGACTTTGCCCAGTGCTAAGAATATATATATATATATATATTTATTATATATTTATTTATATATATATATACACACTTTATACAGCGTCTGTCCCAATTTGAAAAACCACACAGATTACAGACCGGTCATGTTAGATTTCTTTGTTTTCTTCCCCTTTGATTTATCTCCTTTTTTCTTTTCCCGTCTTGCCTTAGGATTCGTTTTATTGTTTCATCCTTCGCTCTATTCACTGGTACCGTTGTGGGGGTTGGTGTTTTTTTCTTTTGGGGCTTTTCTAGCTGTTTGTGTACAGCCGGGACGAGATTTTTGATATCACACACAATCCTGAATTTGTAATCGTTTTTTTGAGACTTGTCCAAATCTTTTAGATACATTTTTGACGCCGACGTAGACTTTTTGATTTTGACGGGGCAAGCACCGCCTTTTCTGTTAAACAACTCGTAGTTGCACAGAAGGCGAGTTATATTTGAAGTGAGGCCATCAGACTCACCAAACAGCCCACGGGTGTAAATCGTTAGGTTCAACAGCTGTTGCAATGTCATGCGCGTCTGTGAGGAAAGAAATGCGAGGAAGACATTATGAAATGATGGTTGGACATATTGGAATACATTAACAATAAAGAAAATAAGAATAATAATATTTTTAGCACAATTATTTGTTCAACAAGTTAACAAGAGGAAGAGAAAAAGGGAGGGGGGATGATTGTTGATATAAAATTAATTAATAAGGGGCAAAAGAAAATCATGAATGGTGAAAAAGTCTTGTATTGCCCCAACGGAAAGAAATATTGTTAGCTAGCACCACTACCTTACACATATATGTTGAAACTGCTTTAACACTGATGCAAACTCATGCACACAAAGTTAATATTTTGAAATTTGTTCGCTATCAGTAACTAATTTCATAGGTTAACTCTTGAATTTTCGTCTTTGTCTCTTTTGTTTAATTTATTCTCTATAAATATTGCATTCTATTTTCCAGTTTTCAAAAAAAAACAAAACATTATCGTATCTACCATCTACATTTATCCTTGGGTCCAAATTAAACCTATTTATTAGGGACCTTAAATAGTTTAATTGGACACTTACATCATTTCGCTTTAATTTCACGTCCAATTATCGTAAAATTGTTACATGCATCATCTGTCCTCAAAGCAGTGTTCTTCTGTAAAAGAAATGGAACCATTTAAAATATATAAAATAATCAAAGCAATTAATCGTAACAAAAAACTATGGTTTTCGACAACAAACGGCAAAAATATCAATAAAATCACTTCACTGTGAACTGTTCATGATGCACTTTGTAATCCCAAGGTAAACCAGATTGTAATGTTTCACCTCGGTTATTGGTTTTGTTGGTAAACCGGCCAATGGAAGGTCTTAGTTTATGGAGCCATTTACTTTCGATTTATGAAACCTCATTCAATCAATCAATCTTTAATAAATCTCGCTAAATCTGTGTGGAGGCGCTTTTCAACGAGTGGACTATACAAGAAAGACAAGTGAACTTACTGTTGATGAATACAGGTTCTCTGCAGTTCGGTTCGTCTCTTTCAGTAGCTGCATCACGTCCTTTTTGCGATTTCCTCGTTATCTTTTGTCTATGCATTTTGCGTCGTTAGCTGGGATGGTTCGATTGGCAAGTGCGCTAACAGTGGACTCGCTACAAGAGCAGCGCAAGGCGGTTGTCATTGAAACTGTTTGCAAATGGGAATCAGTAGATGGTAAGAATCAAGAACATTTGTTTGAACAGAAAAGATCGTCATATCATAAGATTAACACTCTTACTTTGATAATATTATGAAAGCTTTTTTTTAACATTCTACAATAGTTATCTTTTACTGAACTTATATTTTTAATAATATTACACAATGTAGTAAAAATATAATAAGATGTATTTGTTATTGAAATCTCAAAAATAAAACAAAAGTTTCCCTGCACCCTGCATTTATTCTATTGTTAATGATTTTTCTAATTAAATTTTCTATACTTATTAAAATGGTTAAATAACTTCATCACATGTTTATAGTTTCAAATTATCAACAGACGACACTTAACCACAGATTTTCATTTCGAGGATAGTGACAAAATTTAAAACCTGTTTGAAAAGTAATAATAATAATAATGGCTTTGTGAACCGCACCCCCTTCTCAACCAACCCAGTTCCTAATTGTGTCACTTTAAAAAAATATGAAAACAAAAAACAAAAATATAAAAATTTATAAAGCTCAAAATTAAAAAAAAGATAGCAATGAAATTTGTCTCAAAAAGTATCCATTTGAAATACAGGTTCTCCTTTTTGCTTCCCATTTTAAAACATAACTGTGCTCTATTGTAAAGAATGATATATATTGTGCCCCGAATTTTTTTGGTCTTTCTTATAAGCACAGTCTTATAATAATTAATTTTTCACAATCGCATTTCATTGGCCATTGCTGATTTATAATAACTTTTACTTATACTAACAAACGCAACTGCAAAACTATTTCTCGAAACAAACTTACTGCAAAAACATGCTGTAAAGACCAGAAAACTAATGGCAGCGTTAAACTTCATTCTCGACTCCTTTTGATTATGTTGTAGTACTGGGAGATCGCTCTACAAGACACTGATTGCTCCTCTATCAATCCCTCATTATTTATATACACGGACCATTTGACTACGGCATCGCTGCTTTAATTATAGACACGAGATTCCCCCCACACACACCGAAAGGGAGTCCTCATTTTAAAGGAACGAAATCCCGTATCGTGTATACCCCCTAACGTACGGCAGCGAAACCGTTCAGCTAGAATAAAAGTTATTTAAAAAAAAATCCATAGGTCATATGAATAAATCAGTCTTCGGCGCCTAAATTTAAACTCTCTGAATAAGGGACACGCTGAAGTGTCATCGGGACAGTCCGTAAGGTTGAAAGGTTGGGGGTTCCTCAACGGGGTGCGATCGAGAGTACAAGAGGAACCGGGAGGGGACAAAAAAAACACACAACAAAAGTGGTTGAAAAGGGGTGGAGGGGGGATATTGAAAGTCTACGTCACAGATAACAGACAAACAGGGAAGGTGGATGGTGGAGGGAGTCTCCCAACGTCAACTGTGACTTGTTAACGGGTTAAGATTTGGAGGTTACCAGTTGCCGAGAAGTAGGTCGCGCGTTGAGTGTTTAAAATACGGGAATATAGGTGGTACGTTTTCCAAAATAGGAGACAAAAGAAGCGAGTGCGGAACATGAAGCCCCGAGCCAAGAGTCTCCGAAGCAGCTGGACTGAGGTCAAATCCTGATTTAAACAACGACAAAACTACAGATTTTGAACTCCTTAGAAATCTTAAAATGTAGATAGGGACCGTCCATAAAGTACGTCACGCTATTTTTGACCATTTGTAACTCCCCCCTCCCCCCCTGTCACAAACTGTCACAAATCTAGGACTCCCCCCCCCTTAAAGTACGTCACATTTTCGAACAAAAAATTTTGTTTTTTTATTAACAAAATAATTAAAATTTAATATAAAACAGCGTGACGTCACACATGGCCGGATCCCCCCTCCCCCTGTCAAAAACTGTCACACTTTCTTACACCCCTCCCCCCCCCTCTGGAGCGTGACGTACTTTATGGACGGCCCCATAGCAGCAAAGTGAAAAAAAAAGAAATGGAAGTTCAATTATGAGGATCTACGTTCACTTAGGACAAGTGTAAAGTCTGATTCGTGTTGTTATAATGGTTTTAAAAACTGAGTTTATCAAACATTACTTATATGTTTTTAAAGTCTTAGAATTCCCAACCCTTAAAAAAAAACAACCCAACAGAACAAAAAACAAGACGTCTGCGAGCAGCATGTTAATTAAACTTTGCAGTGTCCATCAATATAATATCTAATGACACATCAATGGACGCATGCCACGCATGTGGACACGTATTGCAGTGCATGTCTATGCATTTTAATAGAGAGGACGAATATTACCTTCCATGGTGCATGTAGGTCAGAATTTGACCTGGGGACCGAAACGGCTTCCAGGTGACAATCCAAAGCGATCATTGGCACACCAAGCACTATGTCGTGGTACGTAGTCTAAGCCGTGGAACAAAAATGAAATTGAATATCTGCGACCGTCAAATGTTACCCCCTTCGAAGTTTATCTTTTGTGAAATTTGATTAAATTATTGGAAAGTGTGACTCAAATACTTATATTGTTTCAAAATAAAGTCAGCATTCAATAAATTTCGCGACCGGTACGTTAGGACTGTAAGGAAATGTAGGTGTGCGCGTGGGGGGGGGGAGGTGTCAATGCATGTTACCGTCAAGTTTAAAAGGGAGTCAGTCATACTTGTAATTTGACGAAGTGAACGGTCGATTGGTAGACACCCCCTTACGCCGCATGCATTTTGTTAAAATATGGATGGAAAAAAAATAAAATTTGCATATGACGTCTTTGATTGTCTTTCAATATCTTGTAATAGGTTGGATAGCGAAGTCAATAGTGCGCTTGCCTCACAAGCTGAGGGCGTGCGATCTAGCCCCACGTTAAAGCCACAATAAAAATGTTGATGAATGACAAACGCTAAGAAAGTCCTCCGCTGATCTGGAGAGGAGACGGGCGCCGCCAAGGTCTACCAAGCCCCGAGAAAGTTTTAAGGGAAACATTAGAACCCCCTACGACCACGTGGATATGGGACAAAAAAAAACAACGTTTGTGGTTACCGTTTATATCAAAGAAACGAACCACGTGTTTCGACATTAAAGTAACAGAGTAACAGAGTAACCGAGGGCTTCGGTTTTACGCCATTCTGTTGATTTCATTTCTAAGTATAAATAAGAAAAACCCGTAAAAAACCAAGTTTTTGACTATAAATCCTTTATGTACGAGAAGTAACTAAAAGAATGTTCATTATAATACGCAGCGCCAGACCATCCAGAAATACAAAATTGAAGTTGTGTCGTAAAACATGTTTAATATAATACGCACCGATCAGGAATATGTTTATAAAAAGAGCTGTCAATAAAATACGCACCTTATTGCGCGACAGAAAGGTTGTTCAATATAATACGCACCGCGACGCTCTATCTCAAAAAATAGCATGATACATAGGATTAAAAAAAATAATCTAAAAAATCAATAATTTAATTACGGTACATGCGATCGATCTGAAATTTTGATACATTGTTTTTATCATCGGTACGAAACTGCCTGCAAAATTTCAGCTCGCTATCTTGCGAGCAAGTGGGTTAAAAATCGATCAAAAGTTTTGGCGACAAGCAAGCAAGCAAGCAAGGTCGGTCGGTCGGCCGCAGACACCACGAGTTAATATAAAGGAATTAAAAAATAACACCAATCGCTACTTGACGAGCCGTGAGAAATTTCATGATCTTTTCCTTCCAGATGTGGTGTTTATATTTAGTTAGATGACATATTTGTATCAACTTATCCAATACGATACAATTAATGAATAAAAACAAGTTTGATAACAAAATTAAAATTACATTTAAACATAAACTTTCGCATTTTTTTATCAGAGGATATTGTAAAAAAAATATACGTGAAGAGAAAAGGCCACGTTGAGTAATAATTTACGTAAGCGTAGGACGCAATAATCTTTTGTATAGAAGTAGCGCCTGTAACAGATAAGATAATATACTTTATTTAGGTTATGTAAAAACCATTGAATGATTATTAAAACTAGGCAACAATTTCCACTTGTCTACAGTGACTACGATGGTGATTAATCCGGGATTGCGACACCCATCCTACTAGACTACTAGAGTATATCGTGTAGTGTTAGCCCACCCAATAAAATCTGGCCAAGAAAAATACGCGACAGACACTTGACGGGGTGTAAAAATGAAATGAATATTATAATGGTTTTGTTATTTGATCTGCTCAACAGAAAGTAACTAATGATTCATCAACACAAACAGTATACAACAAAATAATTGTTACTTGTACTCGAAATAAAAGGAAATATATTTAAATTTAAACCATAAACTGTTAGTGCTTTCGGATTTCAGAAATTGCATTAGGGGCCGTCCATAAATGACATTACGTGCCTAGTGGGGTGGGGAGGGGGGGAGATGGGTCACAAATGTGTGACGATGTGTGACGAGGGGAGGGGGTATTTAAGAAATGTGACGTCATATCAAAACGCGCAACATAAAATAAAAGGTCAACTTAAATATTTTATTGATTACAATTTATTTAATGTCGTTGTGCATGGCTTCACGCGTGCTAGATATTAGAGGCAAGCCTTACACTAAATAGATACTTAAATGACAAAAAAGTAATTTGAAACATGCTCATTTTCAAATTGAAAATACGGCTTTTAGGGTGGGCGCGGCAAATATTTGTGACGTCATATTGGGGGGGGGAGTCTAATTTTTTGAGACCACGTGTGACGAGGGGACGAGGGGGTGAAAAGTCGGCGAAAATCGCGTGAGGTCATTTATGAACGGCCCCTAAGGTACTTTTCAGCTGTTTAAAATAAAAAATATTTTCTAATTTGGATGTTATTCAGCAAATGAAAGATTATTAAATTCTAAAAAGAGAGATCAATTGATCTTGTGTCCCTATAATTTACTACGATCCCACTATACTAAAATACAGTGTGTTTAACACAAACATTTTAAGCGTTTTACTTCTTCTTGTTTCATTTTTAATTGTGTTTTCAATTTGCCTGTTCGTTTGTTTGTGCTGTTTTGGTTAAATATTACACATATGTTGTTTTTTTGTGTGCACAATTTGTTAATTTTCAAAATAATTTTTTTATTTACACAAACTGCTTCGTTGTATTATTTACTTTTTTCATCCCTTCAACTAAAGTTCCTCCACGATCGCTACCAGTTCTAATAAAGATGACATTTTCAACTCTATCAAACATGCGGAAAACATTATAGAAAATGAGAAGATAATTCAATCATCTTCTCTTTTCTTGTTTATTACTTTAAAACACCCGGACTTGAACTAACTGGGGTATTTTCTCCAAATAACCAGACCCCGAAGCAGCTCTAGTTGCTACCAATTTGAGTAGGATGCATGACTCGGCCGGACACGATCATAGTCGACGTTCACCGCATCATTGACAACCCCACGCCTCCGCACGGGAAAGTAGTTGCGGTTGTTTGTACATTTTCCTGCCGATGAGATTTGATAGACGGGTGGTAGAGTAAAGATGGGGGTTCAAATTTGTTTGTTTTTTCTATCAGTGAAGAATTTCAATCTTATTGAAATTATATATATTGATAAACCGAATTTGTGAAAGATAAACTTCTTATATTTGGCATAAAGAAAGGGATTTATACAACTGAATTGATTTGAAAAGAGTTCTTCATTTTTTTGTTTAAGGGCCAGTGATCAACATGTTGATCATTTTGACTTCTACGTATGTTGAGGAGGTCTATGATTTTTCTATTGTATTGAGGATGAATTTCCTAACTTATCGCAAGCGAGACTCTATGATGTATCATTTCCGTTTGGAAAAGATAGTACAATATACACGAAAGCGTCAAGTGTTGTGGTTTCAACTTTTTGTTTTTGTTTTGTTTTTTTTTGAGTGAAAGCCTGCTAAAGTCCCTGATTGACTATTGTTGTATATAGGTATGAGAAGTAACTGTAATATCTTCTTGCTGTTACAAGCCGTCTCTGTCGAAAGTGTGTGGGGGGGGAGGGGGGCACGCGATTTTTTTTAGATACCGGGAAAGAGGGACCAGTCCCATTTTTAAAATTTAAAACAATTAGATGCTGCCAACACTTGACGTATACCTGTTAGTGTCCAAGTCAGAGCGTGCCGCCCTTCGCTGGACCGTCCCCCAGTCTGTCAATGCTCCTGTAGGTCAATTGTTCCCCGACGAAGATATGTCCCCAAGAGGCGTCCGATACAGTCTTTGTTACATTAGAATGACCTTTCCTTAATATTTTCTTTTTTTTTATGAACCCCAAGGTTCCTAAAAACAAATCCTAATTTAAGCGATTTTCAAGAAATCAAATTGTCTAGCGAATCAACCTTCTTTTGAATTGTGTATAAGTGTTTGATTTCTCTTAGGTTTAAGACCTGTAATGAAATGATAGTTTGAACCTACAATGCAAGGCTTACATATCTACACACACACCGTCAATACTTTGGTTGCATATCTATTTGACAAAGAAAAACCGCTTCTTGCCTTTCTTGACTGGAAAATTAAACGTGTACTAAAGAAAGAGTTCTGACTGATGCACCCCTTTTCCTATTTTCCTCAAATCTATGAAAAAAGCAGTTAAGAAGATAATTATATTTAATAATGATAATAGTAGTAGTAATAATAAATAAACGACGATAGTTATTTAACGTTACTAAGGCGGTGCTAGTAGGACGGCCTTCTGCTGTAAGCGATCCGCTGGCAATCTTCATGGAAGTTTCCACCCAAAGTGAAAGAAAGAAAGTTGTTTAGGTCAAACAGGTTTGATGTCGTTGCTGGTCTACGAATCACACACTTGTTTACATTAGAGGGTGTCCAGGTAACACCACCCCCACCCCCCTTGGCGACGATCACTATTCGTTTCCAGTTTCGGAATCGCCAGAGAGAAAATAGACCCGAGTACTTTTCAGGTAACGTTAAGGAGATCGGTTGCAAGGGCTGCCTACCTAGTTGTAGGCCAAAATATTTCTTAATATAGATCTCGAGACATTTAATGGAAATATCAAAAGTGATTTGTTGTTTTGACTTCATAATTGGACATGTTACGAGCGTATGACGTGAATGGGGAGGGATAAACAAAGATGATCTCAAGTGTATCATTAAAACGAAACTAAGAGTGATTTTATTGACACTGACACAAGCACTGCATTGCTCATAGTTTCTAACACGTTGAGCTTGTAATGGGGATATTTTATATTTGAAGCTTATATAAGGTGATCGCGGCTCGCGAGCCGCATGCGTCTCTTAACTGACCTGACTGCGGCTCGGACTGTCGGAGACAATTCTGTTTTGGCTAGACAGCTAGAAGTTTCTTGATAAGAATTTTGTCACCCCCAAAATTTTTTATTGCCTTGCTGCTGAACTTTGGCTCATTCGACTAATGACTTTGCCGACAACTGTGTCATGTTGCAGTCGACATGTTTCAATGGATGAGAAGCCATTTTGTTTCTTTGAAGCCGAGGACACATGGTTAAGACGATATGAGCAAGTGCCGAAATGATCAGAGCATTGATGGTTGGACCCTAAGAAATAGAAGAAGAAGTAGAAGAATCGTATGAAATGATATGAAAAAAAAGAAAGGGGAAAAAATTACGGAAATCGGAATAATTCGCATGATCTATGCTGGAGTTTCAAAACAAGAATGCAAGTAAAATATCAAGCCTACCATTCAACGCGGGTCGAACACGCGCGAAATTTTTTCGGCAGTTTGATTTTTGTTGTTGTTGTCTATTACTGAGATTAACACTGCATACTAATCGAAAAAGTCCCACCTTTCAACATAGTCATCTGTTTATAATTTATGGAGATTAATGACTCGTGATCATTCCTTAAGTTAGTTGTTGTTTTTTTTTACCCGCGACCCACAACAATAACTTTGGCTGTAAAACAGAAAAAATAGATGTCGAGACATTCGTACCTTAATTTATGTCGTTAACACTCTACTCTAAGCATAAAATACATTACAATTTGATCAAACAATATTTAACGAACTTTTAAAAACGAATCTCTTTAGAATAGCAGTTTTAAAAACATTTTAAACCTTTTGGACGTTGCAAAATATTTTACGAACGAACTTTTCCTATGGACAAGGTTTCGAATTGAACTGATACGGAAATAGAACCGATATTAAAATTTAACAGAAGCTGAACCGTTTTAATCGAATAAAAAATTATGCAAATGACAGCATAAGATTGACATCAAGATCTTTCACCGAACTATTAGTTATCATAGTACATTTAAAGAGTAATATGGCCACATGTGAAATTAACCTTCAAGAAAAAGACGCATGTTATAAAACTCAATAAATTCATATAAACGTGGTAAACCGAAATAAAAGTAAGATACAAACAGAGCCAGTTTGCGAACCTTGTAATGGGGGTTCAAGCGTGATGATAAAAACGGTACGACCGAAGGCACATAGTCTAAAATTCAACATGTATTAAAAGTAGGGAAAAAAATGGTTACTAGGACTCATTTAATAGTTTCAAGTTTTCAATAACTATTGCAGAAGAAAACCTTACTCTCTCTCTCTCTCTCTCTCTCTCTCTCTCTCTCTCTCTCTCTCTCTCTCTCTCTCTCTCTCTCTCTCTCTCTCTCAAACACACACGCGCGCACACACAAACCACCCCACCCCTCCAACACACACACCACCTTTCCGTGTTCAGAACAAAGCAGGGCTTAATATGAACAATTGGAAAAAAATTCGAATGGCTTACTCTTTTTATTTCAATATATTAGATTTTTAAAAAAAAATCTTTGTATACAACATTAACAGGAAATAAGATACATTCCAGTAGCGCTGCTTAGGGCCTGAGATATGCCCATATTTTAAAACATGTTAAATGGGAATATCCCATATGGCCTATTCGTTATTTCGAGGCCAAGGTACCGATAGTACATGCGTGAAGGTATGTAAAGGCATGGAGAAGGGGGTCCAAACAGCGCTCTGGCGACAAGGCCAAAGGGCGACGAGTCCCGAGTTCACGCATCAATTACCCGGCTGTCACGGGCCACCTGCTTTGGTCTGTCTTTTATTATGTCTACTAACCGTTAATTTGAGTATTTCCTTGTGGTCACCCGCGCCTTGAACACAATAGTCTAGATCTCAAACTTATTTCATTAGTGGTAACCCGCGGCCTTGATCACACTAGTCTACATCTCAAACTTATTTCATTAGTGGTAACCCGCGGCCTTGAGCACAGTAGTTTACGTTTTCAAACTTATTTAATCAGTGGTAACAAATAAGACGCTAGATTCACCGGTTCCCAAAAACTTTTGAGTGGCGTCCAATGCTCCCTCTAAGATTCGTTGGTCCGTGTGCAAAGTAAAAAAAACAAAACATTCGTGTGCAAAGTTGCACAGCATCCATTTTAATGCATTATTTTACGCAATTTTTAGAAATGTTTATAGAAAGAAACCAGAAAAGTCTATCGCATGAGACCTGCAGCATCTGTACAGCATTTTTTGTATATCGGACGCTAAGGAAAACAATTATTTAAAACAAATTTTGAATTGCCCTTCTTCGAGAAAAAACAATTAATTTAGCTGGTCTCTTTCTGAATTATTATAATATATTTTTTATAGTTCTAGCGAGATCATTCTTTCCCACGGATGTTATGCTCTCCTCAAAAAGTCAAATTTTTTGTATTGTTTTCGGAGTCCCAAAGAGTGACAATAAGGAAATGTTGGCATGACCTCATGTTTGCCAGAGACCTAGACCATAACAGTAGCACCCAAAATTACCCCCATCCATTTGTCAGTCAATCTATGCTAATGAACCCAGGCAAATTAGTTATGATTTGTATTTAAAACGGCAATAATGTATTTTGTAGGGCTGTTAACGATTAATTTAAATTTAATCGTTAACTTTTGAAAAATAAACGATTAATTAATTGTTAATTTCGATTACAGCCAAAAATTGAAATTTGTGTTGTCATAAGTAACACTTATTAAAATACTTGTCAAAAATCGAAATAACACTGGAATGTCTTCTTTATATGACATCTTTTAACCAACAGCGTAAACAGACAAGTGTATTGACATCATTTGGTTCAAGTGATGAGCGGGTCTTATTGACAATAAAACCAGCAGAGCTGAACTATCGTTCACATAGCTTTAGATTGTCTCAGCTGAAGTTTCAGATAGTGTCGAGGATGTTTGGTTTGCAGGTGATATGTAAGCGAAGTGTTAGAACCATGGTAGCAATGTTCCCTTTAAGCAGCGCGGCTGCGCAGATATTTGACAGACGCCACGCAGGAGTTTAAAATCACCACACAGCAAATTTTTTAAAATATTGCACAAAAAATGGTTTTTGTGCAAATTTGCACAGGAGGTTTTTTAAAAACTTTTTACATGGACCTACGAAGCTTAGACATAGAGGGAACATTGTATCATAGGAAAACGATTTCTCTCAATGGACACAATAACCTTTATCAACATTTTGAGCAGTCACGTCAGTCAATAGCTTAAAACCAAATGTTCGTGTAATCGTCCGGAAATTAGTTTATATCGGCCTAATTATTTAACTTTTTGACTTCCAGTTCATTTATAAGTGGTGGGTCGTTAAAAAAATATTATCGTTAATATTGTTAACGATTAATCGAGAAATTAATCGTTAATTTCCGCAGCCCTAGTATTTTGATATATCATTCCCGACTATAACCATAACCATAACAGTGCAGTTACAGCAAGCCGATGGTTTAGAGCAGTAATTTAAAAAAATAATGTCGAGTCTATATGTAAAAGGTGCATGAGCCAAACCTACATAAAAAAGGTACATGATAAATATATATTACAGTTGTCTTAAAATGCAATAATCTTTTTTCAAACTATGTCTGTTCTTTGATAAAAATTTGCAAGGAATTTACACTTATTAAAATAAAACAACATACAAAATATATGCGTCTCTTACTTTCCGGAGTCGCAATGATAAGAATGTACAAATTATTCAATGTTTTTGGGTATGACAAAGTCAGTTATCACTCACTTTTCATTATTCCTACATTCTCAATTTGAGTTTTGCGTGCCGGCGAGTTTGCGCCAATTGGCCCGTGGTCAGCCTGCTGTTATTTCCTTAATGTGCTTCCGTAGCCTTTCCGTAGCCCCGTCATTTCTAATATATTTTTAAAAATCTGAAATAGACCTATATAAATCAAACCATTTGGATCTGCAACTCACATTGTGGGAGTCTCCTTAAATGTATTTTAATGTTTATTTTAATGTTTTTAAAGTTTAAAATGTATCTACTGTTTACTCTTACCAAAATAGCTAAACTAATATTTATTGTTTATCTCAGGCTTTTTTATTTGTCCAATCCACATTTCCTGATTCACTGACACTTGATTCCAACAAATCAAAGCATTTGATCCTGTCTCGCCAATCGTCATTGACAAAAAGACCAGACATTCCATGTCTTGTGTTTATATAATTTAAAAAAAGAAAATAAAGCGTGACCCAGATATTTATAGAGCGTGACGACAATCGGCTTTAGGACCATTTATCAAGAAAATTTGTAGTTGGATAAACGTGTCATGTACGCTCCTACCCCCAACATCCCTTTTTATTCTTTGGGTACAGTTTCTCTCTCCTAGCCCCTTAACCCTCACACTTAGTGCAAACAAACCAAGCTTTCGGTGTTGACAAACAAACACGAGACACTATCATTAAAGAGCCACTCAGCTCCACACTAGCAGTGACGTTAAACCACATTATCACTTCAAGTATCTTCTAAATGTTTTCCTGATAGGAACCTGCCGAGGGAACACCAAAGTGAATTGTTCACAACTTTTCGTCTGTCTATTTTCATCCCGAAGAATTTGTGAAGAATTTGCGCCTACTCGTTGTTATTTTTAGAAGAGAAGCGACATCCGGGGATCTTTGACGTGTGCCTTCGGCATACCGGAAACATGTCTCAAAAATGTGATTTCAGTGAGGGTGGAATAATAGCGACACAATTAATCTCCTAAATATTGTTTTGGGGTACAATAATTCTTGTATGAACTTTAAAAATAGAAGCAGATTGTTGTTGTTGTTGTAATTGAAATCACCAATTTCTGAAAGCTATTGAGATACATTAAGCAAATATGTTATTTTCAAAGAATAATTGTTGTAGGAATAATTTTGATATTACAGCTGCTCTTAAATAGAGGTTAAGAAATTTTTTTTTAGAAATCAATACATTCTCTCTTAACATTTTCTCAATCCATCCCTCCTCCGACGTCCAGATTTCAATCTCATGCTCCATTCCTGTCAATCAAAAGGTTTCTTTAGCCAAATAGATCTTGCATGTTAATGAAAACAAATATGTACTCAGAATAATGCAATTAATTTA
Organism: Ampullaceana balthica; assembly: GCA_944989445.1. Taxonomy (NCBI): domain Eukaryota; kingdom Metazoa; phylum Mollusca; class Gastropoda; family Lymnaeidae; genus Ampullaceana; species Ampullaceana balthica. The sequence continues at coordinate 213,682 of CALYLW010000073.1, read as the reverse complement.
AATTCAATTGATAGATTAAGAACCCAATACAAACCGAGGCAAAACAAGTATTTTTACCCGAGGAAAGGCGAAATTTAATGCACATCTGTACAAACTCCTAATGTTTCTTATAATTTTACAAAATTATACACCTCTCGGCAAGAATTATGTGATCAGCCATTAAAGCTAAGTATTCTCAAAACGCATTTCAAATAGAATAATAGGAGTTATTAAACCTGCGCTAAATCAGCTTTTACAAAAACATGCACATACTCATATGTTGCGTTTTTTTATTTTTAATTATTGTTATTTTAAAATTATTTTTTTAAAGGTAATTTAATAATAAATAAAAAAAAATACTCTGTCTCAAGAGCGTGTTAAAATAGTAAATTTATCAAAGTGGTAACGTATAAACCTTTCAAAAGTGTGATGTTACGTATACCCAGTCGGGTGGTGAAGAGTAAACACTAATGTAGAATATTTTAAGGACAAGCGTTTTGTTTCTATCGATATTGTGTCAAGCAACTTTGGAAAATGGGAAATTCCCAAGTCACCATGCCTGTTTTCAAGAAGTTATTTCTTTCCATTATTGTTTCGCGTGTTTTTAAAAAAAATATCGTTCAATTATAATAATTGAAATGAACCGGAAGGATTTCCCCCCATTGCTCACACAAAGAATGAGCTTCGTTCGACTCACCGCTCTGTAAGAGTAAATAAGAAAATATTAGTAATATTACTCACCATTTCTGTGTGACAAAAATGTGTATTTTATTGTGGCTCTTCAATAACTATTGCATCATAAAACATTACATCTTTAATAAATAAAGCTGAGTTGATGTTTGCATGTTTGCATGTTTGTATGTTTGTGTGTTTCACTTTTTCAACTGTAAGTTACACAATCAAGGAAAAAAACAAACAACGGTCCGGGACTAAATTTGGCAGGACGGTTCCTTTTAACCTGCAGATGGTTTTCGTATAGTTTTTGTAATTGTCCATTTTGCCTGAAAGCCGTATATTAAAAAAATCAAAAAGGTATAGACTAAGACTGAAAAATTAAACCTCATTTCCATATTGAACAACTTAACGCGGACGCTCAAAACGAGTTATTTTTTGGTGCAGGGTTTTTTTTTCCAATACTTTATTTTGATCGATCCGCTTTGAAACATCTATTATTGTCAAATTGCGGTGCGCACATTTTCGTGTACGCATCTTAAATTTAGCTGTGTCATATTATATTATTATAACATTTATATTTAGTTTGGCTTTTACATAAGCTATATACACTTATACAATTTAAACTTTGGCTACCGGACTTTTTAACATAAATGGTAAATAGATTAAACTAAATAAAGTAAACCTTTAAAAGCTTAATTGTTTTGTATTGTTAATTGAATATGTTATGTTCATTTATTTGTACTTCGAATAACAGAGGCCATTTTTAAAACCAATTTTTCTCATTGTTTCACATGCGTTTATTTACAGACAGTTGATTTGTGTTTTTTTAATATTTGTTAATGTTGCATTTAATTTTTATATTTTTTAGTAACAAATATTGGTGTGGGGGTATGGAAACTCAAAAAAAGAATTTCATTCCTTTATGAAATTATACCAATTGCATAAAGCCGTAAATTTAAATCGTAAATGTAGACACAAATATATAACAATTGAAATATCATTTCCATATTAGAACAACTATAAATACGTTAAAAAGTATAATTATTTTGGTCCAGTTGTTATAAGCAGACTTTATTTTAAGCCAGAAGATTACAGTAACAATTTATTATTATTGAGCGCAAATTTTCTAGAAATCTTTTTAATACACCAGCTTTAGTTTCTTTCAATTATTTTAGAAAGTACATTTCATATATAAAATTTATAATCTATATCAGTGGTTCCCAAAGTGGTCCCTACGGACCCCCAGGGGTCCCCGGATTCAGTCCGTGGAAAATTAAAATTGATTTGGGGGTCCCTGAACAACGTCAGGGGGTCCGATGATAAAATTGAGATCCATTTTTATTATTATAGAAATAAAAATAAAAAACAATAAATAAAATGAATATTTTTTCTACTAATTAAATATCATCTGAATTGCTATCAGTCGTGGAGTACAATGTTGTGTTTCCTAAAAAGTGGAATTGGAGCTACTGTAATTTTAACAGCTATAACAAATCAAAATACATGAGCTTGGTTTATTGTAAGGTCACGCTTGATGCATACGAAATGCAGAATTCCCATCAGTAGGTAAAACAAATACAAGTTTTAATTCACTTGAATCAACGAGGGTTTCAAGGTTGGGTAAATTTCGATGTGTCGGGAAGTTATATTTTTCTAAATTGTATCATGTATCTTATCATTAAATAATTTTTTTTCAAAATGGAGCTACTGCAGCATTCCATTGAAAAATTGTATAAATATAAACAGTGTTTTGTCACAACAGATAAGAAAATGAGTGACCCGAAGAAAAAATGCAGACAAGACAGTGTTGTTGAATATTTGAAAAAATGGTTTAATGTTTGGAAACAGATACGAAAGGTGAACGTAATTTACAGAATTAATTTTTTTTAAAGATTAAAGCTATACCCTTGACTTTCTGGCACACCTAAAATAAGCTGTACCAAATGTATTCTCATTACATTGTGTCATTCAATGACATCACTTATTTTCAGAATATCTTAGTGAACGTTTGCAGGGATCACTAGAATACGTCATTAGAGCAGTTTATAAAATAAAAAAGAATGCATTCAATGAGAGATTATTTGCTTTACATTGTTTGTTACATGACAAAGACTATAATCGTTTACTTATTCACACTGAAGTACGTTGGTTATAAAATAGTGCATGTTTAAATCGATTTGATGCTCTCTTTAATTCAGTGTTGGATTTCCTGGAGGGCAAAGACAATGATTTAAAGACAATGATTTGCGACACAATTAACCTTAAATAATGATTATGAAAGATTTATATGCCAAATTTATTGGAACTAATTTAGACAACAAGGTAACCAATTCGATTTAATCAAAACTAAAAGTGTCATATCTGCGTTAGTTGCAAAACTTTTTATGTACAAAAAAAGCTTGGGAAAAGGAGAATGTTTTCAGTTTCGAAATCTTTGGACATTGCAAAATAGGAGATAAAGATTTTTAGGCTCAACGTCAACACTTAGGAACTATTCATGCAGACCTAAACCAAACATTTGAGGATATTTTTCGCTTGCATATTCTCGACTGGCAGTTGAATCATTTTGCTTGTGCACATATTATGAATAAATACTAACACAAGCAGCTTATACAAATATCCCAAAATTAGGAACTTAAACGAATGTTTCAACAAGTATACCACAAACTCTGGTTACAAAAACAGATCCCAATTTTTAATTCCTGCATTATGGGTTATTGTACAGAAATTGTTGACTGCTTTCCCGTCTTCACGTGAATTTAGTGTCGTTATGAACCTCATCAGACAAAAAAAAAGAAACCGGCTAGAAATTGGAGCTGAATTTGTGGGTGCTACTCACAAACATTAATTCAGACATAAATACATGCATAAAATCTAATCACGTTTATCCAAGTCATTGCTTAAATTTTATTTTAAACAAAAGTTATAGTTTCAATAAATACTTCATCAAAATGGCGCTTGCTTTTTTTTTGCTATACATTTATGTAGTTTTTTCACTTGGGGGTCCGTGGACAAGATTTGATTATAAAAGGGGTACACGGATCAATAATGTTTGGGAACCACTGATCTATATATATATAATTTTTATTGGTCAGACCCTGCGAGACACCAAGCTGCAAGTATGTTCAACAGATACTAATTTTAGAAAGCAGCGCACCAAATTACTGCACAAATGCATCAAAAGGTGTGCAAATTAAATATGCGCTGTAAAAGACAAATTATATGACGTCATTGTTTTCGCTGATATTTTAATTTTGTAAAAAGGGAACAATGTAAAAAGTTATAAAATACTTTGTGTACATTTCAGAAAGTTTAATATTTCGTATTGAACAAACAAGGACAAGTTAGTTGGGATTTTGAAAAAGGTGGGCGCCTTAGGCGCCCTAAAAAAGTGGCAGCGCACTGGACTGTCGTACTGATGGTCACGGGTTCGAATCCGTGTGAAGGCAAGGGTTTGTTCCGGGGCCTAGGGCGTCCCTGAGTCACCCCGCTCCGAATGGGTACCTAACTACATGTAGTTAGGCGGCTGGGTAATGCGTGGAACCCACAAAGCCGTGGCCTGTGATTGCTGCATCACTTGCCAACAGATCATCTGTCATGGTCTGTGGACGCAACTATCTTCTGCATAGAAGGAGCGTCTGTATAGATAAGATAGAACACTTCCGTCATTTTTTACGGGTGATACGCCACGGGCCTCTCCAGAGTTCCTTCTTTTTATTCACTCACAGTCGTTTGCCAAAACCCACCCCATTTTGACAACTGTGTCTTTCAGGAAGTCTTCACCCGTCACTAAATCATTAGCGGCGTAAGTTACGCCGCGGGTCAGATAGTTTAATTTTTTGCTGCTATAGGTTAAGTAGATTTTGCCTTTGATGGGGGTAGTCCCATATGATCTTTATCTCATAGATGCTGTTACAAATATTGTGTTACTTACAATTTACAATTGTGTTTAAATATGTTGCAGTGTCGTAAATATATATGATATATGAAATTTTTGAGTGACGACTGACGAGGGTGGTAGAGACTTTTTTGAAAAAACTATCAGTTATGTTTATTTAGTACACGTGGGAATGAAATAGTAAACATAGTTATGGTCGTCAAGACTCATTATTTAATAAATCATATCTTTTAAATAGTAAGGTAATGTTAAAAGGCACTGCATTAAGTGAAAACAACTCACGCGGTAAAAAGCAACACGATTAAATAATTTTGTTTTTGTTTTTTTTCATCTCTCTTTTTTTATTAAATATATTTAATTATATAAATGTATGAAATTTAAATCAATAGTGTTTCGTGTTAATGTACGATTGGATATCTCTTTAAAATGAATATTTTCAATGTTCTTGATTTATTTTATTTTGTGTATCTGTTTTCTATACTTATGACAGCCTAATTCCTAAGTCAATTATCACAAAGTTTCAAAATTCCCATATGAATAAAAGGCTTTAATTGTGCTGACTGATACCTTATACATTATTTAACGAAATATAGCACAAATTAAATTAAAATAGTGCACAGTATTATCAATTTCTCTTATAAACTTATATTAGTTTAATTAGTGTAATTTAATCATTGGCTACCGGACTAATGTATATACCAATACCTAAATTTGTACATATAAACCTGATAAGCCATTTGAAATTCTAAATCGAATTGAACTCCTTCGTGTCCTTGGTACCAAAACATTTTCCCCCTTAAAATGGCATATCTCTGTTTCTCATAAGATTTTAACTAATAGATAAATCTGATAAATAACTTGGCAAATAAAAAATGTAATAACCAGCAACTAATACTGGGAAAAGGGGTCAGCACACACCCGCTACCAAGTGTGGGTAGATTTCTTGTTCTATATATATTAATGTATATTTATTTAACTTAAAAAGAGTCGAGCACATTCACAACAATGTATATATATACTATGTAAAAAATCAAGAAATTCGGAAGTAAAATTATTGTAAATGAAGTCGTGTATTGTAGAAATGGTTTATTGAAAGTCAACTTTATTTCACAATTATATACAGCAAGGAATTTTTTTTACAAATGTAAAAGTTTGCATGGAAATAATAGATGACATATAAAATTATGTCTTTTGGATGATAAATCTGTTGTGTACATAGTACATACATATTTTATGTTCTTGGCAACGGGGCAAAAAAATAATATCAAAAATTATTTTTATGTGAAAATGTATAATATATATGGCGATTTTGTAGTTCATAATTCATTAAAGAATATATTGAAAATGTTCTTTGTTACATTTGTAGAATCAAAATAAGTTGATATAAACAATACTATTTGGATTCTCCTTGCCTTAAAAACAAACATTCAATCATCTAATGAGTCATCAGGTTATATTGGAAAGAACTTTGAAATATTATAATAAACAACGCTTTATTATTTTTTTTCTGATGAACATGAAGACAAAACAGCTGACATAGTATTAAGGTTTTAAGCTAAAAGAGAGGACATTCCGTTCACGATTTATTGGTACTCAAATATATTGAACGGCATGCATCATTGTCTCTTGTCGATCGGCCTTACTCACGATTAAAATTCAGGTTTTATGTGAATTGTAGTGGCATTTTGGCATACTTTAAAAAAAAACATGATTCAATTTTTCAATAATACAATTAAAAATAGCATAATTTAAATAATATTTTCAACAAAAATAAACCCATGAAACCAAATGGCTTGACATATGTTGGAGTCAGCACATGGATTCATTGATAAAATAGTTTATTGCCTAACAAAAATCGACGCAGGTTCTCTTCACCGCCTGCAACACGCTCATCGTGTCTCTGGCGATCACGCAGTTCCTCACTTCAAGCTGGGCCATGTCGTTGAATCTCGCGAGACTTGCCGCGACTTGGTCAACTTCGCGGGCGGAAACGCTGCACTGGATGGTCCCGTCCTTGTAATAGGACAACACCTCCAGGTTGCACATGGACATTTTGAGGTTGGACAAGAGTTTTGAGTGCAAGGGTTTTCTGCTCTGATCAACCTTCAAGAGGATGTTGTAAAGTTGGGACATGCGCGTGAAGCTGGCGGGACAATTCTGAGAAACATAATTAAAAATTTGCTAAAAATAATTGTCTGAAGAAGTAAATTTATACATAATATTTGAAAGTAGGGACATGCGCGTGAAGCTGGCGGGACAATTCTGCGAAACATAATTAAACATTTGATAAAAATAATTGTCTGAAGAAGTAAATTTATACGTAAGTTTTAAATTATGAATACAAATTATAAACTTATACCTTTTTCTTTAAAAAAAAAGTAGCAAATTACACCTTTTTTTTTGTTGCTCAGTATTATTTGCCTTTATTCTTTTCAAGCTCCTATCCAATCGAATAGAGCATTTACAAAGCTTATTTGTCGGGCCAAAAGATCTATTTTGGGTTTTCGTAATAGCAGCTAAATGATTACAAATACGAGCTTGTAGCTATTAAAAATTGAAAATTTGTAATTTTGTTACCTGATGAACTATATATTAATCAGCCTTTTAAGTGATCTATTATTTTCATAATATGTATCTTGAAACTTATTTTACCAAAACAGATAACATGTTAAAATAATGATAATAATGAATTAGTTTATATAAATATCAAATTAATGTCCAATCGGGCAGTGGGTTTTAAAAACCTGTATGTTTTGGGAATTTAAATTTAAAATCTTTAAATCTGATTTGTCTTGGGGGGGGGGCAAAAAGTATTTAAGAATTATTTAATCTGACCCCCTACTCACCCCCTAAAAAATGATAATATCTATGATAAATTAAATAATATCAAATAAAAGGATACCTTAAGGCTAAAAGGATAACCAAATTATGTCACTATGAAGTCAGGCGTAAAGTGGATATTGTAGGAGGAAACGTTTCCTATTACATTGTAAAATATCTAGCTTGTCTCTTCATTTACACAAGAGGACGAATAACAACAGCGCAGCCATGCGTGTGATTTCGGTAACCCAGTCTTCTTAATCGTGAATACAGAAGAGTTCGCTGTACTTTATAACAACACCTATATTGAGAATCAAGATTTACTTTTATAAAATGCACGGGATTTCGGACCAATCCCACATTTTTTTCATCAAATTTATTTCCTGAACATTAAAGTCGTTCGTAAAGAAGGAAAAAAAAACGTGCACGTAACAATTTTAAATGCACAATAAAAAGTTTTCCAGTGACAACACTAGTGGGTGTGAGATTTTTCTTTTTAAATCGAATTCTACTCAACCGTGTCGTCATATTATTCAACTGGATGAAAAGACATGATGTCATCCAGGTTGTTAACTTGGAGAAACCTGTGACATGATTGCGGAATCAGATTTTTTGTCTTCTTTTTTTCTTCTGTTTTTCTTGTTTTTTCTTCAGTTTTTTAAAAATTATTATTTTATTTTAAATGGATTTTGTTCCACTATCCAACTGGTCTGTCGATCTTACTATGGTGAATATTTGTGAACTATATAAAGCCCGCTTACGAATTATCTGGAAACGCTTTGCTTAGATGTACATCTTATATGTTAGTGGAAAAAAATATGATTTAAAAACAAGAATTAGAGTTGTTTGGAATTTTTTTGCGACGAAAACAAAAACCTGCGGCTTGTTAAAAATTAAATTCGCCTAACTTTTTATTATTTTTATTTAAACATTTTTTTTTAAAATAATAAAAAACAAAACACTGTTCGAATTCAGTAATCCAACATGTTGATGGCGCCAAAAGCCCTAAGCCTTATGCTCTGATAGGTCTTCCCTGGAAATTCTCCTAGCACCTACCCCCCCCCTTTTCCAACCACCAAAAAAGAAATATTAGCTAGGGGACACTAACGGGGCGGTACTCTCTGTGAGGATCGCCTGGGCACCCAGGAACACGGCCCGAGGTGCTTTCCTCGAAATTTATCACAAAAGAGATTTTTTTTTGGGGTGGGGGGGGAGTATATCGCTTTGACTCTCAACAACCTTGGCACCACCCCGGCTCAGCACACGAGTCTATTTACTCTGGACCGTCGCTAGATAGGGAGATTATCAAAGTGGTCAACCTTTCGGAAGGATTCGTCAGAGCTGATTTGTTCTTCGCTGTGCTTATTGCTAATTCCTACTGGCGCTCCAAACCCTAAACAGTACCTCCAACTGTTAGCTAGTGGGTGTAACGAAACGGTCGCTTAGGATTACCCGATCCCTCAACGGGTGCTTTGGTCTTCGTCATCGACAGCGCATCTTAACCTATGCTTTGACTAAGATGCGTACAGTGACTGTAATCATATATGACATTACTAGCACCTAACCGTTTGGACTTCCACGTTGCCCGCCTGGTTGCCTACCCTTGGTTTCGGATCACAGTCTGCTCCGCGATCTTATTCGTGCCCCGAGCCAAGTAGAGGCAAAACCTTTTTCGGAGCAGTCAAGTAATCAGCAATAGCTCAAGTACGAAATGCACTACTGAAAGAATAAAGGAGCTACCATTATCGGAGCATTGATCGTGGGACATTAAGAAATTGCAGAAGATGAAACGCCATTAAAATAATAATAATAATAACAAAAGTGCTTTTTTTCACTTTGTTTTTTTTTCACTCAGGAAGACACGATATCACCTGTCCCTGCTGTTTCCCATGTGTAATGTCAAGCAATAACTTCGGAATCCCCACTCCCCCCTTTTCTCTCTCCACACGGGGGGAAACCTCGCGATTACAACTCAAGCATTTCCGTGTTGCCACAGGGTGACAAACGCACGCAGTTACCAACGGGGGACTCCTTCTTACCGTGACGGGGCCGTTGTCATTTCTTCCCAGCAAGTCGCCGAGGGGTCCTGTAGTCTGGCTGCACTGACGAGACGTAAATGTATCCTATAAAAATAAAATAAAAGAAGAAACGATAAAAAAATACATAACTAGGAAAGGAATATCTAAAATGAATAACGAATACTAGTTGGTGCATTAGCATCAGTGACATTTAAAGCAACTTTTACTTTTAATGATAGGAATGCTTAAGTGAATGATTATGTGTGTGTGTTGGGGGGGGGTAACCACCGCGGGCGCTTATCAAGTTGGTGCCAATATCGTTCTTTTTTGTTGACGTGCTAAACTAGTCTATTTTTTAAAAAAAATAATATTTATTTTAATTTATTATGTTACATCTTGTTGTGTTATAAAGACCGTATAGTGCGAGTTTGGAGAAATGAAGTTGATGGGATTTAAGTATTTGTTAAACACTCCGACAAGGCTTATGTGATTATGACGGGGAAAACAACGATAACAAAAACATATGAAAATTGAACAATTGTCACGAGATACCAAAATTCAACAGGACATAATAAATAAAAACAACATTGGTTGTGTAGCTATTGTCAAGACACTGAGCCCGACCGCCGGTCAATATGATCATAGGGGTTGTAGTGAAAAACAATGAAGTCCATTTTAATAGAAATATCGCCAGAAAATCTACCAGATAATACTATAGTTAGTGAAAAATTAAACAACACGGATGGGGGCAATCGTTTGTGGGTTTGGAGAGAGGGCGATGAACAATATTATAGATAGGAACCTTTATCTGGGGATGGAAGCGTTAAATGCCGGGCACCGGTTTAGATGGTAGTAGAAGATAACTGAATTTGACACTGATAGAGGATGGTTACAGAGTTGCCAGCTGGGTCTGACATCGCCTGGGAAGTACTGGCTTAGTTAATGTACAGCAGAGTTTAGCACTAGGTAAGCACTGGACGCGCGAATGTGAAAGTAAAATGGAAATAAAGAGACACTGCTATCGACTGTATTGTTATCGCTTTGTAGCACGGAATAACAGGTACAGATATAATAAGTTTCTTTATTCATTTATAATAAAAAAAATTGGTGAGGTGCAAAAGGAGCCCAAAAGGAAAGACTTGTATTAACGAATTTCTAAATTAAAGGTTCAATTAGACATTTTATTGAGCTGGTTGAACAATTATATAAAAAATCTTACAATCTTAAAGCAAGAAGTATATTTACGATGAAATGAATACAGTTTTTCTGCTGATATAATCAATAAATACTTACCGTCCTTCTTAGAATCCTTTGGACGTTACCGATGGCCCTGCTTAGGAAGACCAGCAACTCTCTTTTAATATGCCTGCAGCTGTTTTTGGGAGTGAAGTGGAAACTCAGGCGATTAGACTGTTCGTGGGTGACATTTCTGGTGCACGGGCAAAGTTTATACTTGGCCTCCGAAGCTCCTACAACTGCAACAAGCAACATAACATCAAAATAACAAACAGTTAAAGTGACTATTTAAAAGCTATAATTATACTATAGATTGTGTTTTCATGTCATTTTTTCAAAAAACAAACGTGTCATTTGTAATTTTTTTTAAGGTGAACACATTGTTTTTATCTATACCTATGGATAAAGAAAAAATAAATTTTTGTTCGAGTTCTTTTAATTATTATTTTTTAAATTATATCTTATACGCTGTCAAGATTTAGGGAAACATTGCAGCTTCCGATATATGCAAACACAAATCATAAATCATAACAATAATAGGAACAGATCATAAATGGAGACACACATGTATAAAGGCTCGATTGTTGTGCTTTTTTTAACAGAGTCCTTTAAAAATTGTGGACTTGTCCTAATTTCCCATTCCGGAGAGGACCATGACAAGCCAAAGCGTAACACACCATGTTAATGGGCTCTTTAATATTAAATGAACAACTTTTAAAGAGAGAGATGTCTGTTGAAATTTGAAACCCGTCCATTTTCACACAAACATACTCTATTCCTTGACCATGATGTTCGGACATGTACTTACACGTAGCTAAGATAAAGAGAGCTAACGCGAGGCTGGGTATAAAAACATTCATTGCAAAAGACTTGTGAATAAAATTATATTGAAAAGGTGTAGATTTATTATAGGTGTATGATTGTAAGCTGAATACAAGAAACCAGTTGTTTTCTTTTCAGACTTAGCACCCAGTCTGGCATTTTAAAGGAATCGGCCCCGATATTTATACAAGTTTATAGCAGCAGCTTTTCTTCTGGTGAAATCCCAAATCTGAGACTGAAAACGGATTGTAAAAATTGTATAGTTCAATTCCATCGATACATTTTTTGTTTCAATTTAAAGGAAAACAAAACACAAAACATAACAAAACTTTAAAAAAAAATATTAATTTTAAATAGTAATACTTTTCAGTCCCAAAATAGAACTCCAAACTTTGATTGTCAGTCTAAACTAATCTTTAAATAACTAATCAAAAGAAAATGACTAAAATCAGGAATAATAACATTTTCCCACCCCTGTTGTTCCGTAAATTCAAATTCTTTCTCAAAGAAATCTTCATCGATATGCAGATACTTTCAAAAGATTTTGAAGTATATCAGATGAAGTGGAGCGTGAAAGAATATGGAAAAAAAAATCCAAAACAAGCAGAGCGTATCCCCCACCAACAACATGAGGTATGTGAATCTTTCCCCAAAAGGATGCATCAAGCGTAAACATATCGAAACCATACTAGGTTGCATCTCATTCTTTATCTCTGCATTTGGTTTCATCTTCTTTTTTAAATGCGGTATATTTAAATTTTCAGAAAAACCATGCAATAAATGAAATCTAAAAAAGTTTTTTTTAAAAATCATTTAAAACGTCCGTTAAAGTCTTTTCCGCTGCCTACATTATGGTAAAAAGATTACCTCAAAAAGATACGTACTTTAGAGTAGTGTGTCATACGATATAAATAGAATTGTACACTTCGGGTTACCCCTGGTCTTGCAGAGATACACGTGGACACCCCCCCCCTTGCCGCCCACACAAACTTCTAACAAAATATTGTTACTTAATTTAATAGTTCAAGCGGAATTCTATACCAAATTTCTACATTTTTTGTTGTTGTTCACTTTTGTTGCGTTTTTTGCTTGTGTGTGGTAGACTCGTGTTACTAAACAAGTGGTTTCCAAACTCATTTTACCCACGGATCCCCTTTTATAGTCAAAACTTCTCCCACGGACCCCCATGTGAAAAAACTACATTAATGCATAGTACAAAAATTACAAACCCAAAAAAATCAACATTTGGTTGAAGAAGTATTTATTGAAATTATAAATTTTTGTTTAGAAATAAAATCGAAAACACATAACTTTGATTAAAGTGATGTGATTTTATGAGTGTATTTACGACCGACTCAATGTTTTTGTGTAACAAACGCAAATCCCCACGAGGACCAATTTCTAGTCGGTTTCTGTTGTTTTTATGATGAGGTTAATTAATAACGGCACTGAATCTTTGTTCTACCAAATAGGAAGACGGGGAAGCAGTCAACAACTTCTGTACAATAACCCATAATGCAAGATATAAAAATTGGTATCTAATTTTGTACCAGAATTTGTGGTATCCTAGTTCAAACATAGGGTCAAGTTCTTCATTTCAATACACTGCTTCTGTATGAGTATGGATTCATCTGTGTTTGGGATCTGAGTTTGTCCACGCGCAAAAGGGTTCAACTGCCAGTCGGGAATATCCAAGTGAGGAATACCTTCAAATCTTTGGTTCAGGTCTGCACGAAGAGCTGTTAAGTTTTGACAGTAAGCCAGCAAATCTTTATCTCTACTTTGCAATTTTGAAAGATTTGGAAACAAACGCAGATATTACGCTTTCAGTTTTGATTAAAGTTAATTGGTTACTTTGTAGTTTCAAATTAGTTTCGTTAAAGTTGGTAAATAAATCATTCATAAAGGACATGTCATTTTTTTATATTTAATCCTGTCGCAAATCATTGTCTTTGTTTTCCAGGAACTCCAACGTTGAGAAAAAAACCAACTCGTCACAAATTATTGTTCTCTGGGTATGTTATGTATGTATGTATGTATTTCTGAAAAAAGAGAGCATAGACTCGAATTAAAAACGTACTTGTTGATAATGAACGTACTTTTGTGCTAATAAGTAAACGATTGTAGTCTTCTTCATTTTCCAAACAATTTTGAGTAAATAATCTCTAATTCAAGGCATTCCTTTTAATTTTATTAAGTGCACTAATGACATAATCTAGTAATCCATGCAAACTTTCACTAAGATCTTTTTTGAATAATTCATAAATGATGTCGCTGAATGACACAATGTACTGAAAATTAATTTGTTACAGGTTTCTTCAAGTATGGCAGAAAGTCAAGGGTATTGCTTTAACTTCAAAAATCTTGTTAATTCAGAAAATAACGTTACACATTTCGAATCTGTTTCCAAACATTTAGCCATACTTGAAATATTCAACAACACTGTTTTGTTGTCTCACTCAGTGCTGGATTTACCTATTTGCTAATCAAGCTATAGCTTAGGCCCCCTACCTTTTTGGAGGCCCCCGGATTTTTTTTCATTTCACTGACATAGAATATCTGGACTTCAAAAGGGCCCCCATATCTCAAATAGCCTAGGTCCCATCAAGTCTAAATCCAGCCCTGGACTCACTCATTCTCTTATATGTTGTTACAAACCAGTGTTAATAATTATTTATGTTTTCAATGGCGGGCTACAGTAAAGCACTATTGAAAATAATTTTGATGATAAGATACAATTTAGATAAATATAATTTCCAGAAACATCGAAAAATAACCTACCTTGCAACCCTCGTAGATTCAAGTCAAGAACAATTTATTTTTCTGACCTACTGATTGGAATTCCGCATTTCTTAAGCTTAACCTTTCAATAAACCAAGTATTTTGATTGGTTATAGCTGTGGAAATTATCTCAGTTCTACTACCTTTTCTAGGTAAAACAACATTGTACCCCACGACTGATAGCACCTAACATCGTATTTAATTAGTTGAAAAAAATACTATTATATTTATTATTTATTTTATTTGCCATAATAATAAAAATTGATCACAGTTTTATTGTTTTATATCAAACCTTGCGCGGACCCCCTCACGTTGTTCAGGGACCCCCAAATCAATTTTAGTTTTCCACGGACCCCTGAAAGGTACCGCGGACCCCTAGGGGTCCGTACGGACCACTTTGGGAACCACTGAACTAAACTTTGACTCTTTTGAGATAAAAGTTTGTACATTTATCAAAACTCGACGACAATCAAAGCTTTGGTTTGTCAGTAGAACACCATCGAATGTACAACGTCCCTGCTCTTGATCGACTTCTACGTTGCACAACGACGAGCATGAAGGACTATCGTGGACAGTTAGCGCTTTAGAAGAAAGCCGTCAACATTTTTTGACCGACTTATTGATGCTCCACCGTGTAGAAAGTTTGTACAATTACCTACGCCAGCAATGGCAATACCTGCATCCCCATTGAAAATACGTACCTTATTTTGATCTAAAAAATGAAAGAAATTTTATTTGACCAGTAATCCTAAAGATGCAAAATACTTAGGACTCTTAATAAATGAGAAACTATCATGGAATCCCCATGTCAATGAAGTTATTAAAAAATCAAACAAAACCTTAGGCTTTATAAAAAGGAACTTCAACAAATGTAATAGAGATATAAAACTAAAATGCTACCTCACTTTGGTGAGACCTGTACTAGAATATGCATCTTCTGTATGGGACCCATCCACCAAAGAAAACATTGATAAACTAGAACAAATTCAAAAAAGAGCTGCCAGATTCATAACAGGAGAATATTCGAAACTGACAAGAATAACACCATTAGTTAAATCATTAAACCTTGAAACACTAGAGGATAGAAGAACCAAGAGCAAAGTAGTATTCATACATAAAGCAATTAATTCTAATTTAGAAATACAACACAAAGATAACTTAATACAACCCTCAGATAGACATAAGGATAAAAACACCTTTCTTATTCCGTATGCAAGAACAAACACATACAAGTTTTCCTTCTTCCCGTCCGGAATTCGGGCGTGGAATGGGTTGCCTGAAGAATCCAGGAAAACCAACACTTTATCAACATTTAAATCTCTAATAAAAATGCAGGACTAAACACAAACCATAGATAAGCGTAGGACGCAATAATCTTCTGTATAGAAGGAGCGTCTGTAATAGATAAGATAAAATTTCAGTTGTATCTTTCAATTATATATACATATATATATATATATATATATATATATATATATATATATATTAGGATGGTACTGATTAAAAAAATTTTGTTCGATTCATCGGGAAAACATTAATCGATTAATCGATTGATTTCGTTTAATTATATTTTTTCAAGGCATACATAGATCCCGTTAAGTTGCGATTCATTATTTCGCAAAATAGGTTAAGTCGCGGTTATTTCCATGGCTCCCAAATTTTGAGACGTAACACAGCAAATTCGTTCTGCTATGAAAGAAATAAGGAAGAAAAAACTTTTTGTTTTCTTATGCACGTCTAAATAAATAATAAAAATTCGAGGCAAAAGTATGCAAGTAACAAAAAATATAAATCAATAATAAATTGGAGAGAAAAACAATTAGAAAATATTTTCTTAAATTTTAATCGAATTTTAATCGATCAAGTTAATTGTAATCTATTACAATATTTTTAATATATATATATATATATATATATATATATATATATATATATATAATATATATATATTTTTTTTTACACATATATATCGATATACAAAACTGGGAAAACCTGGCAGAGGATAGGTCCACGTGGCGGGCTTTAGTGAAAGAAGGATCACTAAGAGCAGAGGAGCAAACTAGGGCAGAAGCAGTTGAAAAAAGAGCGAGGAGGAAGGCCAGACAACACTGCTTCACTGCATTCGTCTGTGTGACAAGCAGAAGACACTGCCACTCATGGCCTGGTACCATCAGCCACACCACGAGCTGCAAATAATAAAGATAAATCTAGCGTCTTTCGAAGACGGACAATTATAAATAATTGAAATTGATTTTATAATTCTTATCTAAAATATTTTTAAAATCTAAACGCTTTTCACCTTTTATGCATATTTTTCACCATAGATTAGGAAAAAAAACTACTTGTATCATTTCGCCTCTGCTAACAAGATTCGATATATGCGAATACTTATTTGATCGGGGTCATAAGGTTTTTGTCAAAGCCAAGAGAATTTTGATATCTTTGGCATCATTTTACTTATATATATTTGTCTGTAAGATAAACTTGGGACGGAGTTAAATTTAAATTTTTTTTTGTTTTTGGCAAAAGGAAAATGTTCGTCACTTCTGTGTGTGTGTGTGACGTGAATTTTTTTCTATAAGAAAATAAATAATTAATGAATGTAGATTCAATACATCAATATGGAATGAACTATTAATTATTTAATTTTCTCTCTTAAAGGAAAATAAATATTGGGGTTACGGCAGTGCAAAAAGGTTTCACATCGAGGTGAGACTTATAAATGTTAATTGATGATCACTAGTATAGGAGAACCACTACAAGATATTAGGCTCTAGGGCAGAGCTTCCCAAACTTTTTAGTATGGTGGACCGGCAGGAGTTTTTCCATTGCACCAGGGAC
Source organism: Ampullaceana balthica (assembly GCA_944989445.1). Classification (NCBI taxonomy): domain Eukaryota; kingdom Metazoa; phylum Mollusca; class Gastropoda; family Lymnaeidae; genus Ampullaceana; species Ampullaceana balthica. The sequence goes on along the minus strand of CALYLW010000073.1, from coordinate 196,612 downwards.
CGGTGCACTATTTTCCTTGTACAGACGTGGTACACGATCCCCCATGTTGCTTACAGCTCTAAAACATTTGGTGTGAATTCTGTTAGTAAGTATTATGCTACATGTCATCCAACAGTTTTAAGAAGAATAATGACTTGCCTTCCCTGTTCTTAATGGTCGTTAGCGGTAACTACTATACTTCACCCATGTTCTTCATCGTTAATTACTTGAGCTATGAAATGTTCTTAAAAATGTTGCTTGAGAATAAAAGGGGTCAAATGTTGGGCCTCATTTTTACAAGCTTTTATTTAACTCACACTGTTTGTATGTTGTATCCGTCAAATCTTGTAACGTAAAATTAAACCACTTCTGATGGTCCTAGAGATCTCAAAATTTTACCACAGATAGATCTTGGATGACAATACATTGTATTAAAATTTCAGATCGATCGAATGTACCGTAATTAAATAAATGCATTTTTACGTTTATCTTTATATATAATCTGTATCCGTGCTATTCTTGACTTTCACGTGAATGTCACCGGAGTTCACAACCAGCCATGGATGACGACATTCCAGGTGTTAAACAGCTCAGTAATTCGAAACTAAATCTAAATTGACATGATAATACAAGAGGAACAACTGGTATTTGGGTAGCATAGTTGGCCCAATTGTTAGCTTAATGGATTTTCGACCTGGAGGTACTGGGTTCAATTTTCAGTTGGTGAAACTGTTAATTTTTAAATACATAAATTTGTAATTAATAATCTATCTTTTTACCACTATCACATTTAAGTTATAGACAACGAAGTTTGACTAATTAAATTGAGTTGATTATGTCAAAAAATTGATTAAAAAATTGTGTTACTAAAAAGTAGAAAATAAAATATTTAAAAAATCTTTTTTTAAAAGGACACGCTTTTATTTACATATAGAAAGTGCACTAAAAAGAAGAAAATAAAAATTTTCAATCCGTGAACCTATCGACTGCACATAAAAGCGTGGGGCCCTCATCACAACTCGCAATCATGTACAAAGCTGCGAAACATAAATACAAATTTATATGAATATTAATAAACATTTAAAGTTTCACAACTTTGATCATATATATGCTACTATCATATTAATTAGAAAAAATTATCTATATGCAAAAGAGTAGTTGCAATAAGAAATGAGTTGTGATGGGCGCCCCACGCTTTTATGTGCAGTCGATAGGTTCACGGATTGAAAATTTTTATTTTCTTCTTTTTAGTGCACTTTCTATATGTAAATAAAAGCGTGTCCTTTAAAAAAAAGATTTTTTAAATATTTTATTAAATCCTTTATATTAACTCGTGGTGTCTGCTTGCGCCCTTGATTGCTTGCTTGTCGCCAAAACTTTGGATCGATTTTTAACCCACTTGCTCGTAAGCTAGCGAGCTGAAATTTTAGCAGGCAGTTTGGTGGCGATGATAAAAACAATGTATCCAAATTTCAGATCGATCACATGTACCGTAATTTAAATTATTGATTTTTTAGATTATTTTATTTATTCCTATGTATCATGCCATTTTTTGAGATAGAGCGTCGCGGTGCGAATTATATTGAACAACCTTTCTGTCGCGCAATAAGGTGCGTATTTTATTGACAACTCTTTTTATAAACATATTCCTGATCGGTGCGCATTATATTAAACATGATTTACGACACAACTGCAATTTTGTATTTCTAGATGGTCTGGCGCTGCGTATTATAATGAACATTCTTTAGTTACGTCTCGTACATAAAGGATTTATAGTGAAAAACCTAGTTTTTTACGTTTTTTTTTATTATCAATGATTAAAAAAAATATGAATATTAAATGATTGTCTTCCTGATTGTGTGATTAACAACGTCAATTTTAGTTATTTTGGTTTTTTTTCTACGTTCAGATTACCAATCTTATAAAACGTTAGAAATCGAAAAAAGCATAAAGTGTTTTTTTTTAAAATTGTTTTTTAAAAATTAAAATATTTCCTTTATTTAGTGTAGACGATAGATACGAAAATCATCGGATTTCATTGTCTTTAAATCCCTAAATATAGAGATCGAAGTCAAGTGGCGTGCCACTTACATGATAAAAAGCGTTTCACTATGAAAGGGTCAGCTATGTACTTACACTTACACACAAAATATATATATATTAATCTTAATATGTTAATTTGAGAGTTTCTATAAGAATAAAGAAATACAATATTAAATATGTATTTTACATTTGAATTTAAATTTTTGAAACGTTAGTTTAAGTTATTAATAAGATTATTTTTTAGTAACAGAAGTTGATAATAATAATATGTCTCACAGCATTGTAAATTAAATTTCAAAAGAGTTTAAAAGAAATCACAATTCTTAACTTGTCTACAATAGTCTACATTATCTCAAGAACAACGCAATTGACGAAATATATTTGCACCGGTGCTTTTTTGTGCAGCGATCACGGGCAAATAAATTGTAATACATATCAGATGTTATAGATTATAACAAAAATTATTTTAAGACAAAGTGTTCTTTCTCACTGAAAAAATATAGTGCCTCTTGGTACACCCATATATTTGAAAATATAATTTTATTTTTATACATATTTGGATACAAATTATGTCATCCAACAATTTTAAAATGAATTATCTTAAGCATTGATTAAATACACTTGTATATGCACTTCCCTTGAAAATCAACTGTGTATTTTGAACCAAAACTTTTCTCTGATGCTTTCAAAAAACATCACCAGCATTCCGATATCTGTGGAAGTTTTAATATTAAAAAAAAATTCTTGTTGGCATTCACAATTGGGATTATTCCATCACATTTTTTAGAATTAAAATTGGTTTAGAAATTAATATCCAACTAATTATTCTTCCTTTTTAAATAAATGTTTTTGGTTCTTTTTTTCAGTTAAAAAGAATCTTAAGCATTGATTGCTTAGTGTTAATTAATTGTTGTCTTCACTTCGTATTAAAATATGCTGAGAACATTGGATAAAACATTGCTGCAACTAACACCGTGAGGTGTTGGGATACCAGCATCATCCACACTTACAAAACCGAATTGAATATATGAAGAGTGATATTTTCAAGTGAGGCCATAACTAATTTGTTTCGTTACTGAAGCTTCGGTTTCCTTTATGTTTCCATCATCTAATTGTGAAGGAGAGTCAAAATTTGTTTTATGTTCAGCATTCATATTTCTTCTCCTCATAAACATATCCATTGGTCCTCTTTTTTTTCATATAGAAATTTGGTTTAATCAATAAAACTTTTCGGTATCAAATAATAACTTAATTCTCTCAATTATTATTGCTGAAGTTTCGAGAGAAAAAATCAAATTTAAAATTTTAAATCTTTACATTTTACAACCCACATAAGTGCAAATCTATTATTTAAGGTTTGGGTACATACCTATAATAATTTCGTGCTTGGTTTTTTCGAGTAGATTGAAGTGAACTAATGACCAAAATTTGGGGCATCTCTCTAATACCCCATGGTCTGCGATTATGACTAGACGAGCAACAAAGCCCGTCCAAGGACGTTCCGCCACCGTTAAGTGGCATGTTATAACTCCCCTCCAACTGCCGTCTCTACCGGCCATACATGTGCATCACGTCAAAAATACTATTCATTAAAATTAAAATAAATAACTCGTAAAAACAGAGCTTTTGCTATAAATCCCAACACAAAAAACTAAAAATAAAGTCTTGGAAGAAATACTACACCAAAAATAACTCGTTTTGAACGTCCGCGTAAATGACGTACGCGTGTTCAATACGATTTGCTGTAGGAGTCATATGTGTTTGAAGGACCAATTGTTATAGATGACCGGATAGAAAGGACAGAAACTTGCCTTTTATTATATACTAGTTTGTGCTGCGGCGCCGTGGCACCTGCGGCGCCCCCTTTTTCTAAGGGCGCATACGGCGCCCACCTTTTTCAAAAGCCCAACTAACTCGTCCTTGTATGATAAATACGTAATATTAAAATTTCTTAAATGTACAAAAAGTATTTTATAATGGTTTTTCATTTTATTTTTTATTATATTATTTTTTATGTCAAAAGCCCAAGTAACTTATCCTTGTATGAAATATTCCTGAAAATTAAACAAAGCATTTATATAATAATTTTTACAGTGCTAATCACCACACGATTTTTTAAACTAATTTTAGAAAACAGCGCACCAAATTACTGCACCAAAAATAACTATTTGCGTCAATCAGCACTGCCTACAACGCAAAATTTAAAAAAAGCAGAGTGATTTCCCTCAACCTTAGGCGGCAGTGAAAAATGAGCGTAAATATATAATATACTAGCTTGTGCTGCGGCGCCGTGGCGCCTGCGGAGCTCCCTTTTTTATGGGCGCCTACGGTGCCCACCTTTTTCAAAAGTCTAACTAACTTGTATGATAAATACTTAATATTAAAATTTCTTAAATGTACACAAAGTATTTTATAATAGTGTTTTTTTTAAATTTTATTTTTAATGTTAAAAGCCCAAGTAACTTATCCTTGTATGATAAATACGAAATATTCCTAAAATGTTAACAAAGTATGTATACAATATAGGTTTTACTGCGGCGTCCTTTTAATTTAGGGCGCCTAAGGCGCCCACTATTTTCAAAAGCCAAACAAACGTGTCCTTGTATGATAGCTACGTAATATTAAACTACCTTAAATGTACACAAAGTAATTTTAAATTGAGGTTGTAGGGCGCCTATGGCGCCCACTTTTTTTTTGGGGGGGGGGTCAAAAGCTTTTTTTTGTCAAAAGCTCAAGTAACTTATCCTTGTATGATAAACACGAAATATTCCTGAAAATTAAACAAAGCATTTATATAATAATTTTTACAGTGCTAATCACCACGCGATTTTTAAACTAATTTTAGAAAGCAGCGCACCAAATTATTGCACCAAAAAATAACTATTTGAGTCAATCAGCACTGCTTACAACGCAAAATTTTAAAAAAAGCAGAGTGATTTCCCTCAGCGTTAGGCGGCAGTGAAAAATGAGCGTAAATATATAATATACTAGCTTGTGCTACGGCGCCGTGGCGCCTGCGGCGCCCCCTATTTTAAGGGCGCCTAAGGCGCCCACATTTTTCAAAAGCCCAACTATCTTGTCCTTGTATGATAAATACCTAATATAAAACTTTCTTAAATGTACACAAAGTATTTTATAATACTTTTTTATTTTTTTAAAATTGTTTATGCAAAAAGCCAAAGTAACCTATCCTTGAATGATAAATACGAAATATTCCTGAAATCTACACAATGTATGTATATAATATAGGTTGTGCTGCAGCGCCCACTTTTTTAGGGCACCTACGGCGCCCACTTTTTTCAAAAGCCCAACAAACTTGTTCTTGTATGATAGATACGTAATATTAAACTACCTTAAATGTACACAAAGTAATTTAAAATAGAGTTTGTAGGGCGCCTACGGCGCCCACTTTTTTGTGGTCAAAAGCCCAAGTAACTTATCCTTGTATAATAATTACGAAATATTCCTGAAAATTAAACAAAGTATTTATATAATAATTTTTACAGTGCTAAGCACCACACGATTTTTTAACTAATTTTAGAAAGCAGCGCACCAAATTACTACACCAAAAAATAACTATTTGAGTCAATCTGCACTGCTTAAAACACAAATTTTTTTATAAATGCAGAGTGATGTCCCTTAGCGTTAGGCTACATAATATGTGATAATAATACTCTGACACAACATTATTCTTATGAGACGTTTTATGGTAAAAAGACTTTGTTTGTTTTGAAAGGATGTTTCTTAACAGCTTCAACGGACGGTGATTCAATTGTGGTGATTAGCACTGCAAAAATTATTATATAAATGCTTTTTTTAATTTTCAGGAATATATTGTATTTATCATTCAAGGATAAGTTACTTGGGCTTTTGATTAAAAAAAAAGTATTTTAAATTACTTTGTGCACATTTAAGGTAGTTTAATATTGCGTATTGTGTACATTTAAGAAAGTTTAATATTACGGAATTATCATACAAGGACAAGTTAGTTGGGCTTTTGAAAAAGGTGGGCGCCATAGGCGCCCTTAAAAATAGGGGCGCCGCAGGCGCCACGACGCCGCAGCACAAACTAGTACGCAAATAATCTCCCTGGAAAATACGTTCGCTTATAACCCTCAAAAATCTCAAAATGAAAATGAATGTTTAAGCACAATCTAAACGCATTCATCAAGTAAGATGTTCAAGTCATCACCATCTGTCCTTGGTAGACTTCTTAATGTAAACTGATTTATTTGAAAATGACGTTTGTACATGTATTTTGAGGAACATATATATGCGTTGAAACTAAAAGCGCACTTGGTAACTAAAACAGTAGATAAGTTTTCGAATACTTGACCTACTGGACACAATTTAGCGTCCCTAACAACATTTGTAAAGATCCTCGCTTATAACAATAAATCACAACTTGCTGAAAAGTACACATACCAAAACGACTAGAAAGGCTAAAACGAAAGGCCGTATTTCAAACTTTTGTACGTGGGATTGTGGCAGGGGGGGGGCGGGGGCGGGGTGTCCAGTGACAGGAGAGTTTAACCGGTAAAATTGTTGGTTACTTTAAATTGCGTGGCATCCGGAAATAATTGTATGAGAGACTCTGACATCACTTGTCCTAAAAAAGTGGGTCAAAACAAACTTAACAAGATCAGGGTCATAGTGGTATAAGATATAAAAGATATCGTAAAAATTATACTTTGTCACACCAGAGAACTTGACTCATTCATGAAAACACCTATGGGGTCACAATGGACTGCTGAGATCATCACAGCTCAGGCGACACCAAAACCGATAAGACAGGCACACTTTCAGACAGATAGGCAACAGGTGTATGTTGTTATTTCGTTGAGAAATCCGAAATGAGAAAATGTAAGGTGTATTTTGTATATAAATTTTGAGAGATAAAGAGAATAGGAAATTTGATTCTTAATCTGAAGGTAGATAAACCAATAATGGTAAATAGCTCTTTGTTATTTTCTTATATAAAAAAATTTGAGACAGATCATAGTTATTAAATCTACGTATTATATCCATCCCGTAATAAGAAATGTTCGGCATCTAATAGTGGTACACACATTATTTTTAAACCTTATGTTTCTATCAAGGTTCTAACAATACCAAACCTAAATGTGCCAGCTATGTAATGAAAGGAAAAGCATAAGTCCATCTGAAAAATCTCCTTCGAAAAAAAGACTTTATTTCCAGAAGTACAAATAACGATGTGACCCTACAGTCATGTCGTGCACGCCAAGACAGGAACAATGAAAGGGAGTACCCGATGTTGTTAAGTAAACACAATTTAATCATGAAATGGGGGGGGGGATTTTGTGTGTGTGTGTGTGTGTGTGTGTGTTTGTTTTGCTATTTTTAAAAATATGTTATTGTTTACCTTCCGATTCGGAGCGCCATGCAAATCTAATAATAGTTGAATTGGCGCCGTGGCCTACTTAATAAACACTTGTGATTTTAATCTCCACGTCCCGTTTTGATCCATCAAGCCGGAAGAACTTGCAGGAGAAAGCAAATGTTTCGTTCCTGCAGACTGTTGAGCTGTCACGATATTGTTTGCCACAAATTCCCTCCTCATTTACTTTTGTTCATTTTCTATCTTGTTTTTTTCCCCCACTATTTTTCGTTTTGTTCGCTCTCTATTTTGTTCTTTTCTGTCGTGTTCTTTATCTCATTCTATTATCACGCGTTATCTATCTTGTTCTTTACTCTAATGATCTTCTTCCATCTTATTCTTCTCTTTCTTGTTCTCTCTCTCTCCCTCTCTCGAACTGTTCTTTTCTCCTTTGTTCTCGCTCTGTTTTACCCTTACTTGCTTTCTCTCTTTTTCTAGTTCTCTTCCCCCCCCCCTCTCTCTCTCTTTTTGTCGACCTCCATTTCGGACAAACTTCTTCTTCCTTGCCTACTTTCATTCTTTATTGTTTCTGGTTATATGTCATTGTTGCCACTTTTATCCCGCATCTCTCTTCCAACTTCTCACAAGCAGCATATATAACATATAAAGGAATACATTATTTATTTATTTTGTTAGATGAAACGCTCCCTAAAAATACCTAATGGATTAAATTTCTTATAAAAATATTACAAAAGCTCTTCCTTTATCTTAGCTCATTACATAGACAGCTTAATGATAAAGGACCCCATAAAATAAAGATTTTCAAGTTGCATAAAATTAAATAATAAGATATAACAAAAATAATCCATCGTATTAGCAAAAAACGTGTGTGTGTTTGTCTATTATTACTCCAATGCTCAAAGCATTAAAAAAGACTGCAGCCCAGACCAATTTTCTCTTTTAGGTTCGTTGCTTTGATTGCAAAATAACAACTCGTGTGCAAAGATGCACTGCATTGGTATGTTATTCAAATTTTTACTCCCACAAACGCAGATATCCTTATAAAAATTTGCTATGTGGTAATTCTAAACTGCTGCGCAACGGTGGTTCGATATCTACATGGCCGCGCAGTTTAGAGGGAGCATTGGCCGTAACTTAACCCGGACCATGCAGCCCATTATCACCCTTTAATGGAGGAGATGCTCACGACTGCCCCCTCCTCAATCTTTTTAACGTACTGATGAAATTTAAAAAAAATCGAGAGTATCCATTTCATAGCATAGTCATAAATTAATTGTGCAGTGAAGTAACATTTGTCAGATGTTTATTAGACAGGCCTTTTAAGGACTACCACCTTTATTTTTTACAATATAGTTATAAAGTACATAAAGGTAGGTAGGTATAACATCATTCTATTAAAAAACAAACAAACAAACAATAAAACATTTTATTGGAACGGATTTTTTAATTTACTTAAAATAACATTTTTACGAATTTTCTATATTATAACAAAGGCGTTTCGTTGCGCCTGAGTTGCCGAGGAATTTAAACCGAGTCAGTCTAGATTCTAGACGAACTTTATTTATAGTCACAGACAAGCAAAACATTTCAGAGTCATCATCGAAAGGATGACAATTATCTAACTTTCATGCCAACTCGTCTAAGATAAGAAGTAGTCCGAATTAAAACCCGGAGACGGATTCTACTTTGGAACGGTTTAAGTTTCCGGTACCTCCTGAAAAGTGGTTTTTCTCCAAGCTGTACCACCCACACAGATTTCCCGGATTCGCGGAGAGATGTCATTAAGTAAACAGCTTATATTTCTTAAGGAAAACCCCAGACCTTATGCTTAAATTCTGCAACGTTTAAACATTGCCTTAGACATATGCATGAAATTTGTGTTAGTGAGTAACCCATGGTGACCGCGAACTATCCAATAAGGGGACACATAACAAAGACTGATAGACACTGAGTTCGAAAATTATTTTTTCATACTATTAAAAAAAACGGAATTAAGATATAGAATGTTTTTATTGCGTAGTTTTTAAATTTCAATGAAATTTACGATAGAAAAAAAAAGATTTTAATGGAGAAGTGCATTAAAAAGTCCAAATTATCCTTAACGATATATGAACATTTTCAAATTCGGTGAGGAAAAAAGAAAACCGTGGATGGAAAGTAAAGATAATTTAAATAAATCTATTGTTGGTTAACATTTATAAAGAGTACAATGTATTAAGGGTTCCATGATACTTAACGCCCATGATTTTATTTCCACCGTTTATAAAATGTTACACAATTTGCTATTACTATTAGAGCAACATTCCACCAATACTCAATAAAACCTAACTATATATATAATACAATGTATGTGCCACTGTGTCTCTATTTTTAAAAAAATGTGCACACGCTTAGACTCAAAGTGATTACCTTAGGAGTTAGGAGTAGAAGACAAGAACTTAGCTCATTAGACCAGGCGTGTTTCTTAGGCACAAGCATTCAATTTGCGTAGTTCAAAATATTTTAACTAGATACACATCCAGTTTTGTAATTTAAATATGCATTATAATTCAAGACTATGATCTCTCAAGGTGGCACATCAAATCATGAACATTGCATGAAGAACGAACTTCGATTGTGAACTAAATTAAAAGGTCAGTGGTTCGAAAGTAAAGAAAATAAATCTTTAAAAATCATTCTTATTTATTTTACGTCTATTGTTAACAAAGAAATAAACACTTGTAATGAGAGCTACAATAATTGGTGGAAATCTATATTATATATAATTATTCTCTTCGTGGTCGGCCCCTGCGAGACACCAAGCTGCAAGTATGTTCAACAGATACTCATTTTAGAAAGCAGCGCACCAAATTACTGCCCCAATGCATCAAAAGGTGTGCAAATTAAATATGCGCTGTAAAAAATTATATGACGTCATTGTTTTCACTGATATTTTAATTTTGTAAAAAGGGAACAATGTAAAAAGAGGATTTGATGATGTTTAATTATAACATCAAAAAACAAAGGGGGTGCCATAGGCGCCCTACATCCCCTATTATAAAATACTTTGTGTGCATTTCAGAAAGTTTAATATTTCGTATTGATCAAACAAGGACAAGTTAGTTTGGCTTTTGAAAAAGGTCGGCGCCGTAGGCGCCCTAAAAAAGTGCATAAAAGGGATAAAAGAACTCTCCATGAGCAAGTCTGCGGCGTATGCTACGCCGCGGGGCGTCTAGTTCAATATATTTTTCAAAAATTCATAATGACAAACACAGTTAGGAAGTTGAGTTAATTCTTAAAAAGAACAGGAAGAAAATGAATTGTGTCTTCTGTGGATTTTCCCGAACATCGTTTTATTTAAAGAAGTTCGTATGGGCTTTATCATCATGAAATGAAAAGATTATCACCTATAGAAGGCCTATTTAATTCATAGTTCAACCCTATCCAAATATAAGCGTTATAGTCTCACCAATGATCAATATTTGCATGGATACGCCGGGTTTATATTTTCGATGAATTATTACCTCTTGTTATTGAAAGCTTTGCAAAATAAGTTCAGCCCTCATAGTAAGAAACAGGACTCATTTCTCTCCGTATACCCAATACCCATCTTCCAATTGAAAATTAATCCGCCGGGTCTCCACACCTCCTTATTAACCAGTCAAACATTGGCCAGGAATGCTAAAGACCAAATATTTACATTCATATTAGGATTGTATAAACGAGATTAAACACTTTTAGGAAGGTTTGATTTGTATCTTTTCTTTCCCACTAAAATTCCAATGTTGCTTACGTCTGAAATTGACTTTGATGATTAATTACTGGGATTATGGGGAAGGAAAGGGAATTCTCAAGACTTTTTCACATTTAGTTATGTTCGCATAAGTCCACATGTAGAGAAATGCTGAAAGGACCGTCTTTGGGTTTTAGACAAAAGAGCATTAATCGAGTTAGTAGAAGAAGAGAGAACAAAATAAAACTGACAACACGTCGAACAAAAGGCCTTCAACATTAAATTTAGGAATAATACTCTAATTGGCAGTTATTTTTAAATAGCGAAATGTTTCAAGAAATACATACCAATATAATCTGGCTTGTTGACATTAAAAAAAAAGTTTTTTAAAGCTAGAAATAAAAATCAGCTTATCTAAATAAAAAATAATTTCTGCTAATTCTTCAGAAATAAAAAAATCGTGTGATATGTTACTAGCCGCGTACCAGTGTTTTTGGCTGACTTTAAAATCTATTTTGTTATTTTATTAGTGTGAGCAATGTTTTAACTTATTAAAATCATGTGCACTCCTCTTTTAACTTTATTGTAAAATGTGTGGTGAAATTTGAAATGACAGCCATAGAAACTCAGTTACAAATTTACACATTAATCAGCAGTGATAATTTTACCAATTGTTGAGGTGTATAAAGTTAGTCTATCAATTAAAATAAATAAAATGACAACTTGTAAAACAGCTTGACCGTGTTTCTATTAATATAACAAATTAACAAGGAAACCTTGGAGAAGCGATAGAAGTTGACGTCCGCTAAAACACGTTTCATTTCCTGCTAGTTACATAGCAGTTGAGACATATTTGAAATAATTAAGTTTGTTTTTGCGTGTGTCAAGACGTCTTAGTAAGGCAAATAGACTTTTCCCGCTGACTCACACTGCCTGTTTAGTCTTAATTAGTTTAATCAAACAATTGTAAAAAGTTCATCAATACAGGCTGAGGAAATTGTAATCTATATTTAGCAGTATGGCAGTAAATATCTGCTCAAAATTACGTTAAAGTAAAATGAAGCGTCCCCAAGAATTTAATTGAACATTGAATTTTTCTATTATTAGACTGTCCGAATTGACAGGATGCAGTAAGGGAAATGTTTGTGTAGGTTTGTAGTGGTATTTATCATTTATTACTATCCTCAGGATCAAAGACTCAGCGGCGTAGCGAGGGGGGGAAGTGAGTCAAAAGCCCCGGATGCCACGTTGTAAGGGGTCTCAAATTCCTTGTCGTGAAATAGTTTCTAAAAAAAATGAAAAGGAATTTGAGCTTTTTATCTTAGTAAAAGAAAAGGTAAGGAAGAAATTAATAAAATAATTGAAGAAATTAGGCTATGCGAAAATATGGGAAACACACTATTGCCAAAATTTCAAACTACCTATTAAACATAAATTCTTCTAATACAAAATACTGATGCTACTGAACTTAAAAAGAAAAACGCTGAAATAGTTTGAAAAACATAACAAAAACATGGAATCCCCATGTCAATGAAGTTATTAAAAAATCAAAGAAAACCTTAGGCTTTATAAAAAGAAACTTTATCAGAGGTAATAAGAATATAAAAGTAAAATGCTACCTAACCTTGGCGAGACCTTACTAGAATATGCATATTATGTATTGGACCCATCCACCAAAGAAAACATTGATAAACTAGAGCAAAATAAAAAAAGAGCAGCCAGATTAATAACTGGAGAATATTCAAAACTTACAAGAATAACACCATTAGTTAAATCATTAAACCTGGAGACATTAGAGTATAGAAGAACCAAGAGTAAAGTAGTAATAATACATAAAACAATTAATTTTAATTTAGAAATACAACACAAAGCTAAATTAATACAACCCTTGGATAGACATCAGGATAAAATCGCCTTCCTTATTCCATATGCAAGAAAAAAAACACATACTAATTATCGTTTTTCCCTTGCGGAATTCGGGAGTGGCTTGGGTTGCCCGAAGAAACCAGGAAAACCAACACTTTATCAACATTTAAAACTCTAATAAGAATGCAGGACTAGACACAAACCATAGATAAGCGTAGGACGCAATAATCTTCTTTATAGAAGGAGCGCCTGTAATAGATAAGATAAGATAGATAAGATAAGATGACACTAATGTTTTGCCACCTGTAATTTATCCTTCACGTTTTTAGCCACCGCTGTTTTAGAAGCAAAATAAATAAATTAATTAAAAAATCAATAAAAATAAAATAATAATAATTATAATAATAATAAAATAATAATAATTAAACTGGTTTCGATATTTTTTGAAGTGATTTTTAAGAAAGTTTATAGCCCATGATATTATATCGGACTGCAGATGTCAAGAGGCTGTTGTGTATGTGAAATCGCCTTGCAAAACCCCATATGGCTGATTGGTCTTTACTGGGATCTGTCCACTGTTTAAGCCACTCGTCATAAGCAAGGGACCGTGACGGGGATCAGAGAAGTGTTCTCTGTGTGATTGGGGCAGAGGTGGAGAGAAATAATAAACGGAGCAGTTGTTGAACGGTGTGTGTGGGGGGGGCGAGGAGGGGCCAGGATAGTAAACAAACACATCGTGGCGTAACCAGGAAGTTCAACTAGTATTGTACATATATTTTTCAAACACAGATGGCAGGCCAGGAAGCGAGGAATCCCTCTGCATGAGTCAGACACCTTTAACTTATTTTCTAAAAATATAGCATTTTTTCTTCTTTTATACATTCATACTTGAAATTGTTTAATATTATAAATATATTTAAAAAATAATAACCCGGTACGTTTGGGAATAAAGGCAAGCAAGTTTAATGTAGTGTAAAATGGAGAAGGGGGAAGATTTAGCTGAAATTTATGTTTATTCATTTTGTAGATCGTTGTGAAATTTTTTTTAATCCGTACATAAAAATATGCAAGTTAACGTGTGAAAATTAATTTTAAAAAATCAAACCTTTAACTCCCACCTCAATGAAGGCATAACAATTGCTAGATTTTCATTGTATGTTTTTAAAATCCTTCAGAGTAAATACTGATAAGCATTTGGACTATGAAATAAAATATTAAATTTTATTTGGATTTTCTGATTGAAATAAGTATGAATTACGGAAGGACATGTTGCAATCAAAACAATATCTTAAAATAATAACACCAACCTTATCACAGGCAGTTTACAATATTTAAAATGTAAGTTGATTAAATTATTCATATAGAGAAAAAAATCTATGAACACCATTTTACCTACTTCAAAGCAAGGTAATCTATTACAGACAATAATGTTTGTTGGATCCAGCTACATGCATCTAATTTTTATTTACATAATATTTCAATCAAACAAACCTCCACTCTTTTCGCGATAATTTCGAGAATCCCATTTCTGATCTAACATTTTTTTTGTGTGTGCTCAACAAATCAGTCTCATCTAACGACTCCTGAAAAATATTTAGTTCGGCTCTAGTAAACGTATAGGATTGATAAATATATCTTGATTCATACATTTAACAAGAGGCAGGTACTGGGGAGGATTGACAATCAAATATCCCACTGCCATGATAACGAAAAGGTATGTTAGCGCGCGTATAAACTAACTCTGTACTTTCATTTTGAAACTCAAAGAAATTATGTTAATCATGTTAATGTTATGTTACCACTAAAGGAACAACAATTGAGCTTAAAAAATAGTACTCTCAAGAATTTCTGACACATTTTAATACTTAACTTCTGAGATCGTTTTGGGTAAGCACTACAAAATTTAAATCTTGAGCAATCTATCCCTCCGTCTCTTATCACCTAATTTTTTAAACACATAAATGTAGCTAAAAATAATAAATGGGTTTTAATCGCAAAAGGCAAACGATTGCCCTACGGTTGACGTAACATTTATCATCATCTCGTAGTTGGCTCTTTGCGCGTTCAGGAGAAGTTTGCCCTGGTTGATCAGCCTCAGGTTGCGTATGGAGCGAATTTTGTCATCATACAGGACTCTCATATTGTAGGGCACGACGCTTGAGTCCAAGTACTGGGTGACGTTGTCCCCGAGGCTCTTAATCAGAAAGTAGGATTTGCAGAGGCAGGCGTAGAAGTGGGACTGGATGTTCTGGAGCTCGGGCTCGTATTTCCCGTTGTCGTATTCGACCTGCTCTTCGATGGCGGTCTGCAGGTACAGGATGTGTTTGGACGTGTCGTTGAAGTGTTGTTTCAGTATTGCGGCCATCTGTAGAAGTAAATAGTGATGGGGCTAGACACTGATACTGTTACCACAAAAATTTTAGAGTCTTTGTTAAATTAATATTCCTACGTAATGCTTAAAGTAATGTTGTTATGTCATGATGGATTGAAACTAGAGCTGTAGAAATTAGCGATTAAATAATCGATTAATCGTTAAAAATTAATCGATTAAAATTAATTTGATCGATTAAAATTCAATTAAAATTTAAGAAAATATGTCCAATAATATTTTCCCAAATTTATGAATAATTCATATCTTTTGTTACTCACATACTTTTCCCTGATATTATTAATATTTATTTAGACTAGCATGCGTAAACAAAATGGATTTTCTTCCTAATTTTTTTCATAGCAGAACGAATTGGTTGTGGTACGTCACAAAATTTGGGAGCCAAGGAATTACCGCGACTTAACCGATTTCGCGAAAATAATGAATCGCAGCTTAAACTGATCTACTACACATGCGTTATAAAAAATTTGATTAATCGAAATTAATCGATTATATTTGTTCGCGATTATTTGAACAATTTTTTTAAAAAATCAGTACCAGACCGAATTGAAACAAATAATTTCTCATTGGAAGTGAGAATTAAAAAAAATGTGCAATTATACTCGAGATTAATGTGTGAAATGTCCTTGAATTTACGATGGTAGATTTTGATTAACAGTAAAGATTAACATATTGGAAAAAAATAATTAAGCCATTCTTTTTCTGGAATTCCTTAGTTTAATGTATGCATTTAATATTCAGCACTAGACTAATAGTACTTTATGATAGAATGCTGTTTCAATTATTAATAAAGATAAGTATTTGATTATAGGAATAATAATAGGCTTATTATAAAGTTAAGTTATTCAAGGAACGTAAAAAAAAACTATTTTCGGCGGAACTTATTGGTTTATGACGAATTATAAATTTGGTAAATTTTTTTAAACGACATTGGATGTAAATTAATTTATGTACTCCTTTATTTATTATTATTTTTATGAATCCATTATTAACTTATCATTATTATTATTATTATTATTTATTTTGTTGTTGTGATGAATGAAACAGTAAGGTAAGTGAAAAATGAAAACAATTCTTAAGACATATCACAATAAATCAGATACGACATTGAATATCACATAACACCATAACAAGAAAATGATTTAAAATAGTACTGAAAAAAATAAAAATTGTGTAAACAAAAAATTCTCCCAAGATAGTAAACAAAATGAAAAAAGCAATATTACTTATACTTTTTTTAATAACAAAAGAAAAAGAAAACTGTTAAGAATTACGGAAAGAAAAATTTAATGCATTAACAAACACTGAAGTCAATCAAGGGAAGGCATAGAAAGGAGTTTAAACATCAAGAATTACCATAAGAAATTGGCCATGAATGGACCACGTATAGAAAAAAAAGGTGTTTCAAGTTCTTACGTTTTCGGCCATCATGAACTTAGCCAGAGAAGCATACACATAAGTATGACATTATAAGACGACTACGTTTCTGCTTGCTTCACCTAAAGACTTCTAATGTCATCTTACTAAACTCGTTACTACCACGTGAGAGCGGTCCCAAATGTCGTTTTTTCCTTATATATATTAGTAAAAAGCTTTTCAAAACATACTGGACACTGGTTTGATGAATGGATCTTAACCAGAACTTTCACATATAAACTTAATAGCCTAATTCCTAATGTCAACTCCTTCGCAGAGTCAAAAAATTCGGTTCGATTTCACAAAATTTTGAAAAAGAATAATTATGATTATATCCAACATGATCCAGATTGAAATCTACATGGTTTTTAACTTACAACTTGCACCATTTAGGTCTTGGGGGCGTTTAATGTCGTTTTTTTTCCTTTGAGCTATTTAAATATTTCAAATATTGGCTGAATCCACTATAAAATGATTTTCTTTTTTTATTGGTTTAATTTTCTTGCACAAAAAGAAACTTTTTCGATGTAGAATATGAGCACGTGTTTAAATATGAAGTTTAAATATTCACATTCTTTAAAATTCCAAATCATTCTGTCAAAATTAATATAATATATTTATGTCTTTTACATTACACAGACCTGTAGTTTTTCATCGCACAGGTTAGTTGTATATAACAAAGAAAGATGGTGTCTATTGGAATAAGGTGTAAGAGACTAGTCATAGCGAATTTTAAAAGCGGAACAGTAGCACCGAAAATTACAAACGTTTAAAAGGTTAAAAGACTTAAACTATTATTTATGAGAGTGATTTTTCTATATAAGTTTTTTAAAATTAAATTTATTATACAACCAAACCCGTCAAATGTACACTTTTATTTTTAAAAAAACCATGTATATATATATAGTTCACCAGAAAAAGAACAAGTCGTGTGCAAATAAGCATGACGAATGATACTCGATGGGGTCGACCAATCGCAGTTTATGGAGGGCAAGCGGTGGTAGTAAAGGGTGGGAACGGGGGCAGGTAACACCAACCGCAGTGCGCACATCTTGTGTCTAACAATGCGTCGGTGATCCCCCCCTCACCCAACCCCGAGGTTCAATCGCGTATCTTTTCATTTCTTCGTGCTGCTGCTTTTTTAACCACGTTTTATTAACTCGCTTTCGTTCCTGTGGCATAAATAGAAGTAAAAAAAAAGATTTTTAAAAACCACGTTTTTATAAGCGGAATAAAAAGAAGAAAATAAGTTAAAACTTATTAGTTCAATTACTTCGATTTGATATGACTAAAAACGTGAGGCGGGTATTTGGTATAAAAATTAAAGATTTCTCATTTAGAAGGCAAAAGAGAGATCTATAAGTGAGAGAATGAGTGAACCGCATATGTTAAACCTCATAAGCGCCCGCCCCACGTTTTTAGTCATATTAAATCGAAGTACTTGAACTAATAAAATTTAACTTATTTTCTTCTTTTTAGTCCGCTTATAAAAACGTGGTTTTTAAAAATCTTTTTTTTACTTATATTTATTGTATTTCGTTCTCCCTCTGCCCCCATTCTTTGCACAATCTCTGAGCAAGTCTGCGGCGTATGCTACGCCGCAGGTCGTATCTAGTTATGATTCTTTTAAAAATTGACGTATCCAAAATTTGACCTCTTGAAAGTGTGCAGAATTTATCTTTATGTTCCGACAGCGTTAGCTATTTAAAAAAAACAACTCACTTTTTATGGAGACAGCACTTAGAACAAACAGACGACTTACGTTAGAGACGCTCACATTGGTGGCTTCTTGTGCAATGGGAAGTCCATGCAGGGGTATGTTATACTGAACGTAGTGGTTATATTCCCAGGTGGTTAGGTGAGAATCGTTTCTCTGTTGAAAATGAAAAGAATTTCATTGTTTTGTTTATAACTGTTCAAACACGTGCAAAACTCATTGCTTTGCGATTTGTTTTCTTCTTCTTCTGAGACTACCTCAAAACTCCATAAATGGAAACTACATTTTATGTTATAAGAAACTATAGACGCAAAATACAACAATGACCACTCATTTATAATGAAAAAAGTAATGTATATTTGTTTTGTTCTTTGTCATTTCAGGTTTTTTTAAAGATCGCATAGCCCTTATTAAGAAGAAATATTTTCCAAAAGAAATATTTTATTATACGGTAAACTATTAAACATTGCTATACTTCCAGTGTTAAACAACGAGGGCCACACAGTTACTAATATGAATGCTACATACGGCAAACAAAAAAAAATCCTCCTTTTCTGCGCCCCTAAGAAAACGACATGTTTTATTTGGCACGTAAAACATTTTTAACCCCCAAACTCCTCCCCCCCCCCAAAAGAAATGATATTTATATACATGAGATAATTTTAAAAAATACGAAAAGTGATGTGGCCATGGAAAGGTCAACTTCACGAAGATAGGCTAAATGACACATACATAAATCATTTCAATAATAAACGGTAATTTGTAAAATAAAAATAAATAAAAATAATATTAAAAAAAGTTGCTGACTTAAAAAATCGTACAAATTTATCAATGAGAATTCTGATGGGGGTATAAGCGGTATTGGCAGCGTTGAGGGCCGACTCCAGTAAGTTTTTGGTCGATGGCAACGTTGATTCAACATTCGGATCGTTCTGACAGGGGTTGTGGATCGTTGGCGCCATAGAGACCTGTGCAGCTTGGCTGGCAGCCACGCACAATACTGTACCTGAGCTGGTATTCCGATTACTAGGGCCTTCAACTTCAAGGCTGCAAAGAAAACACATCTCTTTTCAAAACTTTACTTTTAAAATTAATGAAACAAGAATCAAACATTTTCTTTAAATAATAAACGTGGGTTATATGTGCCGTAATGTCATTATTCGATGTATTTAGCATTTGATTGTTTTACATTGAATGCATTGTTATATTTGTGTCTTACTAATTTTATGTAGAACGTTGTGAGCAGCTTACTGGAGTACTGCGCTACATGGATTATCAAATTATTTTATTATTTGTTATTTTTTTACATCTCCTAATGATTTAAGGGCTTCAATTTCGACCAATCGGCTTTTCAGATAACCCTTTTATTACCCATCAAAATTTATTAAACTACACTTTTGCCATACAACATCCCTAATACACATGCGTTCCTTCCCACTGTAAGAAATATGGGTTAAAACTTGTAGCTAAGTTAATAGAAGCTTGTGTTGCAATATATTTTAGTTTGTTACACCACAACTTGTCGCGCAAACAATTGAGGATAAGTTCAGTTAAATCACCAACTTCGTTTAGTCGCCAGAAAAATAATTACTTTGGAGATCCCGGTCCCCGTGTATTATGTTACAAAACTGTACAGTCAAATACCTTGGTGAATTATATATATAGATGGCTAAATAGGTCAAACTAAAGTGTAACTGCTGCTAGACCAAAAGGACGTCATTCAATATTGAAGATATCCATGAAATCAAATCCTAAGACACTTTTTTGGTATTTTGCAGTTAAGTAGTAGAGGTTTAAAAAGTTACACAATAATACAACAATATTACTCTCATGAATTTCTACACATTTTAATACTAGACTTCTAGGTTCGTTTTGGTTAATTACTACAATATTTAAATCTATAGCGATCTATCCATCCGTCTCATATGACCTAATCCTTGAAACACAAAAATGTAGCTTAACAAAAATTACATTGGTTTTAATCGGAAAAAGGCAAACCATTACCCTATGGTAGTCAGAACATTCATCATCCTATCGTAGTTAGCAATGTGCACTTTCATGAGAAGTTTACCCTGGTTGAGCATGATCAGGTTACGCTTGTAGCGCCGCTTGTCACCCGGCATGTTTTTCAGATAGTTGGGCACGACGCTGGAGTCCAAGAACAGGGTGACGTTTTCCTTGAGGCTCTTGACCAGCAAGTTGGCCTTGCAGAGGCAGGCGTAAAAGTAGGACTGGACGTTCTGGAGCTCGGTCTTGTATTTCCCGTTGTCGTAAGCGATCTGGTCGAGGATGGCGGTCTGCAGGTATAGGATGTGGATGTTCGTGTCGTTGAAGTGTTGTTTCAATAGTGAGGGAATCTGACGAAATGAATAGAGACGGGGCTAGACATTGATATTGTTATTAACATAAATGTTAGAGTCGTTATTAAATTAACATAAATACCTAATGCTTTAACTATTCTTATTACGCAATTATGGATTTAAAGAAATATGTTCTTATTGGAAGTGAGATTTTTTTAAATGTTTGCAGGTATACTGGAGATTGGTGAGAAAATGTCCGTTTGTTTTCGATGGTTGATTTGGAAAAAAGTATAGATTAAAGTATTGGAAAAAAAATAAAGTAATTTTTTTCTGGAATTCCTTATTTTAATGTATTTATTAAATATTCAGCTCTAGGCTAATAGTACTTTATACTAGAGTGCTGTTTATTTATTAATAAATAAAAGTGTAGGAAAATAAAATTATAGGAATAGTAATATGCTGATTATAAAGTTAATTTTATTTTTCAAGGAAGGTGAACATTCTATTTTTGGAGGAGCTATTTGGTTTGAAGTAGGCGAAGTGTTATAGCCATGGTAGGCAAACTTTATCAACATTTTGAACATTCCCGTCAGTCAATAGTTTCAAACCAAAATGTTCGTGTAATCGTCAGGAAATTTGTTATTATATATCGACCGCTATTTTTTATTATTTAAAAAAAACACACTTTTTAACTTCCAAAATTTTTGTAAGTGTAAACTGTGTAATACAACACAACTGGCAAAGCAAGAAACTCACTCTTAGATCAAAGATTCGACTAATGCGCTCTATGGTGATGTCGGTCTTCTTGCATGGTTGCGAGACGCACAAAGCCCAAAGAAGGATCAATGAACTATAGATGAGATGTTTTCGAAAGATACTGAAGATCTCCTACACAGAGCACATCACAATCGAGGCGGTCCGCACAAAATAACTGCTGTCGTCGGCCTTTACGAGGACCTTCTCGCCTCAATCAGGAAGAAGAAACTACGATGGTGTGAACACGTGGCAAGATCTTAAGGTCTCGCAAAGACTATAATGCAAGGCACAGTCCAGGGAGGAAGAAAAAGATGCAGACACAAGAAGTGATTGGAAAACGACATCGAGTGGACCGGCCTGTAATTCATAGACTACCAAAAGGCAGCACAGGAACGGGACAAATGGCGTGAGATAGTTTTCAGTTTAAGATAGTGCCGCAACGACCCACAGACGATTTAAGGGATAGTCAAGTCAATTTGTAAGTGATGGGTCGATTAATTTCCGCAGCCCTAATTTTTATGTATCTTTTATTAATATTATTATTTTATTATTATTATTATTTATCTAATATATAAAGCTCAAATGTTTGTATGTTTGTATGTTTGTATGTTTGTATGTTTGTATGTTTCACTTTTCGACTTTCTGTTAGACAATCACGGAAAAACCAAATGACGGACGGGGACCAAATTTGGCAGGACGGTTCCTTTTACCCTGAAGGTGGTTTTAAGTTAATTTTTGTAATTGTCCCTTTTGCCCGAATGCCGTAAATTAAATAATCAGAAAATGCAGAGACAAAGAATAAAAAATTTAACCTCATTTCTGTATTGAACAAATTTACGCGGACGTTCAAATGCCGTTCAAAGCCAGTTACTTTTGGTGACGTTTTTTTTCCCCCACTACTTTATTTTCAGCCGTGCGCATTTGAAAAAAATATTATAATGTCTAATTACGGTGCGCACATTTTCGTGTACGCTTCATAATTTGAGCTGTGTAGTACAAAGAATTGTCATTTTCTTTACTGTTACTTTCTATATATTAGATAGACACGTTAACATATTTAATTACAACTGCCACACGATGCATTAGATTTAATTGTTTACACGTTTAAATTGAATTGCGAATTTGTTTTAATTATTTTCTGTTCCATAACTCGACATTTAATGAAAAACCTATTTATGTAATAATTGTGTCAGTATTTTTTTCAAGGCTTCATTTTTAGCGGTTTTTTTCAAGGCTTCATTTTTAGCGGTGCACGTTTTAAAATCTTTTATCGCCTGATTACTGTGCGCACATTTTCGTGTACGCATCTTAAATTTAGCTGTGTTCTATTAATATAACATTTATATTTTGTTTGTCTTTTACATAAGCTGTTGTCTTTTACATAACCTATACACTTATACTATTTAAACTTAGGCTACCGGACTTATTAACATAAGTAGATTACACTAAATAAAGTGATCCTGAAAACGCTTAATTATTTTGTATTGCGAATTGAATATGTTATGTTCATTCCTTTGATGATGGATTAACATAGGCCATTTTTAATATCGATTATTGTGATGGTTTCACATGCATTTTTAACATAAAGTTCATTTGTTTAGTTTGTTTGTTTTTTTTAAAAATTAGGAAAATAGCCTAATTTTTTTATTTATCTTTATTATCTTTATCTCATAGACGCTGTTGCAAATATTGAATTAATTACAATTGTGTTACATTGCAGTGTCGTAAATATATAAGAGCTTTTTTAGTGACGACAGTGGCAGAGATCTTTTGGAAAAATGTCAACAAAGCAGTGGCCCTTTTTTAATGGATACAAACAAACAAACATAAAAATATCAACTGAGCTTTATATATTACATATGCGTTTAAATTATTTTATTTCAATTATTTTCACGATGCATTGTATTAATATTTTACATGCTGAATAAAATTTGGATTTTTAAAAATTTAATTCATAACTCGACATTCAATTAAAAACCATAGATGTAGCGAGTTTATTTTATGTTGAAAGTGATGGCCTATGTCAAATAAACGTACACTTTAAAACTGTTTACTTAAGCTTTATATACATTATACATTATAAACTTTCGCTTCCCAACGTATTAACAAAAGTTGACTAAATTTAATGAAGTGATCCTGAAAACGCTTAATTAATATGAATTGCGAATTGAATATGTTTTTATGTTCATTCCTTTGTATTCAAAATAGCATAGGCCATTTCTAAAATTGCCTTTTAATCATTTTTAAGATGCGCTTATTAACAGACGGTTGAATCTTTTTTTTAATGTATTTTATTTTTCAGATATAAAATCTGGTGTGCATTGAATATAATTTACAAAATATGATGCCTTATCCGAAATAGGGAACAAAAAAAAAGATTCCTTTTTGAAATTATACACATTGCATTGTAAATATAAATCGTAAAATATAGAGACATAAAAATGTTAAATATTATTTCCCTGTTTAGACGATTATGAATACGTCAAAATGAAGAGTTATTTTGGTCCAGTACATTTGCTTTATAACAAGACTTTATTTTATGTGGCCAGCTATCTATATGTCTAAATATGGTGTGCACATTTTTTATATCATTTTAATACGACCGTTTTTTTTTAAAAATAGTATTTTAGGAAGTACATTTATAATTTTGTTTATTTGCGCTATGAGTCAATTAGCTTTTGCCTTTTAAAGGGATAGTGCCACATGTTCTTTATCTCATAGACGTGGTTACAAATATTATATAACTTACAATTGTGATACGATGCAGTTTCGTAATTATATATTAAATTTTTGAGTGACGAGGGTGGTAGAACTCTTTCGGAAAACATATAAGTTATGTTAATTTTGTACAAGTGGGAATGAAATTGTAAATTTAGTTATTATGGTCGGCAAGAATCATTATTTAATAAGTCATATCTTTTGAATAGTAAGTTTATGTTAAAAGGCACTGCATTAAGTGAAAACAGCTCACGCGGTAAAATGGCATATCTCTGTTTCTCATAAGATTTTAACTAAATAGTTGAATCTGAAATTTAACTTGGCAATAAAAATTGTAATAACCATCACCTAATGCAAGACTGTTGAGTATGCTCCCGGGATGGTAACTATCACTTTTTCAAAATTTAACACTCATGGGGCACCGGGGGCCCATATCGTCATGTTTTGCTTATACGAGCTATATAAAAATTAGTTTCATCTTTAGCTACTGTGTAAATTATTGGATCTTAACCAAAATGTGTATATGACAACTTGATAGCCAATATTAAAATACTATAGGGCACTAAACTGCTAATATTCATTCCTTTGGGGCTGGGGGCCCAAAAATTCACATTTTTTAAGCGTTTAAGATTTTATTCACCATTCAGTCATTAACAATCTTGACAAATTATGACACATGTATCAATTATTATACTAATTGAAATGAACAGATGTTTTGAACTTTATATCTTGCCCAGAATGGGCCCTGGGACCCTTAATGTCGTTTTTATCTTATGTGAGCTATATAAAAAATAGTTTCTACGTTAGCTACTTAGTAAATGAATAGATCTTCACCAAACTTTGCACACATAAACTTCGTAGCCTTTATTAAAATACTATAGACACTGCACTTCTAATGCCAATATCTTCGTGGCCGGGGCCCCACATATCTTTTTTCGTATATGTTTAAGATATTTTTCCTATTTACTTTTTAAAGAGCTTGAGAAATATAGCCACAATAAAAATGAACTAAAATGAACAGGTTTTTGAAATTGACCTCTTGCACCGAATGGACCAGGGCCCCTTAATGCTATTTTCTCCCTATTGTAGGTATTTAAAAAGTAGTTTAAGAGTTAGATATTGAGAAAAAAACTGGATTTTGACAAAACTTAGAATATAAAAACTTAAGAGCCTATATTACTATAGGGCACTGAACTCTTAATTTCCATTCCTTCGAAAAAGTCTTTTTACTGAACTTTAATCATTGTATTCCCTCTTCAATTTTACACGAAATTGAGGAATATATATTGAGTACAATAGATAAAAACAACATTAAGGGCCCCAGGGCCCATTCTGGGCAAGATATAAAGTTCAAAACACCTGTTAATTTCAATTTGTATAATAATGGATACATGTGTCATTATTTGTCAAGATTGTTAATGACTGAATAGTGAATAAAATCTTAAACGTTTAAGAAATGAGTACAATGGCAATAAAAAAAAACTATAATATCACTCATTTTGGGGCTGGGGCCCTTAATATCGTTTCTTCTTTTGTACGCTATTTAATTATTAATTTATTTATCCGTTTGCTATGAAACTTGGATTTTTTTTTCACACTTCCACGAAGATTTCTTCAGAATTATTTTTAAACATACCACTCATTGGTTTCTTTAAATTTATTCCTTTTTACTTTGATCGTTGCAACGCACGACGGGTCTACTAGTTATAAATAAAACAGAAATGTCTTAATTAAGGTAAGCGAAAATGAAATACAATTTTCAAGAAGTATCAAAATAAATCAGGTAAGAAATTTAATATCACATAACAACACAAAAATATTTTAAAATAGTTCAGAAAATATAAATATAAATTGTGCAACAAATTCTGCCGAAATAATAAATAAAATGAAAAAGAAATAAAACTAACGGATGTTTTGAATAACAAAAAAAAACAACAACAAAAAACAAAAAAAAACAAAAAAATAGGGGAAAAAAGTTTAAAACAATGAAGTCAATCAAAGGAAGGTATAGAAAAGAATTATCATTTGGAAAATAGCCGTGAATGGACCAAATATATGTATATATATATATATATATATATATATATATATATATATATATATATATATATATATATATATATATATATACATAAATATATATATATATATATATATATATATATGTATATATATATATATATATATATATATATATATATTATATATATATATATATATATATATATGTAAAGAATTTTTTTCTAGGCCTTTTTATTTTCGGCCATCAGGGCCTGAGTAAGACAAGCAAACACATCATCTAAAGACATCTTATGTCGTCTTACTAGACACTATTAACTGATCAGAGAAATGTAACTTTTCTTCTAAATTATTAAGTCAGGACACATAGATGAAAGAAAAATATTGGAAAAGTCTTTTAAGATTAAAATATTGTGAAACAAAAAAAATGATATCAGATTTGAGTGAATCTTTAATTTTAACTAGCACGTGAGAGCCTTCAAACACATGACCTGCTTGTGACACGTAACGACCATGTGAGAGCATTTCGAAATGTCGTTTTTGCCTTTTTTTGTTGCTAAGTAAAAAGCCTTTTAAGACATACTGGTCACTGGGTTAATGAATGGATAATGACTAAAAATTTCACATATAACCTTAATAGCCTAATTCCTAATGTTAATTCCTTCGTGGCCAGATTCCCAAATGAGGTATATGTTTCTGTTTTATTAAGGTTTTAAAGTTTATTTCCGATTCGATTTCAAATGATTTTTAAAAAAAATTATAATTTTATCCATCATGATCCAGATTGAAATCTACATGGTTTTTAACATACATCTTGCACCATTTAGGCTTTGGGGCATTTAATGTCATCTTTCCTTATATAAGTATTTTAAATGTTTTAAACATTAGCTACATTATATATTATATTGCGGATTAAGGGGGGCTGAATGGGCTAAAGCCAAGGGCCCCCGATGATTAGGGGCCCCCAAATTTAGTATATTTTATAAGATAGATAGACAAATGTTTGCATGAATTCCTGAAAATATCATAAATTAAATGAATTAATTAAAAAAACTGATTTTATAGGCTCACTAAGAGAAAATATTAAAGATTATTGTTTATATTTTTAAACTTCCCTATTTGGATCAGTCTCGTGTGGTCTTGAGGTAGGACGTCGCCCTGCTGTGAAAGCGGTCAAGCGATCGATTCCCGGCGTGGGCATAAATGTTTTTTTTAAATTGTATTTTTACACTCAATATTAGGATACCGGCAAACAGTTATTTCTTTGTATTCCATTTTTTCATGAATAATCTTTGGCTGGGAAGGCCGATCCCGTAGTACAGACAAAGTATGTTAAAGGAACCGATGAACTATGTAGTTGCAAGTTAAAGTCTTATATTAGCTGCTAGCATTCATTTTATTTAAATTGACGCTGGCTGGATAGGGCCCCAGTTTGAATTGCAGCCAGGGGCCCCGTGCAGTCTTAATCCGCCCCTGGCTACATTCGTTATAAAATGATTTTATTTTTTTAATGTTTTGGTTTTCTTGAACAATTTGGACTATTTCGATGAAGAATAATGGCGGGTATTTAAATATGAAGCGTATGCTCACTTACATTCTTTAAAATTCCAAATCATTCTATCAAAATAAATACATTATATCAATGTCAGTTGCAGCACACAGACCTGTAGTTTTTCAGCACACATGTTATTTGTGTATAGCACAGAAAAATGGTGCCTTTTGCGGGACTAAGGGCAATTTTTAAAAGCGGAACTGTAGCACCAAAAATTACAAACATTTAAAAGTTTGAAAGACTTAAACTATTATTTATGAGAGTGATTTTATCTATTTACCTTACTTTTATTGAATTTATTATACAAATAAACCCGTCTAATGGACAGTTTTATGATAAAAACATAAGGGTATATTTTAATTTTTTTTGACATTCCAAAATCTGACCTTTTGAAAGTGAGCAGAATATATATTATGTCCTAAAAGCATTTTCTATGTAAAAAAACACATCTTTCTTATGGAGACAGCACCTAAAACAAACTCGTGACTTACGTTAGAGACGCTCACATTGGTGGCTTCTTGTGCATTGGGAAGTCCAGGCAGGGATGTGTTTCCCTGAACGAAGTTGTCATACTCCGAAGAGGTTATCAGACCATCGTTTTTCTATTGAAAATAAAAAGAATTTCATTGTTTTGTTGAAAAATGTGCAAACACATGCAAGACTCGTTGCGTTGTGATTTTTTCCCGATACTACCTCTAAGCTCCATAAATGGAAACTATATTATGTGTTATAAAAAAACTTTAGACGCCGACGTCAAAAAATGACCACTAATTTATAATGAAAACAGGAAATGATCATTTTTTTCCTTGTCTTTTGTAATTTCAGGTATTTTTAAAAAAAAGATTTCATTACCTTTATTAAAGAGAAATATTTTCCACCATAAATATTATTTATTTATACGGTTAACTAATAAATATAGCTATATTTCCAGTGTTATACAACGAGGACAACAGAGTTACTTTGCTAATATAAATGCTATCTGCTGTAGGACAAACAAAAAAATTCCCCTCTGTCACGACACTAAAAAAACTGCAAATTTTTTTTGGTAGTAATTTTTTTTTAATCCAAAAAAAAATATAAAAAATAATATGAAGAATATACATGTGATAATTTTTAAAAAATGAAAAAACTTTGTGGCCCTGAAAAGGCAGAACTTGTCGACGAAGATAAATGATACAAACAGTGGCGTAGCTAGGGGGGGGCGGTGGGGGCGGTCTTCCCCGGGCAGCACTCATTTAGTGGCGGCATTTGGGGGGGGCACATTTGAAAAGTATAGCCATTTCCGACAACCGCCCTTTTTCTTTTGAAGGGGGAAAACCAAGGGGTTATAATAAACGCAAAATCGTTCAAAAATTTTTAATCGCTCAAAAAACGTATCCATTTGTTTGGAAAACTGAGTGGTATAAGTCACCGATGACTCTTTTATAACGAAACTACCCCCAAAAAAAAACACATCACGGCTGGGCCGAATAATGTGTGCTATTAATATCGCCACGAAAGTTTTTACGTTGAATTTCGACATTCGAAGAATGATGCCCGAACAAGTACTTACAAGGAATGGTGAATAAAATATTGTATATAACTTGCAAGTAGTAATTTATATTACTGTTTCATTTTTCAGTAAAGCAACTTATTAAAAATTAACTTTATTTTGTTTTTATTGCATTAAAGTAGCACACATAATTTGTTTTTTTCCCATGAACACACGTTTATTTATTAAACATGTTACGCCTATCCAATTAAACTAAAGTAATAGTAATGTGTAAATAATCTGAATTCCTATATTTTATGGAAAATTATTAAGGTTTATGACAAGAATATGTAAATATTCAAATTTATCTGTTAATAAATACCACAACAGGCATAATAATTTCGTAAAAGACATACTTTAAACTTTCAAGCGTCTTGGAAAAATTCACATCTCAAGAAGTAACTAGGAAAACGAGATCAGATGCTGGAATTTTACTCAATTCAATGCAATCTTTTTCTCTTCTATGTTATCTCAATTTATGGGAACCCGTAATTGTTTTAATTAATGTAAAGCCATTGTATGGAACACAGAGATGTTCTAATACAAAAGGCTGTTATATCAACTGAACAATTTGTGAAGAGATGGAGATATCAACTGAACGCCTAGTTAGAAGGAGAAAAATATGAGTAGGGAAAATTCAGAAGACGTGGTTCTATCTTTAGAATAAGAAGTACAACGAGAAATGTTTTTATCAATGGATGTAATTATAAAAGAAAATAAAATAACGATTTGATGATTTGCATTTCCTTGCAAGAAAATATTAGAATATAATACCATGTAACCTACTAAATGAAGCATTTGAACATCAAATAAATTACTTTATTGACATTGACAGCTCAATATGGAAAGAAAAAGGATCCAGGTTTTATGACTGTACCTACACTGCAAGAAGAGGCATTATTTTAGAAAAACGGGGGAAAAGGCACCCTTGATCTATTAAAATTTATTCAACAGTATAGAACATAAAATTCTGTACCCAACATTTGTAATTTTGCTATGAATTTTTTCAACTATTGCTATCAGTGTCGCTAGTTATGAAAGGAGCTTCTCCAAACTGAAGTTAATATAAAATTATCTTCGTTCGACAATGAGCGATTAAAGACAACAAAATCTTGCAATACTGTCCATAGAACAAGATAATGCAAAAAAAATTAATTTTGATAGCGTAATACATGCTTTTCTATTATGAAAGTTAGGAAAAAATGTGTAAATATTTTTACATATTAATGTACAGAGGCGTGACTTGGTTTTTGACGCCCTTGGCTTATTTATTTTTGGGCGCCTTTTATTTAAATAAAAATTTAAAAATGAGAGATTTAGCGGCGCCCTTTTGAACTGGCACAGGCCGGCGCCCTTGGCAACTGCCCCAATACCAAGCGTTGTATTGCTACTGCTAATGTATACCCTTTCTTTGTTCGTAAAAAAATCATTTATTTATAAATACAAAATAAAAGAATAGTAATAGTAATTGGAAATTTTTTATATTTTTTTTTGGGGGGGGTGTAAATTTGGAATATGTTTTGTCTCATGGGGGGGGGGAGCCTGCGACCTCAGTAACTTTCTTGTGGCCTTTAAAAAAGTATTTTGTATTTTTATAAATGTGTCTTTATAGGTATATAATCTTATGCGGCCTCTTTTATTACTGCTTACATAAATATGGCATGCAATGGTAAACATGTCCCCCACCTTTACTTCGTTTCAATTACAATTATTTATTCATGTTTATTAATTTTTAAAAACCATAATACAATCGACTAAGTGGCCGTCCATAAATGAAGCACGCTATTTTGGCTGATTTTAAACTCCACCCCCCCCTCGTCACACGTCGTCACAAAAACTTAGACTCCATCTGAAATAAGACGTCACAAGCCGTATTTTCTGTTTGAAAATGAGCATGTTTCAAATTAAAATTTTGCCATTTAAGGATGCTTTTAGTGTAACGCTGCATTCTGATATCGTTACACGCGTTTTACATAAACGTCATTAAATAAAGTGTCAGGAATCAAATATTTAAGTGGAAATTTATTTAAAGTTGCGCGTTTTGATGTGACGTCACATTTATTAAACCCGCCCCTCGTCACGCATCGTTACAAACGTGTGACTCCCTCCCCCCTCAGGTGCGTGACGTCATTTATGGACGGCCCCTAAAAAGCGCGGCACATTGGAGACCTCCCCGGGCGGCAAAGTTCTAGCTACGCCACTGGATACAAACATAAATCTTCTCAATGATAAACGGTTGTTAAGTACCTGAATATATTGTTTGAGATTGTTAGAAGTTTAGAACCGTTGGGGGTAGGTGTTAGAACCAACCAACGCTACAGTTGACCTTGGGTCAAGCGAAGTAGTAGAACATTACGCAAATGAGGCCGTGATTGGTACCTACTGGAAACAGTCCATCACGTGCCAAGAGGATCATTCGTAGGGTTTGACCAACCAGGAGAAAGTTGTCACATGCACCAGCCATGGGGCAAAGGTTCGCCCAATAGAATTAATAGGAATGTAGGGCAGATGCTATGATGGCGTGGGTGAGCGGTACTTTATATACTGGGGAGAAACCACGAGGCTTTCTCTCTCCCAGATATCACACGTCACCCTGAGAATTATGTTCTAAGGGGCTAGACTGTGGGGAACAGAGCCTTGCTGAAGGGGTTCAGGTTTGTTAGAATGTTAGACTTATAAGGATAGTCAAATGTATGTTAGAGTTAGATTTTATTATCCTTTTATATATGATTGATACATTGTTAGTCGATATATGTATGTGTATTTATATTTTCAGCAAGTACTGTAGGGTAGGTTTACCTACAGAGACGAAATGTACGGTAGGGTAGTGTACCTGCCTACTGTGAAGGAAGTACGGTAGGGTAGTGTTACCTGCCTACAGAGAAGGAAGTAACTTAGGGCTAGAATAGCCAAGTGCAACTTAGTGTTGAAGTGAGAACCAGATGTGCTCTACAGGCAAAAGTGGGCAAGACGACCCTGAGCCGTGACGAAGTGAGAACCAGTGCTGAAGACGTAACTGAGGGGGAACGACTTTGAATTCTTATAACGCCCACTAGAGTTAGCGGTGAAACGAGATGGACAGTGGGTCAGGCTCGCATAGGCATTTTGGAGGCGGAGCCAGGGGTCCGAAGAGGAGAAAGGACCTGGACCAGTATTAGTATTGAAATTGAGAAGTTAAGTTGAGAACACAACGTACCTTGATTACATATGTTTTGTAGCTGAATATTATTGTCAAGATATTCATAGTTTGTAATCAATGCCATTTTATATGTGTACGTATATATTTAATGAAAATAAATATTTTCTCTCTGTTGTACACAGAGGTGTTAAGTGTCATCATGTGTTTAAGTATGTTCGAGATTAGTATTAATACTTTAAAACACTGGGGGCTAGAGCCATTAATTAATATTACCCTAGACAACTAGAGCTTAAGTACTTGGTGTCTAATACCATATAGACATTAGTCCTTAACATTGGGAGCTCGTCCTTAACAACTCTAATTTGACCAATATTTTTAATCCTTTCTTAAACACTTGGCAAAATAATGCGATTTTTAAAAAAAAACGTTGTTGCTAAAATTTTGTTAGTTTTCCAAAAAAAATCGTACAATTTTATCCATAAGACTAACGATGGAGAAATCAGCGGCATTGGCTGCGGTGGCGGCCGACTTCAGTAAGTCTATCGTCGGGGGCAACACTGGTTGAACTGTTGGGTTCGTCATACATGGGTTGTGGATCGTGGGCGCCTTTGAGAACTCTGCAGCCACACAAGACATGATACCTATGTTGGTATTCCAACTGCCAAGGCCTTCAAGGCTGCAAAGAAAACATATCTCTTCAAAACTTTTCTTTCAAAATTAATTAAACAAAATTCTTTAAATAAATATTAAACATAGCTTATATGGACATTAATGTAATTATATGTTGTATTTTGCTTATAAGTAGTTTACATTGAATGCATTGATAATTATGTGTGGTAATAATTTTATGTAAAACGCTGTCAGCCCAGTTGCTTGCTGGAGTACTGCGCTTCATAAATTATCACATTATATTTTTACTAGTATATTACCCGTCAAACATAACGGAAGTTTTCAAAATGGATTTCAGTTTTTGTAATTTTCTCATTTGCCTTAAAGCCGCATAGTAAATAATCAGAAAATGTAGAGACCAAGAGAGAAAAATTCAATCACTTTTCCATGTTGAACAATTTTACGCGGACGTTTGAAAATATCGTTTTTCCTGTGTTTTTTGTTTGCAGTATTTTTTTCAAGGCTATTTTTTAGCGGTGCGCTTTCTAAAATCTAGCGTTACGAACGGACAAAGCAGAGTATATATTTTGATTATATATACGAATATATGTGTTATGAAAAAACCTCCAAGCTTAGGCTTCGCGTTATATAAGTTTGCATGAATAATAATGATATAATCAGGATAATAGTAAATGCATAGTGAATCACACACAACATAAGGTGATACTACAGCAAATAATTTTGAAGTTCCAAGTATTAATAAAGCTCAAATAATGACGTCACGTCACAATATTTTATTGCGAGAAACACATTTTGTTAATCTCGAAAGCAACATTTTTACTTGTATATTTTCATTTTTTTATCGGGAGTTACCTCGCATAGCGTCACGGACAGACAGACAGACATGGCAGTGATTGCAAATTATGTATATTGATTTCTATACGAGCAACAAAGCCCGTCCAAGGACGTTCCGCCACCGTTCGGTGGCATGTTGTTCTAACACCCCCCCGCAACAGCCGTCTCGACCGGCAAACATGTGCATCACGTCAAAAATACTATTCATTATAGTTAAAATAAATAACTCGTAAAACATAGCTTATTTCAATAAATCCCAACGCGCATAACTCAAAATAAAGTCTTGGAAGAAATACTGCACGAAAAATAACTCGTTTTGAACGTCCGCATAAACGTGTTCAATATGAATGGCTGTAGCAGTCATATGTGTTTGAGGGACCAATCGCTATAGATATGACCGGACAGAACGGACATAAAATTGCCCTATTATTATATATGATTTCCATCTCCTAATGATTTACTGTTCAGTAGGGCTTCTATTTAGACCAATCGGTTTCTAAGATAACCTTTTATTACCCATCAAAAGTTATTACACTCCACTTTTGCCATACACCTGCCCTAAAACGTCAGCGTTCTTTCCTAATGTAAAATATTTGGTTAAAATTTGTAGCTAAGTTAATAGACCTTCGGTTGCAATACATTTCAGTTTGTTAAAATGCAATTAAATCATCAACTTCGCTCATTCGCAAGAAAAAAAATACTTTGGAGATCCCGGTCCTCGTGTATCATATTACAGAACTGAACAGGAAAACAAACAAACCATTGATTAGATTAGGAAGTTTTCCCTTCCTTGTCTGCTTGACAGTTACTTTTAAGAAGTAGTAGACGCTATGGGGGTATTTTAATGTTGTTTTTTAAAATTTACCTCGATCTCTAAAATAAATTTACTTGTTTGTATTAACGACGAAATCCACTCTTATTTTAAGGACATAGAAGTATGAGTCTGTTAAAATAAACATAAAATTGTTACATAACCACCCCCCCCCAACCAAAAAGAAAGTACCACTAAAGAAAAAACCCATTGGATTAATAAGAAGCATCGCTGATTGTTTTAAATGTTTATTTCAATTGCTCACGTCAAATTGGTAATCATCAGTAATATGGAAATCATTTATGCCATACAAAACTCTTCTATACTATTCTATACTTTACTATACTGCACAATACTATACTTAACTATAGTGTACTGCACTTATACTATAGTTTGCTATAATATTAAATATACTGCATCATACCATAATTTACCATAATCTACTTTTATATATATATATATATATATATATATATATATATATATATATATATATATATATATATATATATATATATATATAGATACACAGATATATATATGTATATATATATATATATATATATATATATATATATATATATATATATATATATATATATATATATATATATATATATATATATATATATATATATATATATATATATATATATATTATACCTGAAATACCCCACCAAACAATGGCTCAACCTTCCGCCTACTGGCGGCCTACTAAAGTTACTTTTGAAAAATCTACTTCATGTAACTGACTTCTTCCTCAAAATAACAACAAACAGCTGTTTCACAGAATTCATTTTTCACAATAAACTCTTTTTTCATTATCATTTTAAAACCTTTAGTGAACCTGAGATTTATTACACCAAGGTATAAATCTCCAAAGAAAAAAGAAAATATTGCACAACAGACAAGGACATAAATAAATCAAAAGAAATTTTATTTCACGAATACATACATAAATTTTCAGTGTAAAATATTTTTTTAAAAATGTAAATAATAAGAAATTACTGTAAAATTATTGATGAAATAATCTGAAACAGTTTTTAGCTACGGTTAAACACAGGTAGGTATTTTAATTTTTGTATCCTTGAACAGCCTGCGTATTTACATCTCTCCTTTTTTTCGTTAATTTTTGTCCTGTGTCCCACACCGTCTGCTCTATCAGCCTTCTCGGGTACTGCACTCATCGGCCATGCTATCCAGCACATGCCAAATAACCCGATGGTACCCTTTTTTCAAAGTAGCTTGAATTTTGTAAAGTGCAAGCAGTGAGTCCAGTAAATTCACTCCTCCCATGAATTTAGTTTATATTGGCATCACTTTAGGCTGCTTAGCTGCATTGTACTGGTCATTGTTTTTTATCCTAGTGTTTCGCAATGCCTACTGGATTCACAGCACCATAAGAAGAAGCCATAGTCCCCATTGTCAAACCATTTGACCACAGTGAGCGGTCCACTGTTCATTGATCTTTTCTTTAGAACAAAAGTTGCTTAGTTCCACAATATTCCAAAGCATTTCTTCCTCCAGAATTTTCTGAAAATATTCTATTGGCTCTTGGACATAGAAGTAACTGCTGGTTGTTCCCTCCAAGAAATTTTGGTTCTACAACGGGAACAGTGTCAGTGAGCAGTCTCTTTCCAAATAGAACATCTTATTGTTATTGCAATGACAGATGTTGAGTTTGAAGGGGCATCTGGATCTTCCTCCGAATCATCAGATTCAGTTTGAGAAAGTTCTGAAAATAAATATGGTTTTGAATAATTCAAATATTATAAATAAATAATTTATAAATATATTTCGTTTCCATTTGTGCTAATTTTAAGGGGGAAAATATTACATAAGAAAGAAAGCTGAAGTATAAATTGCCAGCAGGAAGGGTCATGTTATTATCTGGAAAATAATCACCATCTTTAGAAGATATCTTAATGTCTTCACTTTTATATGGATATCTCTTATTTGCACTACATTTCGCGGCTTGCCATACAACCTTGCAGGGTCCATTCTCTATAAAGATAAACAAATATTTAGCCTTTTAGTTTTATTCCCACAATTTTTATTTTCATGTCGGTCTATATTATGTATGTTTATTATAAGTCTTAAGATGTAATTTTTGTAAATAATCCGTAACTGAAGTGCAATTTTACATGTAACTAAATTATAACACTAGTTGAATAGTTAAGTATAAAAAATAAATATTGCTGCTATATTATGAAAAGGCGTAAATATGCAATATTAATATTAATTAAACAATATAATTTGCAATTGTCACGCAAGTAGTGTCTGTCAGTCAGTCCTGACGCTACTAATTTTAGAAAGCAGGGAAAACCAAATTACTGCACCAAAGCATCAAAAGGTGTACACATTAAATATGCGCTGTAAAAAAATATTATATCACGTCATTGTTTTCGCTTATATTTTAAGTTTGGAAAAGGGAACATTGTAAAAAGAGAATTAGATGATGATTAATTATAAAATTAAAAAAGAAAAGGGGCACCGTAGGCGCCCTGCAACCCCTATTATAAAATACTTTATGTACATTTCAGAAAGTTTAATATTTCGTATGTATCAAACAAGGACAAGTTAGTTGGGCTTTTGAAAAAGGTCGGCGCCGTAGGCGCCCTAAAAAAAGTGCATTTTTTATAAAATAAATAGATTTCAGCAGAAAACTTACGTCATTTTTGACGGTTGTACGCTAGTAAACAATATAATTTGCAATTGTCACACAAGTAGTGTCTGTCTGTCTGTCAGTCAGTCCTGACGCTACTAATTTTAAAAAGCAGGGAAAACCAAATTACTGCACCAATGCATCAAAAGATGTGCAAATTAAAGATACACTGTAAAAAAATATTATATGACGTCATTGTTTTCGTTTATATTTTAATTTTGTAAAAGGGATCAATGTAAAAAGAGGACTTGATGATGGTTAATTATAAAATCAAGAAACAAACATTTCAGAAAGTTAAATATTGCGTTTTTATCAAACAAGGACAAGTTAGTTAGGCTTTTGAAAAAGGTCGGCGCCGTAGGCGCCCTAAAAAAAAGCATTTTTTAATTAAAAAAATAGATTTCAGCTGAAAACTTCCGTCATTTTTGACGGGTGTACGCTGGTGAACCTATAAAAACAATGCCAAATCACGGTACACAATTATTCTCATGCTGTTTTTTATAAGAAATGTTTAAAGCTTGATAAATAAATTTACCTAAATATTTCCTTAGCGAAATCTGTTTGACTAAATAATAGAAACCATAAGTCATATATATATATATATATATATATATATATATATATATATATATATATATATATATATATATATATATATAATAAACCATCATATACTTACTTTTTATGAGAATGGTATCTGATGATAAATTGTATCAACTTTGCACGGTTACCAAAAATGGTACTACCCATTGAAAACTAAGCTGAATTATTGCGTGTGCTAAATAAACAATGGCTAAATAGGTCAAACTAAAGTGAAGCAACTGCTAGTCCAGTGGGAGTTCCTTCAATATTAAATATACCCATGAAATCAAATAGGACACTCTTTTGGAATGTTGTCTGTGGGAAACATTATGCAGTAGAGTCAGTAGAGGGTTCAAAGTGACAAAATAATAATTTCTATAGCTTAAAAATTATGCACAGAAAGAAAATTATCGTAGAGTTGAGTTTTATTATCACAGACTATAAATAGAGCAAATGGCACAGGAAGCAATTACAAATGTAGACTTTTATATATACGTGTATTGTGACAAGAAACTTTAAAAAATCTTGGACAATACCATTCATAAGAGGCAGGTAATGGGGAGTGTTGACAATCAAATATACCACATTAACGATAGTGAAAAGGTATTTCAATGGGTATGAACAAACTCTGTACTGACAGGATGAAACTCAAATAAAGAAATGATGTTATAAAAAAAACACCTCTAAAGGCAAAAATATCAGCTGTAAAAATAATACTCTAAAGAATTTCTGACACATTTTAATACTAAAGTTCTAAGTTTGTTTTGGTTAAGTACTACGACATTTATATCTTGAGCGATCCATCCAACTCTCCTCTATCACATAATCTTTGAACACAAACATGTAATTTTACAAAAATTACATGGGTTTTAATCGGAAAAGGCAAACGATTACCATACGGTTGACGTGACATTTATCATCGTCTCGTAGTTGGCCCTTTGCACGTTCAGGAGTAGTCTACCCTGGTTGATCAGCCTCAGGTTACGCATGTCGCGAATTTTGTCATCATAAATGTATTTCACATTGTAGGGCACGACGCTGGAGTCCAAGTACTGGGTGACGTTGTCCTTGAGGCTCTTGACCAGCAAGGTGACCCTGCAGAGGCAGGCGTAGAAGTAAGACTGGACCATCTGGAGCTCGGTCATGTATTTCCCGTTGTCGTACTCGACCTGCTCTTCGATGGCAATCTGCAGGTACAGGATGTGTTTCGACGTGTCGTTGAAGTGTTGTTTCAATATTGCGGCCATCTGAAGAAGTGAATAGTCATGGAGTTAGACATTGATAATGTTACCAACATAATTGTTTTAGTCCTTATTAAATTGATATAATCACCTAATGCTTTAAGTATTCATGTAAGATAATAATGGATTTAATTAAATGAGTTCTTATAGGAAGTGAGATACTTTAAAAAAAAAGTTTGCAGGAGATTGATGAGTAAAATTTCCGTGTGTTTAAGAATGTAGATTTTAAATAACTTTATGATTAATATATTGAAATAAAAATTAAGTAATTATTTTCTAAATTTCCTTAGTTTAATGTTTGTATTTAATATTCAGTACGAGGCTAATAGTACTATATACTAGTGTGCTGTTTTAATTATAAACGAGGACAAATTGTAAGTCCTAGCAATAATAATATTCTTATGATAAAGTTAATTTTAGTTATTATTACTTTATGCTAGAATGCTGTTTCGATTATTTATAAAGAATATTGTTAAATCCTAGGAACAGTGATATGCTTATATAGAATATCCACGAGACATTTTATAAAGTTAAGTATAGTTTTCCTGGAAAGTAAATAGTCGATTTTCGGCAGAGGTTTTTGGTGTTTGACGAAATATAAATTTTGATTTGTTTTTTAAAGAACATTTGAAGGAAAAATAATGTATGTACTAGTTTATTTATTATTTGATTTATTATTATACATCTATTATTTATATCATTACTATTATTTTATTCTTATTTTATTATTATTGTTATTTTTGATGAATGAAACTGTAATGCTTTAAGGTAAGTGAAAATAGAATAAATCTTTCGAGACATCAAAATAAATCAGACAAGAAACTTAATATCACATAACAAAAAAAGATTCTTTGAAATACAGCAGATAATAAAAATAAAAATTATGTAACAAATTCTGCCGAGATAATATACAAGCGGAAAAACAAATTCCAGTAATGAATTTTTAATGAGAAAAGAAAAATCAAATATTTTAAAAAATCAGAAAACGCAATAACAACTACTGAAGTAAATTAAAGGAAGGTATAGAAAGGAGTTTGACCCTCAAGAATTAACATTAAGATATTAGTTATAAATGGACTAAATATAATAAAGTTAACAAAAATTCTTTTTAAAAAAGATGAGGCCCAGCTGCAGTGAGGAATG
Source organism: Ampullaceana balthica (assembly GCA_944989445.1). Taxonomy (NCBI): domain Eukaryota; kingdom Metazoa; phylum Mollusca; class Gastropoda; family Lymnaeidae; genus Ampullaceana; species Ampullaceana balthica. The sequence goes on along the minus strand of CALYLW010000073.1, from coordinate 156,210 downwards.
TAGAATCTCGCATGAAAAAGCAGAAAACAGGTTTTTAGTCACAAACTAAGTAGTCACACAGGGGGACTCAGAAATCTAAATTTTATTGATATTTATTGTGATCGATTGTGGGATTTAATGTGAGATATAAAATTTGATCAACTAACACAAAAGTTGTGAACTTAAATGCACCAAAAAGTTCACGAGACTGGGTAGAACTGCATTTGGTTTATCAACATCCACTTTGTCAATAGCGGCCAGGTGGCGTTTGATCGCGCTGGTGTTGCCGCCCATCGCCGACAAAACTTCCTCAAAAAGATTGCATTTTGCCATGTCTTTGTCAACTCCCTTGGGGTGTTTCCACACGGCCTAGGTCTTACCTATCTTACACTGTTAGTAACTATTTAATTTATTATCTTTAAAAACTGACAACTTTGGATGTATGATTAAAATCACTTTTTGGGCTAGGCCAACACGTGATAATGAACACCAGAAGCACAAGCGAATTGAAAGGGTGCGGGATATAGGAGTGGAGGGAGGAGAGGGTGGTAGATAAACAACATTAGCTAGTCTCAATCGGTAACGCATTTTCGGCGTATTTCAAAGCAAAGTTAGTGTCAAAGCAGGGGTGCTTTTATTAACAACAATAAAGTGCAGCCTCTTTCATCTCAATCCAGTCCATCGTTATTTTCGGCAGAGGAGTTTTGCTTTCCTTATATAATTCACTCAAAGAACCTAAACATTTTTGTGTTTGCGATTTCTGTTTCATGTTCACAGAAAAAAAGATGTATAAAAAAATTGTAATTTGTGGGGACCGTATTTCCTTAGATGTTCTTTACACTATTTATTTCAAACAAATATTTTCATCTCATAAATTGTTTCGCGAGCCGCAATGTTAGCATAAAAAAGCCGCATGTGAGCCTGTTTGGCCTCTGTTAATAAAGACATTGAAGCCACATTTTCACAGGTACTAGAGCGCAATTTTACTACACGGGTAATCGATTGGCAACGGGTACCCGGTTTCTCTTGTACCGGTTGACAGGCACCTGTAGTTTCTCAACGCACAGGTTAGTTGTATATAGCAAAGAAATATGGTGTCTACTGCGAGACTAGTCAGGTCGAACTGTAGTACCGATAATTACAAACTGCTAAAAGGTTGAAAAACTTAAACTTTTATTTATGAGAGTGATTTTATCTATTTAAGTAACTTATATTGAACTTATTATACAAATGAAACTTTTAAAAGAACAATTTTATTTTATAAAAAAATTAGGATTTTTTTTTAATTGATATTTCCAAAATTTGACCACATAAAAGTGAGCAGAATATATCTACTGCGAGACTAGTCAGGTCGAACTGTAGTACCGATAATTACAAACTGCTAAAAGGTTGAAAAACTTAAACTTTTATTTATGAGAGTGATTTTATCTATTTAAGTAACTTATATTGAACTTATTATACAAATGAAACTTTTAAAAGAACAATTTTATTTTTTAAAAAAATTAGGATTTTTTTTAAAAAATTGATATTTCCAAAATTTGACCACATAAAAGTGAGCAGAATATATCTTTATGTCTTGACAGCGTTAGCTATGTAAAAAAATCAACATGTTATGGAGACAGCACCTAAAACAAACAGACGACTTACGTTGGAGACGCTCACATTGGTGGCTCCTTGTGCAATTGGAAGTCCTGGTACGGATAAGTTTTCCTGAAGGATGTTGTTATACTCCCAGGTGGTTATATGAGAATCGTTTTTCTTTGGAAAATAAAAGGAATTTCATTGCTATGTTTTTAAATGTGTAAACACATGCAAGACTCACTGCGTTGTGATTTTTTTCTGATACTACATCAAAGCTCCATAAATGGAATTTTCTTTTTATGATATAACAAACACCTGGACGCCAACTACAAAAATTACCACTAATAAATAATGAAAAAAATAGAAGTGAATCATTTTTTTATTGTCTTTTTTATTTCAGGTTTTTTTTTAGGATCTGTTTGGCTGTATTAAAAATAAATATTTTCGATAAGAAATATCATTTTTTTATACTGATAATGATTAAATATTGCTATATGTCCAGTGTTTTACAACGAGGAGCACTCAGTTACTTTGCTAATATTATTGCTACCTGCAGTAGAACAAATCACCGTTTTCAACGCAACTTAGAAAACAGTGTATTTTTTGGCACGTAAACATTTTTTAATCAAAAAAAAAGAAATAATATTAAACAATATAATAGCCGAAGTCACAGGTTTGATGTCGTAGCGTTGCAGCGTCATTTTTTTTAGCTTTTATTTAAATATATATTCAAGGCGCTCATCAAGAGGTGTTCACAATTCTAAATATTCTAAAAGATTCTTAAAAAAAATATTATATGACGTCATAGTTTTAGCTTATATTTTAGTTTTGGAAAAGAGAGCGATGTAAAAAGAAGATTTGAGGATTTATAATTATAAAATACTTTGTGTACATTTCAGAAAGTTTAATATTCCTTATTTATCAAACAAGGATAAGTTACTTGGGCTTTTTAACAACAAAAAAAAAGCGGGTTCGTAGGCGCCCTAAAACCCCTAGTAATAATATTATTAATATACATGTGATAATAAAAAAATACGAAAACACTTTTTGGCCATTGATAGTTAAAAATTGTCGACGAATATAAATGATACAAAGATAAGTCCTTTCAAAGCAAACTCTAATTTGCACAATATTTAAACCCCTGGCCAACCAGGTTGATTTTATTAAAAGACTTTGTTGGTAAAAAGTTGACTGACTTAAAAAATAGTACAATTTTATCCATGAGAATTCTGATAGGGATATAAGCGCTGTTGGTTGCGGTGACGGCCGACTTCAGTAAGTCTATCGTCGACGGCAACGTTGGTTCAACAGTTGGGTCCGTCATACAGGGATTGTGGATCGTGGCTGCCACACACGAAATGATACCTAAGTTGGTATTCCAACTGCCAAGGCCTTCAAGGCTGCAAAGAAAACACACCACTTCAAGATTTACTTTAAAATTATTTAAACAACTATCAGACATTTATTTAAATAAAAACATAGCTTATATGCACCGTAATGTCATTATATGTCGCGTTTAGCTTATACGTTTTTTTACATTGAATGCATTCAGAGTTATGTGTGTTCCTATTTTTACGTAAAAAGCCGTGGGCCCAGTTTCTTGCAGGAGTACTGCCCTACATAAATTATCAAATGATTTTATTATTATTATGTTTCCATCTCCTGATGATTTACTGTTCAGTGGGGCTTCTATTTCGACCAATCGGCTTCTCAGATAACCTTTTATGACCTATCAAAAGTTCTTTTTGACATACACCTGCCCTAATACGCCTGCGTTCTTTCCTACTGTAAAATATTTGGTTAAAATTTGTACCTAAGTTATTAGAAGCTTCGATTGCAATATATTTTAGTTTGTTAAACTGCAACTTTCAGTGCAAGCAAATGAGGATAAGTTCGGTATAATCATCAACTTCGGTCAATGGCAAGGAAAAAAATTACTTTGGAGATCCCGGTCCCCGTGTATCATATTAAAGAACTGAAAAGGCAAGCAAAAATACCATTGCTTAGAATAAGACGTTTTCCCACCTTTGTCTGCTTGAAAGATACTTTTAAGAAGGAGTAGACCCAATGGGGATATAAATTCACCATTAACTCTAAAAAAAAGATACTGGTTTGTCATAGCGACGAAATGGCCTCCTTTTTAAGACCATTGAAGTATGAGTCCGTAAAAAATAAATAAAAAAATTGTTACATAACCCCCAACCCCAAAAATAGAAAAAAAAATGATATTAAAAATACCCACTTTTAGAAGGCATGAAGCAGTAGCAATGCGTGAACCTTCCGACCACTAAATTACTTTCAAAAACATTTCATGTAACTTACTTCATCCTCAAAATAACCACTAACAGCTGTTTCACAGAACTCATTTTTCACGATACACTCATTTTTTCATTATCATTTTAAAACCTTTAGTGAACCGTAGAATTAGTACTCTAAGGTATAAATCTCCGAAGAAAAATTTTTTTTGCAAAACAATCAAGAAAGTGAAATAGTGTAAGTGTAATTTCACAAATACATATACCTGCCTGTTGTGAAATTTACTATGAAGTTATATTTTAGTTTATGTTTGACAAACCGGAATGTTATGTATTTATATTATGTTGTCTGATAGTTAATTTCCATGATTTCTCCATCGATTCATCCTCACGAAAGAGAAAAAGAGAAAATAAAGTGTCGATTGTATAAAATTAACTTACTCCTCTGCGCCGATAAGGCAATTGCATAATTCGTATTTCAGAAAAGCAAGCCCGCTTTAAAAAATAAATGGTGTTTAATACATTTATATTTATTAAAAATTTTGTACAGGAATTCAAATTGAAGACCTATAAAATGCGATTAAAAGAAATTAAAAAATATTTTGGAAATAGATAAGCCAAGAGTATGTAAAACAATATATGAATAATTTTGTTTTCTTTCAAATATTAATCGTATATTGAAACAGATTGTATCATATTATAAAAGAACTTTAATAATTCTTTGGAATGAAACAAGATGTTATAACGGATTAAAATAAGAATAGAAAAATTAGCTAAACATTGATGACCGTTCTACTGAATGAGATATACAAATTTTGTGGACAAAATAACTTAATGATTTATTTTAGCCTCCTAGGACCCCTACAGATGACTCCTGTTCTAAAAATATTGACAGTGCTTAGTATAACTGCAGGCTGCAGGCACATTATGCATACGGAGAGATTCCTATCATATTAACTACAAAAACGATCTATCCATATTCTCATATTACAAGGTTATGCGCATGTATATAAGTCTATTATTGTTGCAAATAACTTAAAATATCTTATATTGTTGATATTTGCTATCTAATTACAAAACACTCAAGTTTTTCTGTGTAAAATATAAATTTTATTGTAAATAATAAGAAATTGCTGTAAAATTATTGATTGAATAGTTTGAAATAGTTTTTATTTGTGGTTAAACACAGGTAGGTCTCACACTTTTCACATTTTTATTTTGGTGTGCATGAAAAGCCTGGGTATTTGCATCTCCTTTTTTTCTTTCAAATTTTGGCCTATGTCCAACACATCTGTTCTAAATGCCTTCTCTGGTATTACACTCATCGGCCATGCTATCTAACACATGTCATTTAACGCGATGGTACCATTTTTCAAACTAATTGGGATTCTGTAAGTTGGCAGCAGTGAATCCGGTAAATCACTCTTGTCATGAATTAATTATATATTGACACCACTTTAGGATGTTGAGATTCAATGTACTGGTTATGTTTTCATCCTTGAAGTTCGCAATGCCTTCACAGTACCATAATAAAGAAGCCTTAACTCCCCCCCCCGCCATTGTAAAACCATTTAACAACATTAAGGGGTGCACTGTTCACTGATCCTGTCGTCAAGAGAAAAGCTAATATTCCTTGCTTTTTAAATTAAGAATTAGGGTCAAAGGGGAAATCATTCAATATTAAAAATACCCATGAAATCAAATAGTAGGACACTTTTTTTGGTATGTTTCCCATGGGCAACATTATGCAGTAGAGTCAGTAGAGGGTTAATAAAAAGTGATACAATAATAATTTGTATAGATAAAAAAATAACCTTAGAGTTGAGTTTTTTTCAATCACAGACTATAAATTGAGCAAATGGCACATAAAGCCAGTAACAATTATAATTTATATATATATATGTGTTATTGTGATAAGAGATGTGGGACAATCCGATTCATAAGTAATGGGGAGGGTTGACAATCAAATATTCCACATTAACGATAATGAAACGGTATTTCAATGGGTATGAACAAACTATGTACTGACATGTTGAAACTCAAATAAAGAAATGATCTTATAAAAAACTACAAATAAAAGCAAATAAGTAAAATATAAAAAAAATCTTTTTTAAAAAAGGACACGCTTTTATTTACAAACATTTACACACTGGAACGCGCTGATCTCCCCTGCCTTTGATGTAAACATGGGAATTTGGTAAACGAAGGCGGGAGTGAAACCAGTAGCCGTGGAGGTCAACTCTTGCAGACGACTATACATTCTAAATAGTGATAAATAGAGATAAACTAAATATTGATTAATTTAATTACGGTATATTCGATCGATCTGAAATTTTGATACAATGCATTGTCATCCACGATCTATATGTAGTAAAATTTTGAGATCTCTAGGACCATCAAAAGTGGTTTAATTTTACGTTACAAGATTTGAAGGAAGGATGGATGGATACAACATACAAACAGTGTGACTTAAATAAAAGCGTGTAAAATAGCACTCTCAAGAATTTCTTACACATTTTAATACTAAACTTTTAAGTTCGTTTTGGTTAAGTACTACAATATTTATATCTGGAGCGATCCTTCCATCCGTATCTTATCACCTTCTTTGAACACAAACATGTAATTTTAAAAAAATTAGATGGGTTTTAATCGGAAAAATCAAACGATTACCATACGGTTGACGTGACATTTATCATCGTCTCGTAGTTGGCTCTTTGCACTTTCAGGAGTAGTTTGCCCTGGTTGATAAGCCTCAGGTTACGCATGTAGCGAATTTTGTCATCATAAATGTATTTCACATTATAGGGCACGACGCTGGAGTCCAAGAACTGGGTGACGTTGTCCCCGAGGCTCTTGATCAGGAAGTAGGAGTTGCAGAGGCAGGCGTAGAAGTGGGACTGGATGCTCTGGAGCTCGGTCATGTATTTCCCATTGTCGTATTCGACCTGCTCGCCGATGGCGATCTGCAGGTACAGGATGTGTTTCGACGTGTCGTTGAAGTGTTGTTTCAGTATTGCGGCCATCTGAAGAAGTGTATAGTGGTTGAGTTAGACGTTGATAATGTTACCAACATAATTGTTATAGTCTTTATTAAATTAATATAATTACCTAATGGTTTAAGTATTCTTGTTACTTAATTATGGATTTAAATAAACAAGTTGTCTTTAGAAGAGACATAATTTTTTTAAATCTTTGCAGGTATACTCGAGATTGATCAGAAAAAGTGTCCGTCTGTTTACAGTGGTAGATTTTAAATAACGTAAAGATTAAGGGGCCGTCCATAAGGAACGTCACGCTATTTTTGACAATTTTAACTTCCCCTCCCCCTGTCACAAACTGTCACAAATGTCTCCCCCCCACCCCACTAAAGTACGTCACACTTTCGAAGAATATTTTTCTATATAAACAAAATAATTAAAATTTAATATAAATCACCTCGACGTTAGACATCGCCGGACCCCCCCACCCCCCCTGTCACAAACTGGCACACTTTCTTAAACTCCCTCCCCCCACTCTCTGGAGCGTGACGTACTTTATGGACGGCCCCTAAGGTATTGAAAAAAATAATTAAGTAAATCTTTTCTAAATGTCCTTAGTTTAATGTTTGTATTCAATATTCAGTAATTATATCCAAGGAATAGTAATATTCTTATATAGAATATCAACATGACATTTTATAAATTTAATCTTAGTTTTCCATAAAAGTAAATATACGATTCTCGTCGGAGCTATTTGGTTTATGACGAATCATAAATTAGGTAATTTTTGTTAATAAAACAATTGAAGGAAAATTTAAAATAATTAATATATTTGTTTATTTTTTGTTATTTATATACATCTGTTTTTATATCATTATTATTGTTTTATTATTATTATTTGTGATGAATGAAACAGTAGTGCTGTAAGCTATGTGAAAATAGAATATATTTTGAGACAAACCAAAATAAATCAGACAATAATGATAACATCACATAACAAAAATAATAAAGAATGCTTTTAAATAGAGCAGAAAATAAACTTAAAATTGTGAAACAAATTTGGGCGATATAATCAAAAAAGTGAAAAAAGAAATACCACTAATGAATTTTTTAATGAGCAAAAAATCTAATATTTTAAGTAATCGAAAAGAAAAGGTGTCAACGCAATAACAACTACTGAATAAATTAAAGAAAGGTATAGAAAGGAGTTTGACCATTAAGGATTACCAATTAAGAAATTACTTATGAATGGACTAAATATTTTTTTAAAAGAATTGTTTTTAGGCCGTTTTATTTTCGGTCTTCAGGGCCTGAGTAAGACAAGCAAACACATAAAGAATGACATTATAAGACGCCTACGTTTCTGTTTGCATCAGCTTAAGACCTCTCACGTCGTCTTACTAGACACTTTTTAAAGAAAAATATATTGTAAAAGTCTTTCAATAAAATATAGTGACACAAAAAATATTATCCGATTTAAGTAAATATTTATTTTTAAGGAGCACCGAGATCCATCAAACACACGGTAAGGATGTGACTCGTACCTAGCACGTGCAAGCGGTAAAAGACATGGGTATGATGTGACTCGTCACTACCAGGTGAGAGCGGTCAATCACTTGACTAGGATGTGGCTCGTTACTACCACGTGAGAGCGGTCAATCACTTGACTAGGATGTGGCTCGTTACTATCACGTGAGAGCGATCAATTACTTGACTAGGATGCGGCTCGCTACTACCACGTGAGAGCGGTCAATTACTTGACTAGGCTGTGGCTCGTTACTAGCACGTGAGAGCGGTCAATCACTTGACTAGGATGTGGCTCGTTACTACCATGTGAGAGCGGTCAATCACTTGACTAGGATGTGGCTCGTTACTAGCATGCGCGAGAGGTCTGCATTTTTCCCCTTTTATTTATGCTGGGTTAATGAAACTGTCACATGTTAACTTAAAAGCCTAATGTCAATTCCTTCGTGGTGAGTGTCCCCAAATGAGGTGGTTTCTGTTTTATAAAGCTTTTAAGAGTTTATTTCCTTTTAGATTTCACAAGATTTAAAAAAAAATTACAATTATATCCATCATGATCCAGATTGAAATCTAGATTGTTTTTAATTTAAATCTTGTACCATTTACACGTTTGGGACATTTAATTTCGTCTGTCCTCATTAAAGCAAATTAAATATGTTAAAATGTATCTTCTCTATTAATAAAACACAAAGCCCTCACTGACCAACTCACTCACTCAATCATCATTCATTCTCCAACTTCTCGTATACGTATAAGCATGCAACTTCGGGAAGTTGTTGAGTGCACTCTCGCTACGATAATTAACGAAAAAGAATTTTAAAATGCCCTGTCATGGGGGCCGGGGGCCCAAATGTAGTTTTTTCCTTTTATGATCTATATAAAAACCGACTCATCACTAATTCTCAAATTTCCCATGTAGGTAGAAGCATGAAACTTTTGGAAGTTGTTGAGTACTTTCCTGCGATGGTAACAAGGGACAAAAATATAAATTTATCACCCACTTAGGGGGCCGGGGCCCAAATGTAGCTTTTTCCTTATATGAGCTATATAAAACAGACTCATCATTAAGTCACTAACATCCCGTGTAGGTAGGGAGATGAAAATTGTGTAAGTTGTTGAGTACACCCACACGAACAGACAAACAAAATACATGTATTTAAATTAACAGGTCGATAGGATTACGGGAAGTGTGTCATTTTTTACTTTTGTTTTTCCACGGGGCCATGACAGACAAGACTGTGAAGTTAATATATTTAGTATATCCATCAGGATCCAGATTGACATCATTGGTGTTTTTAATTGGTGTTTCGCGGGTTCTCAACGCTAACTGAATTCCTAATTTTCCGTTGCGAAGTGCGGGTATTTTGCAGTTTACTAAAAAAAAAGGCAAAGCCCTCAATCACTAATTCTCCAACTTCCAGTGTAGGTAGAAGCATGAAACTTTGGGAAGGTGTTGAGTACACGTTCACAACAATAATTGGCAAATATAATTTTTAAATTTCAACTCATGGGGGATCCGGGACTAAAATGTAGTTTCTTCCTTTAGCTTTATAAGTTTCCTATATCTTTTAAGTTTCTTAGCTTTATAAAAAATGTCTCATCACTAACTCTCCAATTTCCCGTGTAGGTAAAAACATGAAACTTTGGTCAGTTGTTGAATACACTTCCGCAATGGTAACGGGCGAAAAAAATTAATTATCACTCACTGGGGGTGGGGCCCAAAGACAGGTTTTTTTTCTTATATAAAAACAGATTCATCACTAATTCTCCAATTTCCCATGTAGGTAGAAAGAAGTATGAAGTTTTGGGAAGTTGTTGAGTACCCTTCCACGATGGTTACAGAGGAAAAAAATAAAATCGTCACGCACTGGGGGATTGGGGGGGGGGCGCTCCAATGTAAGTTTTTTTCCTTTCATAAGATTTTTAAAACGGACTCGTCAATAAATCTAAAACCTCACTTCTAGGTAGGAGAATGAATCTTTGGGATGTTGTTGAGTACCCTCCCACAATGGTAACAGGCGAAAAAAATATTTAAATTATTACTCACTGGGGGCCCAAATGTAGTTTTTGCACCTTATATGAGCTAATTGAATTTGTTTAAACTTTGGATACTGTGTAAATGGACTTTGAAAAAACTTGGAATATAAAAACTTGATGACCTATATTAAAAACTATAGGTCAATAAAATTTTATTTTTCATTCTTTTCGAGCCAAGGGCCCCAAATCTCTTTTTCGTAAACGTTTAAGAAATTTTAACCATTCAATTTCACACGATTTTTAATACAAATATTGACCATCAAATATATCCATCATGATCCAGATTGAAATAATAAACTGTTGTTTTGAAATTAACATTTTACACCAATAGGCCCCTCGCCCCTTATTTTAGTAATCTCTTGCAGTTGTACAAATTATATTTTATTCGTCCCATGGTCATTAAAGTTTGGGAAGTTTTTGAGTACGCTCCCGCAAAGGTTTCTGGTATTAAAAGTTTCTAAAATACCACTTATTAGGGACCGGGGGCGCGTAATGCAGTTTTTAAACATGAGCTATATAAAAGGTATTAAACAGCGACTACTGGGTATATGGATGAATTATTGACCAAATTTGATATACAAAATTAAAATGATATAGGAAAATGAACTCCTAACGTCTGTACCTTTGGGACAGGGCCAAAAATAATTTATTCGTAAACATGTAAAGTTTTATTTACATTTAGATTTTTACAATTTAAATAAATATAGACATGTATCTCCATAACGATTGAAATCTTCAGCCCTAATGAGATAAGCACATCCTGCAAACTGCAGCCAATTTGCATGGGGGCCCTTAATGTCATTTTATTCCCCATGTGATTTTACATGACCTTGACAAATATTGACAAACAATTATATCCATCATGATCCAGATTGAAATCAATTGGCCTTTTGAATTGGTGTTACGCGGGTTCTCAACGCTAACTGAAATCGTAATTTTCCACTGGTAGCGCGGGTATTTAGCTAGTTCACAAAAAATAATTTTATTTTTGTAATGGTTCAATTTTCTGGAAGAATTTGGACTATTTCAACGTAGCATATGGGCACGCATTTAAATATGAAGCGTATGCTCGTCACATTCTTAAAAATTCTAAATAATCTTTTAAAATTAATACATTATATCTAGGGATGTCAATATTGTTTTAAAAAACTGCCCGGGTACCCGTCCTAATTTCTAACGGGTACCCGTTGACAGGCCTAATTATATAAATGACTAGTTTTCAGCGCACAGGTTACTTGTATATAGCAAATAAATAGGGTGTCTATTGCGAGACTAGTCAGGGCGAACTGTAGCACCGAAAATTAAAATAATACAAAAGGTTAAAAGACTTAAACTTTTACTTATGAGAGCGATTTTTATCTATTTGAATTAGTTTTATTGAATTTATTATAAAAATGAACCCGTCAAATGAATAATTTTATTTTTAAAACAAAAGGCTATATTTTTAAATAAAATTGACATATCCAAAATTGGACAACATACAAGTGAGCACAATATATCTTTATGTCCTGACAGCGTTAGCTATGTAAACAAAAACACATTTAAAAAAATCTTATGGAGACAGCACCTAAAACAAACAGACGACTTACGTTGGAGACGCTTACGTTGGTGGCTTCATGTGCAGTGGGAAGTCCTGGTACGGTTAAGTTTTCCTGAAGGATGTTGTTATACTCCCAGATGGTTATCAGAGAATCGTTTTTCTTTTGAAAAAAAGGAATTTCATTGTTTTGTTTATAAATGTGCAAACACATGCAAGACTCATTGCGTTGTGATTTGTTTCTGATGCTACCTCAAAGCTCCATAAATGGAAACTAAATTTTATAATATAAGAAGCTATAGACGTCAACTACAAAAATGACCATAATTTATAATGAAAAAAAAATGAATCATATTTGACGTGCACTAGTTCAAGTAAATTCCCCTTTTCCACGTCCCTAAGAAAACAACATATTGTATTTGGTACATGAAATGTTTAAATCCAAAAAGAAATAATAATAATATTAATAATAATATACATGTGATAATTTTAAAAAATACGAAAAACTTTCTTGCCACGGAAAGGTAGAACTTGTCGATGAAGATTAATGCCACAAACATAAATCCTTTCAATGAAAAACGATTATTTATGCACTACTAGCAGACCCATCGTGCGTTGCAACGATCTCATTAAAAATGAATAAATTTAAAGAAACCAATGAGTGTTATGTTTAAAAACATTTATGCTAGGAACCTTCGCGGAAGAGGGCAAAAAAGAAAAGTCAAAGTTTCATAGCAAACGGACAAATAAATTAATAATTAAAAAAGTTTACATAAGAAGAAACGATATTAAGGGCCCCGTCCCCAAAAAGATTGATAATTATTTTTTATTGCCATTGTACTCAAGCTATATTTCTTAAAATCGTGTAAAATTGAATGGGAAATACAATTATAACGTTCAGTAAAAATGACGTTTGGGGCCCCCAGCTCTGAGGGAATGGACATTATGAGTTCAGTGCCCTATAGTAATTTAATATAGGCTCTTAGGTTTTTATATGCTAAGTTTGGTCAAAATCAATTATTTTCTCATTTTCTAACACTTAAACTAATTTTTTATAGCTAATATAGGGAGAAAAATAAAGGGGCCCCCGGGCCTAATCGGTGCAAGTTGTCAATTTCAAAAACCTGTTGATTTTAATTCAGTTTCATCACGGATGTATTTCTCAATATCGTATAAAGTGAATGGGAAAAATATCTTAAGTATTTACAACCAAAAAAAAGCTAAACTGAAGCATAAGTTGACAAATATAATTTGCAATAATAAAAAATGGCTTTGTAGTTCAAAACGCATCGAAACTGGACAACCAAACACACACCAATTGTAAATCTCATAAACCGAATAACGGATGTTATACATTGATATAGAAAAATAAATTGAGAATTACGTACATAATATTGAAATGCACGCATGCACAAAAACGGACATTTAATCCAAAAAATATTAATAATTAATCACATTAAATAAACTTCGGTTCTTTTTACTTCGTTCCCTTTTCACACATTAATATAAGCTCAAATAACGACGTCACATCATACTATTTTATGGCGAGAAACACGTTCTTTTAATCTCGAAACCAACATTTTAAAAATTATTTTACCTTGATGTTTTCATTTTCTTTTTAAATCGGGAGTTACCCTGCATAGCGTTACGCATGGGACAGACGGGACAGGACGGACGGCTATACATAGCAAATTATGTATATTGATTTTTCAATCTCTTTTAAAACCCGTGGCAAACTAGGATGATTTAAAAAAAATTTGTTTGTTGATAAAATGTTGTAGACTTTCAAAAAAAATCTTACAATTTTATCCATGAGAATTCCGATGGTGGAATAAGTGGCGTTGGTTGCGTTGACGGCAGACTCCAGTAAGTCTATCGTCGGGGGCAACGTTGGTTCAACTGTTGGGTCCGTCATACATGGGTTATGGATCGTGGGTGCCATAGAGACCGGAGCAGTGTGGCTGGCAGCCACACACGACATGATAACTAAAAAGGCAACTGTGATCGCTTGAATGACTGCAAGGAAAGATGTTAAAAATAAAAAAATTAAAATAAGATAAATTAAATGACAATTTGTATAATGGGAAGTTGATAATGTTATTTATGCGATATTTAATCACATTTGAGATTGTTGTGAAGGTAATGAAATGATCGGCCAGTGATCAAGTCATTTTGAATTCAATATCGTCTATTTTTTTGCTTTTGTCTACACGCGTATCACTGAATGCAGGTAATCATGGTATGTTTCGTAATTGAACTATAACCTTTAACTATGCATTATTAATTTTGATTGATTTTTAGAATACATGAGAAAAATTCTACGGCTATGTTAACACTGATAAATTGAAAACAAAGCATTTTTATTATACATGGGGGTACATAATTAATAACAAATAATTAATAATTTTTAACTAGACAATTGTCTTAAGACATTTATTTTTGCCGATGCGTCTAAATTTGGCGAAAATGTGTCGTAGCCGTTTCGCAAACATTCTTGACACTCCCTTTGAAGGATCCATCCCTCTATGTTTGTACTAGTCTTATTTTAACTTGCTTTTTTTAAATCCGACTATTTTTAATATCCCAATTTTGAACCCCTTCCCGTTGACCAATCATTCTGAAAATTTAAACACACGTTCAATTTCGGTGATAGTATTTTTGTGAATTGTTGCGGACTTTTTCCATGGCTAGATTTAATTTAATTAAATATTTTCGATTTACGTCTGCTAGAGTTAAACCTCAGTAGTCCGCCTTAGTGACCTGCACGGGTCATCAGCGACTGACCAACTACCAGTGTTTTACTGCACGGGGAGGTCAGTCCCGTATGAGCAGGGACACGCCAGTGGGGCCAGTAACACATAATAATGTAATTTAAAACGAATAAAGAGCAATAAACATTGACAAATTTAATTTAAAAAAATGTGAAGACTAAAAAGTAGAAAATAAAAATATATAAAAAACACTTTTTAAAAACGAGTCTTATATTTTAGAAATGAACTAAAAAGTAGAAAACAAAAATTTAGGAACGTTAAATCATAGATGAAATCGATTATCTCGTTGTTTGCCATGACTATAAGCCTAGGGTGCTCATTTTAAACTTAGCGAATAGCTTTGTCTAACTTGATGAATATCTTTGCATAACTTAGCAAGCACCCTAGTCTTATAGTCATGGCGAACAACGAGATAATCGATTTCACCTACGATTAAACGTTCCTAAATTTTTATTTGCTACTTTTTAGTGCATTTCTAAAATATTAGACTAGTTTTTAAAAAGTGTTTTTTAATATATTTTTTATTGTTCTTGAGAATAGTGCAGATCGCTGATGTTGACCGATTGTATATGTGCGCTAGATTAGCCACGCTCACACCTTTTTCTCGCTTTTCAATGAATTTACATTTCATTTCAACAGTTATTTTTTCTCTCTTATAATCTTTTAAGAGAGCAACTTTTTCACTTTTTTTTTGCTCGTTATGCGAATTTCTCGTTATGAGATGTGCTCGTTATGAGAGGTTCAACTGTATTTTTATCCGTGTTTTAGCTAATAATTCAATTTGTTATAACTGTGTTAAAAGTATTCATTTAATTTGAAAATTATTTAATTTGAGCAATGCCCTAATTGGAGTGATATAAAGGAACCTATGAACGTAACGATGTCGCTTTCTATCTATGCTGTAAATAAAACGTCCTAAATAAAAGCTGCTCAAAATATCTCACTCACTGCAAACATAATTTTGGGGTTTCCAAATACACTTGTGCATGTTTCAATCGATTTTTATGATCTAATCTATGTATGTTGTAAACTTCATGATAAAATCAAGCAAATTATATATTTATTTATCAAGCGTCCAGGGCGGAGTAATTTGTCGATAGACACGTCGTTTCGAAACAAGCTGCTTTGAAAGAATACGATGTTTTTGTTCCCTATGTAGGTTTTTTAAATGCTTATTAAAATTTTGAAAAAGTAAATCAAATGTATATTCGTACCTTTCATATTTGATATTTTTACTTGAGCTGCAGCAGCGAATTATAATTTTGAAACCTCTGAAGTTGTTTGAAGTTGTTTTAACATTCAGATGTGAATTCAAATCCCTTAGGTTAGTGCACTAACATTACTTCTGGACAAAGCAATGCATCTCAGTTGTGTTTAGGAACGTGTAACATGCGGCGCTGAAAGCCATTGTTTTGTGTTAAGCAATTAATTTATTTTATTCATTTTGTCTGGGCGTGGTATCCTACAAATCTTTTCGGCATCTTGCCGTCCCACGAGACGTTGGTGCACCCCTCTTGTTCAGGATAAAGTAAAACATCTCAGATAAGTAAAGGGGCGTGCAACAGCTGCAATAACAGACAATGGTTTGGGTTAAGCAATTAATTTGTTTTATTCATTTTGTGTGGACTTGGTATCCTAAAAATACAAATAATTATTTGGTATTTGTGGAGCGGACTTCTGGGGTTGAGAATTATTTTATTTCATTAGATCAAATGATTCCCAAACTTTTTCGAGTGGTGACCCCTTGTTATGAAAGCCAAGTAACCCTCGATCCCCGACATAATTTAAAATTTTGAATCCAGTAATTAACAAAAACTGAGAAAATTGATTTTATTTATATTTTTTTGTACTTCGTTTAATAATTAATTTATTGCAAAATTTTAAGGTTCATGTCATCAACCAACCTCAAATTTCGCTGGGAGTTTATGATAGCATCAATATCATGTCATTCTCAACATTAACTTACCTTATTTCTCTTGATGAGATATAAACACACAAATGGAACTGCTCGAAAGGCAAAAATAGTGACATTTTGTTATGAATAATACACAATACACCAGAATTGTGTATGTAATTTAAGCGTCAATGGACCATGCCGCAAATCCAAAGAATCTATATTGTAATTTATCGTGAATACTGGGTAGATCAAGAAAAGAAGAGAAAGGATTTCCTGTCAATGAGGTTTCTTCTTCTTTCAGCTCAGGGAAGTAACGATGCAGTTCGTGTTCAAGTGATTCTATATTCTAAGTAGGATTTTCTTTCAAATGGTCATTTATTTCACTTTCAGATTTATCTACCTCGCTGCAGATTTTCTTAAACATGGCAATGTTTCCAAGATTTGTATTTCTTCGTCACTATTGCAGCTTGGATAAACATACTCCGATTTTATCGTAAAATGCGATAATATTGGTTTCCTTTCAGGTAAATTAGCTACTCTTTACGACAATTCTTTGTCATTAAACTATACCAAAGATTTATGGTTCCCTTGCACTTCCAAGAACTTATTGATTTCATCTTTCAATTCAAAGACACGATTCACATCATGTCTACTCAAGGATTCATTAATAATAAAAATTGTAATATAGTGGCTATTTTTTAAAGTTTACTGTATAACTTGGTTCGAAAACCATTGGGGTTTGCGAACCACAGGTTGGAAAACCGTAACCATTAAAAGGAAAAAAGAATATGCCCATTAAGTCTGTTTTTATAAATATTTCCATTTTACTCCTTTCAGAAAAATGGTTATTTTTACACATGGATTACCATATTTAATATGTTGCCGTTTCACCAATTCTTTGTTTATTCCCGTTTACCGTTAAGACATGTTTTTCAAATTCTATCACGCAGCCCCCTTTTTTTTCAATCCCCCGTCCCCTTTTTACCCATATTTGTTTATGGATATTATATATATCTATATTAAACAAATCGTATCCCACCAGCCAATAGCTGATATAAATATTCACCTGAAGATGACAGGTGGCAGTAATAATGCGTAAACCTTCCGAATTCATTACTAAAGTTACTTTAGAAAACTTTCATTCATCAAACTGACTTCATCCTAAAAATACCCACAAAAAGTGGATTCACAGCAATCATTTTCACAATTCACTCATTTTTTCCTTATCATTTTAACACCCTTAATGAACCTGAGAATTATAACAAAAAGATATAAATCTTCTTAAAAAAAGAAGATATTGCCCAACATTTCAGGAAAAAAACACATACATTTTATATAACGAATACATGTATAAGCTATGGTGAAATTTACTAAGGAATTATATTGTAGCTTTTGTTTTACACACCGGAATTTTATGTACTTTCTTAGTTAGTTTAGCTGCATTCTATATTCATTCATTCTCACACAAGTGAAAAAGATAAAATAATGTGTCGATTGCAAAAAATGAAATAGTCAACTCAGGCCCGATAATGCTGTTGCCACATTCGTATTTAAGAAAAGTAAGTTCACTTTAAAAAAATTGTTTTCAATAAATTTATTTTTATTTACATGAATAGCTGTACACATTTTGTTCAAAAATTTAAATTGAAGACCTATAAAATTTTGATTAAAAGAAATTTACAAATATTTTGGAAAGATATAAACAAAGAGTATGTAAAACAACATATCAAGAATTGTTTTGTTTCAAATACTAATGGTACAATAAGACAGATTTCTTTGGTATAATTCTTTGGAAACAAATCGATGTGTTATTAAAGGATTAAAATAAGGATAAAAAATAGCTAAAAATTTATGATCTTAAGTGAATTAAATCCATAACGTTATTTTAAACAAGGCATTTTATGATATTATGAATAATTTAATGCAACTAAGGTAGCTTCAATTTACATAAATAAATACAGGCTAATGTAGCCTACTTTAATTTCAAACTAATGAAACTGAACCACTACGCGACAATTCTACATGGAACTTGGTTTGTTTCCCTCTTAGTAAATACGCGTTATAGATTTTCTTAACTTTTTTCGAAATCCAGTATGAAGGATGTTGTGAATTAAAAAAAATATTAAAAAAATATGATGTCCTTAAGATCTTGTAAAACAGAGGAAACGGGTCATATTTTTGATTTTTTTTTGGAGACTCGTGTGGTCTTAGAAATTTTTTTTAGGTTGTGACAAAATCTGTTGACACTGTGCGTGTTATCTTCTAATCGGAAATTTCAGGATATGCAAGTACACATCATGAATGAATTCGAAGACAGACGCACACACTGTGGTCATGTGCGGGGACATACGGCTCTGCTCATCAACCCTTTAAAGACACGTGCCGAACCTAACAAGATAGGATTTTGTAAGGTTTGTCGATTTTCCTCTTTTAGTTTACTGTTCAGTTAAGCTTTTGCGCCATTAAATTTTTATGGTTTCTAATTTCTAACATGTTGAGATACGTATTACTATATCAAAATAACCAACGCAAGCTTATGACTATCAGTTTTTCGAAATTTCTGACGTAACTAGGACGATTAGTTTTTAAATTTCTTAGAAATGTATTCGTAAAAACCTGGCTAACTTAGTTAAAAGTTTGAACAATGCCATTGTCACAATGAAAAAAAAGCACACGAAATTTTTAAGTATTTGAGGGATGCAAATGAACATGTGTGGCAAATCTGACTTATAGTAGCTAAACCTGGCAGTAATGATTTTAAGAATTTATCAAACACGTTACGTCGTATTATTGCTTCGGAAAGATTTTTTAAAAGTTTTTTTTTAAAAATTACGATGATCTATTTATAAACTATTTAACATTGGGTTAGGTATAAATGAAATAAAATCTTATGGCCTGGTAAACTTAAAAATAATAATTAGCATCGTAATAATACATTGACATTACACAAATCCTTATCATACTAGGTTTTATTCTGTAACTGTTTAAAAAAAACATTTTAAAATCCTGATTTAAAAGAAAAAACAATTAAAAATGTGGTTTCACAAATAAAAAACAAATTTTAATTTATACTGTTTACAATTATCTTGGCCTTCTTTATACTGTTTACAAGAAGGCCAAGATGCTTTTTTTAAAAAAAGATGCTTCTTCTAAAACAATAACTTGTCAATATAAAATATTTTTTAAAAAATAATTAAATAATTAAAGTACACTTATCTCAAGATGCATAAGTTGGGAAATAATGTATTAAAATAATTTTTAAAATTATAATTTTATTTAGATGACTTTTTAAATCTTATTTACATTATCACAGACTTTTGCAAATTGAGCAAATCGCACGTGGAGCAAGGGAATTTATTTACATTTGATAACAGATTTAAAAATACTTATGTAAATACAGTTTCATTAAAATAGAATATATATTAAGTGGAAACGTTTTTTTTTGGTTTTTTTGTGTACGTTACAGCAACCTTCACAATGTATTTATAAAGTGAAAATTTGTGAATTCGCCTACACTACAACCTATTTTTGGCGTGTTTAAAGTTCTTTTCTGAAGTTTTCTATGTTTTGAATATGTATATATGTTTTTACACTTTGAAATAATGACAAACGTATCATATTTAAAATTTTAAATATTTTTAAATGGTTGACTTTAAAAAATATTATCACTAAAAGTAATTTCAGGCTACATTTGAAAAGGTATTAAGAGCAAACGTTCAATAAATGTATGAATATTATTGAATATATATTTCATTTTTCAGTCTGCATTTTATCTGCAATATATTCCTCCACAACATGAGACCTGTTATGCAGCTTCACTATAAAATTTGCTTGCAAATTGTTTACACAATAAACTAGGTACAGTGAAATAAAAGCATTTAACTTATATTAAAAAGTATTTCTCATAAGATTGGTAAATATATCTTTTAAAAATTATAGCTGATTGTTCAGATGAGTGTTATAAATATACGGTGGGTTTTTAGATTGAAAGATATGCTAAAAATATGCATCTACTTATGAGTTAATGTAGTTGTTTAGTTCATTAGATTAAAAACGCATGCTTGATGATATTTCTGTAGAAGTAGTATACAATTCAATTTTGTTTAGCTCTATTTTCTATCCAAAAGATTGATATGTGTAATAAAAGTGTAGTTTTTACAAATGAACTGGATTTAAAACTAAATTTGGTAACACGTATATCTGTTTAAAAACTTACATAAAAATAGTTTTGTCAAATTTATATTTTATATACAGGAACAAAATAATTGTGGAGATGAGTTTTAATATCACAAAATCATATAATTTGAGCAAATGGCGCGTACAGCTGGTAACAATAAATAATTTTATATACAGGTGTTACTGTGATAAGAGACTTCAAATTATTTTGAAGATGCCCTTTATAGGAGAGGAGTGGTACTTAAATATTCCACAGTTAGAATAAGGAAAAGGCATTTGTAGCTGGTATAAACTAAATCTGTACTGTCATGTTAAAATTTGAATATGGCAATGCGGTATACTGAAATACACTACCATAATAGACAAACATGAATTATTTGAGCTTTTAAAATAATATTCTCAAGAATTTCTCACCAGTTTCTTTTCTTTCAGTTCGAATTCTTAAATCCTAAATTCGGATTGGTTAATATTACATAATTTAAATCTAGAGCTATCTATCAATCCGTCTCTATTTACACGTACTTTAATAAAAAAAAATGGATGGGTATTAATTGGTAAAAAAATAAAAAGCACACGATTAACCTACGGTAGACATGGCGTCGATCATCTTGGCGTAGTTGGCAATCTTCACGGTGAGGAGCAGTTTACCCTTGTTGATCAGGATCAGGTTACGCTTGTAGCGCTTCTTGTCGTCCGACATGTTTTTCAGGTAGTAGGGCACGACGCTGGAGTCCAAGTACTGGGTGACATCATCCTTGAGGCTCTTGATCAGCATGTTGGCCTTGCAGAGGCAGGCGTACAAGTAGGACTGGACGTTCTGGAGCTCGGGCTTGTATTTCCCGTTGTCGTACTCGACCTGGTCTTCGATGGCTGTCTGCAGGAACAGGATGTGGATGGACGTGTCGTTGTAGTGTTGTTTCAGTATGGCGACCATCTGAAGAAGTGAATAGAGACGGGGCTAGACATTGCTAATGTTACCAACATAATTGTTGTAGTCTTTGTTAAAATAACGTCATTAGCTAATCCTTTAATTATTCTTAATACATAACTATGGCTTTAAAAAAACACAAAAAACTATATTTATTTCGAAGTAAAATAACGTTTCAAGGTTTTGAAGGTCTAGTCGATAGCAATGTGGAGAGAAATTCCCGTGTATTTATGATGGCAGATGTAAAATAATGTAAAGATTGAAATATTTATTTTAAAAAAAACACAAGCAAGTAATTTATTATGTTCTCCAATTCCTTATTTCAACGTATGTATTTAGTATACAGGACTAAGCTTACAATTCTTGATGCTATGAATTTGTTTCAATTATGACTTTTTGTTGTTGTGTTTAAAAAAAATAATATCTAAAAAGAATAAATGGAAGCATGGGAGGAGTCCCCTTTCAAAACCTACTATGACAGACTAAGTCGATTTTGGTGGGAAAATTAGTTACTGCCCTTTTGTGGTCGAAATGTTACAGCTCTACAGTATTCTTTTGGTTTGGCCATTTAAAACCCTATAACATACGCTGTAGTTTATTGTTAAAAATATGAAACACCTGCAAAATCTGCAAAATTGCTCAAACATACATGCCCTCTTCTCAAATCTCTAAAAAGTGACCTATTAAGTTTTGAAAGTGGACTCCTCAATGGGAGATTATAAACACGGATGTAAATGTGACAATGCATTAGCCAACAACGCAATCAACCAAGAGAAGCACTAGAAAGGAATGTGGCCATCAAGAGTTACCATTAATAGAGTAGTCATGAATGGACAAGATAACCAAAAAGTGTTTTTTTACTAGGCTGTTCGGCTTTCAGGAGCTGAGTGAGACAAGCAGACACATGAGTGAAACCATCACAGTATGACTACGTTCTTGCTTTTTCAAATGAATATATCTCTTATTATCGCTCTAGAACTAAATCACTGATCAGAAAGTTTTAACTGTCCTCCTAATATTTGAACTGAAAACACGTTTAAATGAATGAAATAACATTATTGGAATATATTTTTCAAAACTTAAACTTAAATATGTGGTTATGTAAAAATAAAATTAATTAAAAAACGTCAAATTTAATTGAAACACCACTTTTTTATATTTTCACCTGAGTCATTTCTGATATCTACTGATATTTATGTAGAGGAGACGCATGCTTTCTTTTTTTTTAAATTTATTTTATATTTTATTTTACTTAACACAAAGAAGTTTTTCTTTAAATTAAAATGTATGAGGGATAATAAATTATTTTTGCTTTAATGGTTTGAGTATTTTACCACTTCAGTTTAGACCATGGGCGTGTATTTAAATATTAATTTTATGCGCATTCACACTGTTTAAAAATCTGAGTCCTTTGTCCAAAAGAAATACACATTAAATAAATGTCAGTAACAGCCCACAGGCCCATGGTTCTGCAGCGCACTGGTTTGTTGTATATTGCACAGACAGATGGTGTCTATTGCGGGGTTAGTAGTGCGAATTTTAATAGCGGAACTGAAGCTTCGTAAATTACAAAAGTTTAAAAGGTTGAAATGATTATTAAAATTGATTTTATCGATTTAAGAAACGTTGATTAAATTTATTATAAAGAAAACAATAACAATTTTGGGTTAAAAACATTAGACAATCTTTAATTTCTTTTACAGATCCATTGAAGCTCTTGAAGGCAAGCGGAATATATCCTTATCTCATTGCAACGTTAATTATAATTATAATGAAAGCATCTAGAACAGAGAGTTTACTTACATCAGAGATATTCACATTGGTGACCTTTTGTGTCTCGTGAAGTCCAGGCAGGGTTACGTTCCCCTGTACGCTTTTGTTATACTCATTGTCGGTAAGAAGACCATCGGTTTTCTGTTGATATTAAAATGATGTTCATTGTTTTTTTTAAAATTTGTTCCATTACAATCAAGGCAAATTGCGTTGTAATTAGTTTTTCCTGAAGCTACCCAAAAGCTCCCACCCCCTCCCCCAGTGGAAACTACATCTTATGTTATAACAGATCCATAGACTGTTAGCAACAGCTTATCCACTCTTTTAAAGTGCAAAAAATGAGTGATCTTTTTTCCTTTGGCATTTCAATTACGTTTTAAAATATCCTATTCAATTTATTAAAACGAAAGATTCGCTTTAAGACCCGCTATTCATTTACACGGTAAACTGAAGTATTGCTATATTTCCAGTCTTTATCCAATCATGGCACCACGGTTACTTTGCTAATATTTATGCTACCTAGAGTAGAAAAACCCGCTATACTCCATTTCAAAGCTACTGAGACAGCAGAATATTTTTTTTGTCTCATACAATTTTTAATTCCGAAAACCAATAATAACAATATACATGTAATAATTTTTTTTTAAATACGAAAACTCATTGCGGCAATGGAAAGACATAACTTTTAAACGAAGATGAATAATTACACATGCATTAACATTTGCATAATTCCACAAAATCTTACAATCTTATCCATGAGAGTTATGATGGGGGCACCAGCGGCATTGGCTGCCGTGACAGCCGACTTCAGTAAGTCTATCGTTGATGGCAACGTTGGTGCAACATTTGGGTTCGTCTGACAGGGGTTGTGGATCGTGGTCGCCATAGAGACCGCTGCAGCGTGACTGGCAGCCACATGCAACATGATACACACGTAGGCGGCTGTGACAGCTTGAATGACTGAAATGGAAGATGCTAAAATTAAACAATTTAAAATAAGATAAAGTAAATGGCTGTTGTCGCGATGTGAATTTGCAAATCTTATCTCCGAGATTTTTAAACTTACTTGAGAATGGGGTTTATGTAATGATAAGACCGGCCAGTGATGGAGCCATTCTTGTAATTAATATCGTCTGTTTCTTTCTTCTGTCTACAAGAGTTATCACTAAATGTAGGTAACCATGGCATGTTTCATGTTTGAATTATTATATCCATTTTACTACGCATGATTAGTTTAGATTGATATTTTGGGATGCATAAGTAAAATTGGTAAAGCTTTGTAACCATGGGTACAAATGTAAACAAAGCCTTTTTTTATTACAAACGGGCAATTATTTTATTTATATCAATTAAGTCCATATATGTTGTTAAAATTGTATTGGCTCTTGGAATTTAACGGATGCAGCAATTGTGGCTTCTACAAGATGAGAGACTGACAAGCTTGAATCAATTATTGGCACCAGCACATCAGTGTCATGTTCTTATTCTACTTCAGCCTCTTGGTAGTTTAGCTCAATAGCATTGATTTGAGAAGAATTTTTTTTTATCCATTTGGGAGTTTGAAGTTTCGGAGTTAAAAACGTCTAAATACTTTAATATATCTCCTTCATTTCTTTTGTTAAATTGCATCTTAACTCTTCTTATATTTTATTAACGTTTATTTAATGTTATTCTTTTCTTCCTTTTATAGGCTTATTACCACCAAGGAATTTGTCTCCCTCATAAAAATGCTGCCCGGAGCATTTCACTGGCTCGTGTTTGAAATTGTTAAGGTTCAGTTATTGTCGCTTCTTTAACAGAAACGGCTGTCAAATTTTAAAAATCAATTGAGTTACAAGCAGATTGGTATCACGTTTCATAATTCTTTACCCTGTAGTATTTTTTCAGTTCAATGGCAATAGTATCGGAAGAATTTATTATCTAATATGGAGTTTGAGGTGTTTGCAGTTTTATATATTTTAGGATAGTTTCATTGCATTTATTAATTTCTTATTTGATGTTATTTCATTTTCATACAAAGTTTCACTTTCCTTTAAAATGTTTATTTTTAGAAGCTACCTAATGACAACGAATTTGACACCCCTAACAAAGTGCCGCCCGGGGCATTTGCACGCCACAAGCCCTCCACCCTTTCCCTCGCTACGCCAATGCTTGAACGGAAATTTGAACTAGAGGCATCTATGTGAACAAGTCATTGTATTTTTAAAGGACATACACTTATTTGTAGTAATTAGGTCAGAAGTCCAAAATTTGAAAAAACAACAAGCGCCCAGCCCCCAAATAAACATTTTGTGTTTACAGAGTCTCGATTTTTACAATAAATAGACAAAATTTCCTGTTTAAAAACAATGACAACTCAAAAAAATCTTTAATGCCGTACATTACTCTACACAAACTTTTATATTTGATTTTTAATAAATGAAAATTCACTAAAGTTTTTAAAAAAATCTTTCAAAGTTTTCTCATTGGTCACACTAGGTCGAAATCGGAGAAACTTTGCGTCACCCTATCTATATTTAGCGTTTTCTAGAGGGGAGCAGTCTTTTTACTTGGAAGATTATCGCATCAAAAGAGGGCTTTCCCGGCCCTTCTATGACCTCATTTCGTCGGCAAGGAATGATCCATTAACGCTCACATAGTCAGAAATTAAAAAGACAATTTTTGCTGCACATGACAACCGTTTTAGGCGAACGCTTCTAGAATGGAGTCCATAAAACGTAGCCTCAATCCAAAACGTTTTACCTTTTGTTGTTTTTTAATTGAATAGCTCACGATTTTTTTCCTTGAGTTAAACTTGTGAGTCCATTAGGGTCAGTACAAAAAAATACTTCACTTGTACAGAAATCGTCTACCGCAACAACAATCGGAAGTTGTGTCCAAACCCAGGCAATCTATTATATATCAATCATTAGTTTGTTTGAAATTGTGGATTTGATATCGTTTTTTAGGAGAAGATATGTGAAAGTTATCACCAATTTTATATATACGCTTTGTTAAAAGATATACTGCACCCTTGGTTGCTAGAATATTTATATGTAATTTCGTTTGAAATTATTGCCAAAATTTCTTACGAGAAAAACTTTCAGAGTTAGTTTTTAAGTAAAAAGAATAAACCTTCAATCATCTACCAAAGATAAAAAAGGACAAAATAAAAATGCATGAATATTCCATAAATTGAAAGAATTATGAATATTTTTTATCAGTGTTTTACCAAATAATTTAATTTTATTTGATCTGTGTTAACGATATACATTTCATTTCAAGATTATTTACTTTGAGCTAATTGGAGCGAATATGGGAACATATTCATGTAAAAGTGTCCCTTTCTAATCGCTCTGAATGCTGTAAAATAACTTCATTAAACAAAAGCTGCTAAAAATATCTCACTCGCTGCAAACATTATTGTATTTGTTTTTTTGTTGGTTTTTTTGTTGTTGTTTTTTTTACTTTAAAAAAATATACTGGCACATTTTTAAATCTATTTTGTTGTTCTAAAATGTGTGTGTTTTACACTTTCATATGAAATCTAGCAAATTAGTTATTTGTTTATTAACAAACTTGGACTGAATAATTTATCGATTCATCCGTTTTAAAACAAGCACTTTTCAAAGGATTCGATGCTTTTGTTCTCTCTATATAGACTTTTATTATTATAAAAACTTTTTAAAAAATTATTAAAATGTACATTCTTACCTTTCATTTTTGATATTTTTACTTGAGTTGCCGCAAAGAATTATAATTTTCAATTCTCCGAAGTTTTATGAAGATGTTTTAACACTGAAATGTTTGTCTCCATTCACCTGTTTTTATATTGTTTCATCCCACATTAAAATTTTAAATTTTCCCGCGGCACACGTGCAAACAAGAAGAGTTGTTTTTTTTTAAGTTTAAGTGATTAAATATAGCATTCCCTATTTTTGCCGCTAACTCCTCTCGGATTTTCCCAAAAAACTTATATTTAGTGTACAGTTCTTTTCAAAATAAGAAGCTCCTTTGTTATAGTTAGAGATTTTAGGAGATAACAATAATGATAATGAAACTAAAGCTAATATCCTTAACACATATTTCGCATCATATTTTTCTGCCTTAGGCGACAAGGA
This sequence comes from Ampullaceana balthica, assembly GCA_944989445.1. Classification (NCBI taxonomy): domain Eukaryota; kingdom Metazoa; phylum Mollusca; class Gastropoda; family Lymnaeidae; genus Ampullaceana; species Ampullaceana balthica. The sequence goes on along the minus strand of CALYLW010000073.1, from coordinate 128,674 downwards.
AGTTTTAATAAATGTAAATGAAATGGAGGAAATAGGTAACATAACTGTAGATGAGATAGGTATACATTCACTCCTAAAAAACTTAAAATAAACAAAGCTACTGGCCCAGATGATTTGCCTGCAATGTTATTAAAAGAACTAAGCAATGAACTGTCCCCAATCCTTGTAGTTCTCTTTCAAGCCTCTCTAAACCAGGGTAAAGTGCCCCAGGATTGGAAATTAGCCAACGTAACTCCACCCTTTAAGAAATGGGATAAATCAGACCCTGGTAATTACAGGCCTGTATCACTTAATACTATCACCTGTAAATTACTAGAACACATAATATGTAGTAGAATAGTTAACCACCTTGAAAAATATAATGCCCTGTGCCCACATCAACACGGCTTCAGAAAAAACAGATCATGTGAAACACAATTAATAGGTTTCATAGATGAACTATCAAAAGGCTTAGACAAAAATGATCAAATAGATACAATATTACTAGACTTCTCAAAAGCATTTGACAAAGTTCACCACCTTAGTTTACTTAAAAAACTTAACTGCTTTGGAATCTCAGGTTCCTTACATCACTGGATCCAAGACTTCCTTTTGGGCAGGGAGCAAACTGTAATAATTAATGGATCTAAATCTGCACCAATAAAGGTTAATTCAGGAGTTCCACAAGGAACTATGCTAGGTCCCTTACTATTTTTAATATATATAAATGATTTACCCAACAACATCTCAACAGGAACAAAAGTTAGGTTATTTGCTGATGATTGTATAATCTATAGAACAATTAAATCAGAACAAGATAGCAAAATTTTACAAATAGACCTAGATGAATTGATAAAATGGGAAACTAACTGGAGTATGAGTTTCCACCCAAAAAGTGTCAACTGTTAAGAGTAACAAAGAAAAAGAAACAAATAAATTCAAAATATTTCATTCCTGGAAAGGAACTAACCCAAACTAAAGATGCAAAATACTTAGGAGTCATAATAAATGAGAAATTATCATGGAATCCCCATGTCAATGAAGTTATTAAAAAATCAAACAAAACCTTAGGCTTTATAAAACAAAACCTTTAAAATGTAATAAAGATATAAAACTAAAATGCTATCTCACTTTGGTGAGACCTGTACTAGAATATGCATCTTCTGTATGGGACCCATCCACCAAAGAAAACATTAATCCTTGAAACACTAGAGGATAGAAGAACCAAGAGTAAAGTAGTAATCATACATAAAGCTATTAACTCTAATTTAGAAATACAACACAAAGATAACTTAATACAACCCTCAGATAGACATAAGGATAAAAACACCTTTCTTATTCGTATGCAAGAACAAACTCATACAAATTTTCGTTCTTCCCGTCCGGAATTCGGGCGTGGAATGGGTTGCCTGAAGAAACCAGGCAAGCCAACACTTTATCAACATTTAAAACTCTAATAAAAATGCAGGACTAAACACAAACCATAGATAAGCGTAGGACGCAATAATCTTCTGTATAGAAGGAGCGTCTGAAACAGATAAGATAAGATAACACTTTTTTTTAAATATCAAAAATTACTTTTAAACCTGAAAGATAACTAAGATAATTTTTTTTTAAATACTATAGAAATAGTGTGGCATAATAAACAAATTATGTAAGAAATCGTCCATTCAAATACAGTTAAATAAACATTTTTAATTTTTTTAAATTAAAAATGAATACAAGCAATTAAATATTAGCTATCGTGTGGATACTCTCTACTCTCTATATGCAATTTCGCCTTTGTCATTTATGAAGAAAATGTTCCTTGCTTTTGCCTCGTTATCATTTTGTCGCATATTTTTCTACATGGATTGATGCATCTCTACCAAACTTGGCATCATGGTCCTAATTGAAATGAAAAGGGCTATAGAAATTTATAGCATTAATCTATTAAGGTCGAGGCTAAATTAGTTTTTTTTTAAATATCTCAAATGAGGCTGAAAATATTTGTAACATCGATTAACCGGTTAGTAGATGGATGTACACACAAAAACAGGATGACCTATATTTAAATACTATAAAGATAATGAAAACTTGTTATCCACTGGTTCGGCGCAAATGGCCCATAATGCCTATTTATCCTCATAAGAGCTTATAAAAATATTATTTTTAAACATTGGGTAACTGCATGATGAATAGATCTTGACCAAACTTGGTTTACAAAAACTTGACAGCCTATTTTAAAATAAATCATGACATTGAACTTTTGATATCCACTTCTTCGGGGCTGGGGGTCTCAAATCCATTTTGTCTCCAACGTTTTAAAACTTTATTCTCTTTTTGATTTGATACGATTTTGAAAAAATTTTGCTCATATAATAATCATGATAAAGATTAAAATCTAGGGTGGTTTCGAAGTTAACACAACGTACGGCTTGGCCACCGATAACCATGATATCGTTTTCCTTAAATTAGCTACATTTATACTATTTTAAACATTGACTACCGTGTCGCTGGATGTATAGAGACCAAAGTCATTACACAACTCCTTGATGAACCATATTCAATAGAAACTGGCTTTGAAATCGTAAATGCAAACCTTGTTTGGCCTGGGGCCCCCATTTCATGTCTCTCATATAAGCTTTTTATAAATACATTAGACTGCGCATAAAACAACACTATTAGGTTGCTTATGTATTGAACTAAAGTCAAAGTTGGTAGCTATGCCCTTTGTGTCTAACGTAAGTATCTAAATAATATTAATTGAAAAGCAATAGTTTTATCCACATTTTGTTGGGGGTGGAGGGGGTTGGGGATGATCTTAACATGTTAAAATAATTTAACTTTTTGCTAGAGCTCACTTTACTTTTTATAGATTTTAATGTGTACAGGATTTCACGAGGAAACGATTTGATATCGGGGAAAGGGTCTCAAACAAAAACAGTATCCCATTATGCAATGGGAATGTGATTCCATCAAAATATGAGATTCTGCCGGGGAAAGACATACTCTCGGGGAAAGAATTGTGTACACAGTGGCGTAGCTAGAACTTTTGCCAATTGGGGCGGTCTCCAAATTTGCCGACCTTTTTTAGGGGCCGTCCATAAATGACGTCACGCACCTGGGGGGGGGGAGTCACATAGTCAAATCTCGAAACTTTAAATAAATTTCCACTGAAATATTTGATTACTGACACTTTATTTAATGATGTTTATGTAAAACGCGTGTTACGATATTAGAATGCAGCGCTAGACTAAAAAACATACTTAAATGGCAAAAATTTAATTTGAAACATGCTCATTTCAAACAGAAAATACGGCTTTTATTGGGGGTGGGGGGGGGTGAAAGCTTTTTGACGTCTTATTGAAGAAGGGGTCAAATTTTTTGTGACGACGTGTGACGAGGGGGTGTGGGGAGGGGGTGAAAAATCAGCCAAAAAAGTGTGCTTCATGTATGGACGGCCACGTAGTAGTTTATATTATGTTTTTAAAAAATTAATAAACATGAATAAATAATTATAATTGAAACGAAGTAAAGGTGGGTAACATGAATACGATTGTATGCCATATTTATGTAAGCAGTAATAATAGAGGCCGCATAATATTATATACCTATAAATACACATTTATAAAAATACAAGATACTTTTTAAAGGCCACAAGAAAGTTACTGAGCTCGCAGGTCCCCCCCCACCCCACCCATGAGACAAAACATATTTCAATTTTACACCCAAAAAAACCCATTACCATTTACTATTCTTTTTTTTGTATTTATAACTAAATAATATTTTTTTACAAACAAAGACATTTTATAAATTAGCAGTGGCGTAACAACGGCTTGGCATTGGGGCAGTTGCCAAGGGTGCCGGGCTTGGTTCAGTTCAAAAGGGAGTCGCTAAATCTCTATTTTTTAAATTTTTATTTAATTAAAAGGTGCCTAAAATAAATTAGCCAAGGGCGTCAAAAACCTAGTTACGCCTCTGTACATTAGTATGTAAACATATTTATACATTTATTTTCCTAAATTTCATCATAGAAAAATCGTGTATTATGCTATCAAAATTAAAATTATTTGTAATATCTTGCTCTATGGACAGTATTGCAAGATTTTGTTGTCTTTAATCGCTCATTGTGGAACGAAGATAATTTTTTATCAACTTCAGTTTGGAGATGCTCCTTTCACAACTAGCGACACTGATAGCAATAGTTGAAAAAATTCATTGCAAAACTACAATGTTGGGTACAGAATTTTCCAATCTATACTGTTGAATAAATTTTAATAGATCAAGGGTGCCTTTTCCCTGGTTCTTCTAACATAATGCCTCTTCTTGTACTGTAGGTACAGCCATAAAAACCTGGATCCTTTTTCATTCCATATTGAACTGTCAATGTCAATAAATTAATTTATTTGATCTTCAAATGTTTCATTTAGTAGGTTACATGATATTATATACGAATATTTTCTTGCAAGGACATGCAACTCATCAAAGCGTTATTTTATTTTCTTTTATAATTCCATCCATGGATAAAAACATTTCTCGTTGTACTTCTTGTTCTAAAGATAGAACCACGTCTTCTGAATTTTCCCTAATCATATTTTTTCTCCTTCTAACTAGGCGTTTAGTTGATATCTCCATCTATCATAAATTGTTTGGGTGATATAACAGCATTTTGTATTAGCACATCTCTTTGTTCCATGCAATGGCTTTGCATTGATTTTAAAAAAATAACGGGTTCCCATAAATTAAGATAACATAGAAGTGAAAAAGATTGCATTGAATTGAGTAAAATTCCAGCATCTGATCTCGTTTTCCTAGTTACTTCTTCAGATGTCAATTTTTCCAAGACTCTTGAAAGTTTAAAGTAGAGCTATGTCTTTTTCGAAATTATTATGTCTATTGTGTTGTTGATTAACAGAGAAATTTGAATATTTACATATTCTTGTCATAAATCTTAATAATTTTCCAAAAATAGACGAATTCAAATTATTTACACATTACTATTACTTTAATTGGATAGACGTAACATGCTTCATAAATAACCGTATTTTAATGAAAAACACAAATTATTTGTGCTACTTTAATGCAATAAAAACAAAATAAATTTAATTTTTAATAATTAACCTTACAATAATTTAGTCAAAACTGAAACGGTAATATAAATTACTACTTGCAAGTTAAACACAATATTTGAACCACCATGCCTTGTAGGTTAAATACTTGTTCGCGCATCTTTCTGCGAATGTCGAAATTCCACGAAAAAACTGTCGTGGCGATATTAATAGCACACATTTTTCGGCCCAGCGGTAGTTTTCTTATAAAAGCGTCATCTGTGACTAATACCGCTTAGCTTTACAAAAAAATGCATAAGTTTTTTGAGCGATTTATAATTTTTGAACGGTTTTGCATTAGTTATAATATCCACTATATAATCAAACATATGTTGTGAGAATCCGTAAATTAAGAATAGAAAATTACGAATATTTTTGTTTCACCTTGGTTTTCCCCCTTCAAAAGAAAAGGGCTGGTTGTCGGAAATGGGTGCACTTTTCAAATGTCCACAAATGCCGCCCCTAAATGAGTGACGCCCGGGGCGGACCGCCCCCAACGTCCCCCCCTAGCTACGCCACTGTGTGTACACGGATCATTTTCATATCGTTTGCTTGGAAATTCTTTAGAAATATTTTAGTCAATTGACTGTTGTTAACAGGGCCCTTAATTTATATTTTATGTAAATTGTTAAATTTATCTTTTGCCGTCTCGCAAAACACCGGGTATACAGGTTGGCTGGGTTTCTTTTGCAGAAGCGTCTACATGACTCTACATGAACTGACGGATCTCGAGCAAAATTTGTTAAATCGGTAAAGATGAAAAATGTCGTTCAAACGATTTTAATGCGGCATCTTTTAAAATGGTTTGTAAATATTTTTATTGCTATGTGGTGATTCACGAACATTTTGAGCAAGAAAAAAAACGTGGGGAAAAAAATAGATAACAACCGTAAGGGTTAAATGTAAGACAAGATTTAAATCTTAATGTCGTGTTTATCTTCCTTGTGTACAAGGCCAACGATCTGAAGTCAGAAGTGGGGAGTAATAAGTGGCCTGCAAATAGATATATCATTCATTTCAATAACAAATAGGGTTGCCAGATGTCCGGTTTTTAACCGGACTGTCCGGTATTATCGTTATTTGACCAGTTAAAAAATTGAAGCAAAACCGGACATGCATTTTTCATGTGTCCGGTACTTTCAATTTTCTTAGTATTTTCTTTAACTCAATACACTAATAGGCTTTTTTAAAGCAATCTTAAAATCTTTTGAATATATAATCGACAGTTTGACCTAATTACGCATCGAAATTTATTTGCAATTTGGATTGTAATTGTAATAAAAAACACACCCAATGTCTTTTATTATATAAATGAAGCACCTAAAGAATTAAACGTTAATCCATTCTGGCATTACAAAACAATTTTAAATGCCACACAGACTGATGAACGTAATCGGATGTGCGTTGAAATTTGTGAGAAGGGAACTCTGTGTGGGTTTTAATATACCGTATACCTGCATAGAATTTAAGGAGGCAATTTCTAAGAACAAGAAATTATTGAAAGCAGCCGAGTGTAGTGATAAATATAAAGTCAATTAGCGTTTTATTATTTCAAAATGCTGATGATTATTGTGCAGTGTAGTGACAGTATTGTACTTAGTCAAAATCTTCAAAAAGACAAAAATAGAACGTTCGAACTTAAATAATAGTTAGGAGATGTTTAAAAGCCCCTAACATGAAAAAAAAATAATTTTTTAGTGACATAATCTTGCTATTACTATTAGAGTCGCAGATTTGCAAAGCCTAATGGACCGCTTTGCCAAGGCCGCCAGCGACTTCGGCCTAAACATCAGCCTCAAAAAACTAACGTGATCGCCCAGGATGCTAATCCACCCAACATCACCATCAATGGTTGCCATCGTGAGGTCGTGGAACACTTTACATACCTTGGCTCCAATGTCACAAACAACCTGTCCCTTGATTCCGACCTAGACATAAGGATCGGCAAGGCCTCCACACCTCTGGCCAGGCTCTCAAAAAGAGTCTGGAGCAACAAAAAGCTGACCATCAGAACCAAAATTGCTGTGTACTGTGCATGTGTGCTAAGCACCCACCTTTATGCCAGTGAATCTTGGACCCTATACTCCAGACAAGAAAGGAGATTGAGTCCTTTCCACGTGCGCTGTCTCCACGCATCTTGGGAATCGCCTGGCAGGACCATGTCACCAACAATGAGGTGCTACAACAGGAAAAATACAAAGCATGACAACTGTTCTCTGCCAACGTCGGCTTATATGGTTAGGACATGTGTGCAGATAGAAGGATGGAAGAATCCCAAAGGACATCCTCTATTCTGAGCAAGCCAAAAGAAAGAGGACTACAGGCCGGCCCCACCTCCGTTACAAAGATGTCTGCAAGAGAGACCTCAAAGCTATTGGCATTGACATAAATAGTTGGGAGGAACTCGCAGTGGACAGGTACAGATGGAGACAGGCGTTTACTGCTGGGCTAGAAGCAGGAGAAAGAAACTTGCAACAGGTCTCAGACGTAAATAGCCTTAAGAGGAAAAAAATAGCAAATCAGCCAACCACAAACACTACCTTTCAGTGTCAGAAGCAGAGGCGGCGGAAGGTACGCGCGAGGCCTGGTGCAACAATGACCCCGCGGGGCCCCCCTAGATTAGATCAATTCTTGCGCTAATTCAGTAGTGCAATATCTGCCGGCTCTTTTTTTACTAAAATATAGTCTCAAGTCTGAAACGCGTCCCCCCCCCCTAAGCGCTGAGCCTGGGGTGATTGCCCCAAGCTGCCCCCCCCCCAAAGGCCGCTCCTGGTCAGAACTGCAGCAAAGACTGCCATTCGCGAGTGGGCTTGTACAGCCACAGCAGAATCTGCAAAGCCATGCACTCAAATTCCACAGGAGCACAGACAATTCCGTCGTCTTACGAGACATAAGGAAGTGGAAGCCAACAATCTTGCTATATTTTGATGTTTGCAATACTGTAATTTTCTCCAGAAAACGTGGCATAAGCAGACTTATTACCAGACAGAAGGAAAACAATATTATTATTTTATTATATTATTGCATTCATAATTATGCCATATTTTGAAAATATAATATGCAAGGATTTTTAATGAGATTCCGATCTTATTCTATATTTAATATACGAATGTTGCAACACATCATTTTTATCATGATTTGATCATATGAATATTAATTAAATTTACAGACTATAGCACTTTTTGAATTCACACAGTTCACTAAACCTATTCAATGATCCCAAAACCGCAAATTATTCATGTTGCTATTTTGGCTTTTTGTGCCATCGACAGTCGACACTAGTGTCCTTTATTTTTGAGACAGCCACCTGGCAACCCTAATAATAAACTGCTAAGCGATTTTTCCAGTCGATTAAAACAGTTATATGAACAAAAATGAATTGTCTTATATGTTAAAATTCCGCTGAGACTGTTCCAAACTGAAGTAAAGATACATGTTTTAGATGTCGACCGTGTACTATTTGTGGTTTAGAAGTTAGATTTCTCGAACTGATAAACAGTTGTTTTGAAATTCTAACAGACAAATTGACCCAAATAAAATATCGTCACGATGTGTCCACCCTTTTGAATATTTATGTTGGTTATGGACGATTGGAAAAAGATGAAGTTTTATTGAGTGTCCTGAAAAAATAGCGTCTCTGATTTTCTTTTTTCTTGCAATAATCTGGTGAAACTTTAAAAAGAAAATATTTTTATAATTATATTAGTAATACTAACACATTAGTTGTAAAATTCATTAATTTTTATGGTGATAAGTATACTTTTAATTTATTAAAATCAAGCATTGATTATGAAAATAAATGTATTGTCAGAACTTTTAAATCTATATAATTCAGGTAATAAAAAAAAACACGTAAAAAAACAAGTTTTTGACTGTAAATCTTTATGTACGAGACATAATTATTAGAATGTTCATTATAATACGCAGCGCAAGACCATCCAAAAAATACAAAATTGCAGTTGTGTCGTAAAACATGTTTAATATAATGCGCACCGATCAGGAATATGTTTATAAAAAGTGTTGTCAAAACAATACGCACCTTATTGCGCGACAGAAAGGTTGTTAAATATAATACGCACCGCGACACTCTATCTCAAAAAATAACATGATACACAGGAATAAATAAAATAATCTCAAAAATTAATCATTTAATTACGGTACATGCGATTGATCTGAAATTGTGATACATTGTTTTTATCATCGGTACAACACTGCCTTCAAAATTTCAGCTCGCTAGCTTACGAGGAAGTGGGTTAAAATCGATCCAAAGTTTTGGCGACAAGCAAGGGCGCAAGCAAGCAAGCAGACACCACGAGTTAATATAAAGGATTTTATTTTTTAAAAACGTAAAAAACCAAGTTTTTGACTATAAATCCTTTATGTACGAGAAGTAACTAAAAGAATGTTCATTATAATACCTCAGCGCAAGACCATCCAAAAATAAAAAATTGCAGTTGTGTCGTAAAACATGTTTAATATAATGCGCACCGATCAAGAATATGTTTATAAAAAGAGTTGTCAATAAAATACGCACTTTATTGCGCGACAGAAAGGTTGTTCAATATAATACGCACCGCGACACTCTATCTAAAAAAATAACATGATACATAGGAATAAATAAAATAATCTAAAAAATCAATAATTTAATTACATTTCGTGCGATGGATCTGAAATTTTGATACTTTGTTTTTATCTACAGTACAAAATTGCCTGCAAAATTTCAGCTCGCTAGCTTACAAGAAAGTGGGTTAAAAATTGATCAAAATTTTGGCGACAAGAAAGCAATCAAGGGTTCAAACAAACAACCAGACACCACGAGTTAATATAATTATAAAGGATTTAATTTTTAAATAACGTAAAAAAACAAGTCTTTTACTATAAATCCTTTATGTACGAGAAGTAACTAAAAGAATGTTCATTATAATATGCAGCCGAAGACCATCCAAAAATAAAAAATTGCAGTTATGTCGTAAAACATGTTTAATATAATGCGCACCGATCAGGAATATGTTTATAAAAAGAGTTGCCAATAAAATACGCACCTTATTGCGCGACAGAAAGGTTGTTCAATATAATTCGCACCGCGACGCTCTATCTCAAAAAATAGCATGATACATAGGAATACATAAAATAATCTAAAAAATCAATAATTTAATTACGGTACATGTGATCGATCTGAAATTTGGATACATAGTTTTTATCATCGCCACCAAACTGCCTGCTAAATTTCAGCTCGCTAGCTTACGAGGAAGTGGGTTAAAAATCGATCCAAAGTTTTTGGCGACAAGCAAGCATGCAATCAAGGGCGCAAGCAGACACCACGAGTTAATATAAAGGATTTAAAAATGAAGAATTTCTTTTAATTTTTTTAAAAAATGAATATAATTTACGACAAACGGCGAAAGTCAATACGACTTTTATAAATATTTTAATATATATATATATATATATATATATATATATATATATATATATATATATATATATATATATATATATATATATATATATTGTCAAGGTACAGTGTACACCAGATAGTTAGTCTGTGGTTACACTGCACGCGAATTCGCCAATCTAGTATACGCGCGAACGCGCATCTGAAATCTCTTGAAAAACAAATGCAATAACATAGTGGGCGTGGTTACATTTGCAGAGTCAAAAACGCCAGTATTCGCCCGAATACGTTCGAATAATTTGATTTTTACAGCGCATCGCGCGAATCTGCTTTCAAAAGTCAACAAAATGTCGGAAATTTTTACCACATCGTCAAATTTTATGTGTGTAAATTATCATTTAATAAATAAGAATCGACTTTCATGCATAATTTTCGAAATTTAAAACATTATATTTTCATTTTAAACTAAAATAATCTGATTTTTATTATGGATATTGACAAGTTCATGAGCGCGCACTCCTCTCAAAGACGTCGAAGTGTTACCACAATAATAACACTAATACTAGTAATGTTGGAAGAAAACTTTGGCTTGAAATTGAGAACGAATCCAATTCTACACGTAAGTAAGCTACAACTATTATTGTAGATGTTGTTATCTCAATCACGAATTAAGTCTAAAAATAATTATAAAAATATCAATTTTTGAACTACATCAAGTCCAAGTAGGTACTTTGACAGAAAATTTAAATGTAGTCCAATAGGCTTAAATAATATATCATTTTAAAGGGCTTGCTAAGACCTTTTCAAAAACACTTGTTTTGTCTTTCTATCTTTTATAGAAGTGGAGTTATGAATTTTTTTGTCGATTTTTTTTGCCCCTTATATAACCTATATAATTTATTAAAAAACTTGTGACCCCAATTTCAAAATTCTGTACTCTTTCCCTCACAACTTTTTAAATTTTAGAGATAAAGGTATCAAATTTTTAGGATACATTCACAATCCAATTTACAAAACAATGAACAAGATATGTTTAAAGTATATCAAGATTTTGAATTTTGAAAAAATATATTTAAAGGCTACGTTGAAAAAAATCATAGCGAAAATAATTATTTTATATATATATATATATATATATATATATATAAATCAGTACAAACTGTTGCATGCCTAATGTATTTTAATTAATTATATGGTAAATTTAAATCAATAACTATATTTAAATGTTTAAAGGGTAAGTATTTGACTTTTAAAATAAAACTGAATGAGAATGCAATTTACAATAAATTATTTTTGGAAATACCCCACATCCCCGACGCCTGATTAGTGAAATTTCAAATTAAAATTAAAATCAATTAGTGTTTGAAGATTTAAGTATCTCATTACATGTAATGTATTTTAATTATTGAGATTTATTTATTTTGATTATTTATGTAAAAAATATTAAGTGTTTGTTGTCAAAAGTGTATGTCCTCATGAGCCTCATCTTTGTAAAAAGAAGATGGTGAGTAAGATATAAATATAACAAAAAATGTTTAACAACAAACATTAAATAAAAGGATTACATCACTATTATCATTATTAATTCTAAGGTAAGTATCAGTCAGTTTGGACTTAGCATTAGTAAAATCTTATAATTATGCGCTTATAATTAATGTTAATAGTACACCACAAGACATTGACATGACATATCATAGTATTATAGTATTCATAGTTATAAATATTAATAATATACAAATTATGTAATTATAATTAATAGTATTAGTGTCTAATGTTAATTTGACCCGTATTTCTGTGTAAACTGACTCTAATATTACGAATAATGAACTCTAACTATTACTATTAGTTTAGAATTAGACTAGTACTAGTAGTATTGAATAGTATTAGTAGTAGTCGTTAAAATATTATTGACACAATGATAGTGTACTTTTTATTATTTTTTGTGTTTTTATTCAAAATACTATTAATATAATTACTCAATTCTTGTAATAACTCTAAGTAAACTTTACCATTGCAATATATAATTATATTTATTCATTTTTGCGTAAATTGATCGGCAAATCCATTTCCGACAACCCAAGCTTTTGTTTATGAAGGGAGGTGACTTATGAGGCATTGACATTTTTTCGCTTCAAGTCCTTACACTGTACCAAGCATAACTAACGAGTACCTACGCCAATTTTAACGAAGTAAAGTTATTCAAATCAGAAAATGAATGTTGCAGGATTACATTGAAACCACAAACTCTTAATACTCAGGGTTAATTTGTTTATTAGTTTACCGTCACACAATTCAGTTCAAACGTATAGCACCGCCGGTTGAAATTCGAAATCGCTTCAAAAATGGTATCGATATGTTCGGAAAACCAGGCTGTATAAAACTGTGATGACGAAGTGGGCTTTTTTTTAGAAAACTGTGACGTACAACGCGAACTACCGATGTGGCCGAAAGACCGACTGTAAAATCGCCATGACAGTTTTTGCGTGAATTTACGACATGCGCAGAACGATGCGCGAACGAGTATCAAAGTACCTAGTCCAAGTGGTAAAGATTTTAATTACTAGTTGAATCAGGCCATACGATTCAAGTCGGTGATCGACTTTTAAATTTAAATATAATATTTATTAATTTTAAGCTTCAAAATTAGGTTGAAATAGGATACATATATGTATTTTTTATACTTATTATTTTACTTTAAATTATTTATATATTGACTAAAACGGATCAAATAACAAAACATAAATTACTGAAGCGAAATACATGTTTCACTGTTTAAACAACTTGTGTTCCAATTAATGCTATGCAATTATTTTGAATATATTATATTATACTTATAGTTCACTATTACTGTTACAATAATATTTTTGAATATTATATTAAATGTAGCATTAGGTCAATATCCCATAATATTAAGTTCAAAATTAATCATTAAAATGTTGTAATAATATTTTAAATTTCATGGAAAGGAAACAAGATTTAAAATTAAATTAAAACTACGCCATTACACTGTAGTCCTGTAGTTTTACACAGGTCTTTAAAAAAAAATTGAAATTTTTTACTATGTTTAACAATAACATGTAACTGTTTAAATAATTTATGCAACTTTTTATCAACGTGGTAATTAAAAAAGGTTGTGGTTTAACTTAAACTTTCAGAATTTATTATGTATAAAAATAATTTTCAAGACTTATTTATATATTTTGTTTAAGCAATGTGCGTAAAAGCAACCTTTTTCTTTTTTTCAGCCAATGCTGTAGAAACAAAATGGCAAAGCTTGGGAGAAAACTTTTTCAAAGAGCATTTTAAAAACAACAAGACCTCTTACACATAGTTTCCTACATTTAATGGAGAAAACTCTTCATGGAAATTCTATACATACAACCAGATACTATTTCTGTTGGATGTGTTCTCTTCAAGAAAAAGTAAGGGTTATATACAGTTTGCTGAAATAAATAAAGAGAAGAGAGAAAAGAAAATTTTATGGCAAAAAAAGCCATAATTCACACTGATTTTAATGACAATGTCAATAATAATGAATCTCACCATGTTGATATACTTGGAGAAGCAGCTCAAAAATACCCTATTTCTAGTACACATAATATACCTTTGAAAAACACCAAAAATACAAAGGAAAAGAAAAATGGTATAGGATAAGTCATAAGCTATTATCACTTGATTCATTTGGAGGAAAGTTAGATGGAGGAGCTGAAAAAAACAAAAACAGTATCATGAGTCTGTTAACACATCTTCATAAAATGCCAAAGAGGCTAAAGCTAGGAATTAAATTTAAAATGCTACAGCTTTTGGTAAATGCTGATGGACCAGAACATATGGAAAGGTTAAATTCATTTATGGATCAAGATGATTGCTCTTTGCAAATTTCAGCACCCAATATAATCCAATGACAACAAGCTACAAAGAAATTTCATTTAAAATGGGATTGTATACAAACAGTTGACTTAGGCACTCATGACCTTTCATCAAAATGAATTTTTTAAAAATGTACTGTTGAGTGTTAATAATTTACTGTTTAGTGTTAATATTTTCACTGTTGAGTGTTAATAGTTTTCCTGCTACATGTAAATTTTTAAAAAATAGTTCAAATTTTTTAAATAAATAAATTTTAAAAAATTGTTGCTTTCATTTTTTATAAAGACAAAATTCTGTGTGCTTGAAAGTAGTTTTAAACTCAAATTACATGTTGATATAAGACAATAAAATCGTTTATAGTAATTATAGTCATGTGAAATTTATTATTGTTTAAATATCAATTACAACAAGATGAAGTAAAAAGTAAAATTTATGATTTAATTGCAATCAATAATGGACATTATCCTTAACTGATCCAAATTAGAAAAGAAATTAACTAATCTAAATATTTTAACAAATTTTTCAAAAATGAATTATTCAAGAAAAAAATAATGTTTATGTGTCTGCTTTATGATTACATTAAAGTTAAAGAAAAACATCTATAAACCTATTTGTATGTGATTAATAAATTTTAATGCATGTATGGACCTTTTTATGGATGTTACTTGTGTGATTATGCTGCATGCAATGTTACATCATAATTTTTAAAGAATTAGGTTATGAATATGTGGAATTAATATTTAAACACTGAAATAAATTACTTTGATTATACTCATGCCTATAAATATATATTCTATCTTTAAATAATATTTAGAAAATCAAATTCAATAAATAAATTTTGATATAGATATGTATATATGTATATATATGTATATGTATATGTATATATATATATATATATATATATATATATATATATATATATATATATATATATATATATATATATATATATATATATATATATATGTATATATATATATACATCTACATGCATTATTTGAAAATGTTAATATAATGAGAAATAGCACTTGGTATTACATGTATTCTAATAGTTTTATAAAAACATAATACCTTCCTATATTCAAAATTTGAAAAACTTTTTCTTTGAGAGTATATAAGGTATGCACAAACACTTGGGCATACCTGTTCCCTCATATAAAAATAGATTCAAGATTTGATAATAAGCACAGAACAGTATCTAAAAAATATTGGCTCTAAGTCATCACTGAAAATGGTTAGCTCAGTATTTCCACAAGAAACCTTCCTAGTTACCCCTACCCCCCCCCTAATTTTATTCTAATTCTAATTTACATAAATTATTTACCCAACAGCATCTCATCAATAGCAAAAGTTATGTTATTTGCTGATGATTATATCAGCTATAGAACAATTAAGTGTGAAGAGTATACAGAAATGTTACAAATACACTTAGATTTAGATGAATAACAAAAATAGAAAGTAATTGGATTATCATACATAGTGTTTACACTAAATTTATGTGTCAAATGTTAAGAGTATAAAAGAAAAATGAATGCAAAGTATTGCATTCAGGTTAAACATCTAACCCCAAATAAAGATTCAAGTACTTAATAGTAATAATAAACAAACAATTAAATTGTAATCCACAAGTTAATGAAGAAATTAAAAGCTCCATCAAAACTTTATTACGCTTCATAAAAATAAACATACATTGTGTATGAAAATTGTATTTTTTTAAATGTCTGCCTTAAATTGAAGTTGAATTTAAATTGTTTAAAATCTATATTTGAATGTGAATCTTGTATATTGTACCTATCCACCATTTAAAAACATAAAAAGAGAGTCTAGAAGAAATAGCAAAATAGTTGTAATACACTAAGCACCAACTTCTAAATTAGATGTACAACACAAAATCATAAACCATAATTTGGTAGACACAAGGATAAAACAAAAAATTTTTCTTGTTCCATATGCAGATAGCAGTATGTCTAAATCCTCATTCTTCTGTATGGCATTTTGTCAAGAATTGCGTTGCCTTAAAAAACATAAAGAACAAAATCTACTACATTCAAAACTTGCATAAAATGCAAACTTGAACCATGGATAAACATAGAACGAACTATTCTACAAGCGTCCTTAACTTAATATATAAAACTAAAACATTTGAAGATAAAAATTCCTCCTTCTCTATAGTTTTTATGGCAAACAGTCAAACATTAAATATTTTTCTCTTATGACATTTGCATCTTAATATCATACAAATTATTTTTATTAATTTGAAAAAAAAATTGATTAGTATAATTATATGTATTCAACCACATTCAAGACCTTTTTTAACTATATATTTTAGAAAAATAATATTTGATTAAAACATTGTTATTTTTACAATTGTACACACACTACTATTAATACTGTATGAACACTCCACTATAAATCCTGTGTTCATAAATCACTCATGAACATTAAAGTTAAGATGATTAAATTTCATTTTTTCATTTTAATAATCATAATTAATTACAAATAATTTATATAGCTTTTAAGCTTTAAATAAATAATTCAAAACATAAATACTGATGTTCCATATTTATATCCAATAACTTTAGATTTGACTATTATGTTACCTATATTTGGAAACTCATGACATATACATACCCACACTCACATGAGCAAATGTAATTATGTGACATATGATGGAACAACATTAGGTTTGGAACTTCAAATAAATATATTTAGTATTAAGTTTTTCAGGGCCAAATATACTTGAAGTAGTAAATTTCTCTGTTTCACCATGTGTATGGATAAATTAGATATTCTTTTAAATGATCCTTGATCGCCAGTAAATACATATGTAGTTTTGTATTGGTTCCAGGTAGCTCCCTTGGATGAGGGTAAGAGGTATTTTATTTTACATATTTGATCCAAGGAAAATCCCACTGTCATTTGGCTCACCATAAGCTTCAAAATCAACACTTTAAAATAATATATGGTATTAACCAAGGCTTGAAGTTCAACTTGAATAATAATAGAATGACATTGTTTATACTTGTAATATTTCGATCAAGATTATTTGGGGCGCTTGATGCAGACATGCTTGCCATTGATACCAACAATTTGGAGAATCCCATAGCTGCTCAAAGTTTCGCAATCAATCTGTAACAATATTTCTGTATTTGGGTAAGGCATTTGTTCATCAACAAAACACTGCCAAAGAGCATCAGGTCTCATAAATTATTTTTGAAATTGTTAAGGTTTTTTCTATAAAATGAAAAGTCTTAAGTCTGTTTACTGGAATCTGAAAAGACATAAGTAAAAGTAAATTATTATTTTAACTAATATTGAGGACAAAGCAAACTATTATTATGTCACAACTTATCATCTGTATCAATATCATCCTAAAATTAAAATAATATATCAAAATGTATCATATGAGTGAAAAAAATGCATATTAATTTAAATAGTATCTAATAATATATAATAGTTTGTATACAACTCAGCAACAAACTAAATTTTTCTAATAATAATAAATAATAATCAATAATGTGCTGCTTTCAATATAATCTATAGCCCTCAATTATATAAGCTTTGAATTTGAAAATTAATTATATTTTTAATTTTAAAAAATATAAAAAACCATTGAAGAGATAAAAATTTCACTAACAAGTCAAAACTTCTACAAATAACAGCGTTAATGATAATTATTAGCCTTATTACAATAATTTTTTTTCTAAAAACAAATTAATGGTTCACCGACAAAACGGCCTTGACTAATACATAAACTAAAAGTAAAAAGTTCAATCAAATATTATATATTCGTATTATATTCGTATTTTTAAATCCCTTATATTAACTTCACCGGCGTCTCTCTCTGTCGTTAGTCGTAGGGTGGAAAAACAGATAACAAAATTGACCCACTTACCATGATGCCATGGAGCTGAAATTTGAAACGTAGGCTTGTGTCACCTAAAAATGCATCGTATCAAAATTTCAGATCGATCGAACTTACAGTTATTAAATTAATGCATTTTTAGTTTATCTATATAAACTATATGTAGCGGTCGCTATTCTTTACATTTTACGGGTCACTTGACTGCTCGCCAGCAATCGGTGAACACATTTCGTGTTTTAACCAGGTAAACCACCTGAAGTTGAGTTAATGCGTTGACGCCACCCGTCCATGTCCACACCCCCTCCCCCCAGTTTTTAAAGCCAGGGGAGATAATTTCAGTTTAAGGGATTTATAGTCAAAAACTTTGTTTTTACGGGTTTGTTTTATTACTCGCGTATTCAGGTTTAGCTCACAAGAAACAATAATAATGACATTACAAAAATGAATTCAATAGCCTTTACTTGATAAGGTACCAAGTCACGGTTGTTTATTGACAAGAAATAATATAATAAAATAATAATAACATCACAAGAAATAATTTTTACCAATTAATTAAGGGTGAAAAGTTGACAAAAGCTTAAAATGCAAAAAAATATATTTTTTTTGTTAAAAAATGTAAACAATTTGTCTGGGGCCGTTTTGTCCGGGGCCGCTTTGGAGGGTCACCCAAATTAACTTGGGCTACTTCAGTGAGTGTGTTAAGGCAGGCCATCCTTTCTTCGGGAAAAATTGATTTTCAAAATCTGTGGAGGGTTTTCAATACGAGGTCTTAAGTCTTTAAATAAATGTTTTTGGTCTCATCCTGTAAAATTAATAAAAATGAAAGGTCCTTGGACGAATATCTACTTCGGTGACTCTAACTCTAGCGGCTTAGGCTTAAGCTTAAGACTTAAGAAACAATGTATCAATGTATGAAATTCAGCACTCTTAACTCTCTGCAAGATTTGGGTTTAACCACATGTCTCTCTGATCATTACCCATCATAATAAATAATGGGGGAAATATATTTTTATGATTTTTTATCTATTCTAATTCTATATGCTAATATTAACTTAAAACAGTGTTTGTTAAGTTAAACAAATAAAAACGAAAATAGGCGATGTCTATATTAACACACAAAATGTGTGTTTAAATAGCGAAAATATAAAGGTTAAAGGTTGTTGTCAAGACAAACAATGAAAATCGCGCGATATCAGCTAAAGCAAACGCTTGCAGTGTAACCACCCTAAAAATTACATTTCAGATGCGTGTTCGCGCGTATACTAGATTGGCGAATTCGCGTGCAGTGTAACCACAGCCATATAGTAGGATCAGAGACAAAGGATGAACGAACTCATACGAATACAGACGAAATAGCTGTTAACTATGAAAAGGAAGAACTGACAAGAGATACCGAAAGGGAGAAAGTTACTCCCAAGAAAATTGATGAAGAGATTGATAGAAATACCGCACATGGTGCGGAAAAGGGAATAACCCTCAATAATGAAATTATGGAAATTCACGAGAACCGCTGCAGCTGGTTCAAACAAAACTATGACAAGTGCTCAGCAGGGCATTGTTTTGATCTGATGGACACAGTCTATGAGTATGACCTTCACAGGGATATTCAGATTGACACTGTGGGAACAGGACTGACCAAAAATCATAAGACCATGACCGACAAAAGCTCACAGGACAGGGGTCAGCACCGGGTTAAGGTCAAGTCGCGTTACGGAGACCCAAAGACAGATAACGGCTTTGCTGGTCCGTTACGTGTAATGTTTTTGTTGCTAGTTGGGGTCCTGGTTAAAACATTTATTTGTGTGGGTGAAGATGAGATATTAACAGCCACAACCGGGAACTTAAGAGGTCAGAAAGTAGAATGCAAAAGAGGTCAGGGTTATTTTGACATCAGTGGCGGTACAGTTAGTGCCGCGTAGGCTTGAAATAGAACACATCACCATGTATAATGGTAACCAGGGTCGTTTGATATTTAGGATGGGGGACAAACGTAATATTCCACCATCAAAAACAATGACTATGATTTTTGTTGTATAAATTATTTGTTGGCTGTGTATTAATTGATGTAAATAAATATGAGATGGTTGTATTTTCTTGATGATAATGTATGTTTGGTTTGGAATTGTGGGGGTCTGAGTGACCTCGGGCCAATATTAGTTTTATATGTATTGAGGTGTTCCGATGTTCATGACAATTTTTTTGTGTGTGATTATGTAAGAAATGTTTTGCCCCGGAGACCTCAGGCCATTTTTTATATTACAAGGGTATGCAGTATGATGATGTTTATGATGCTATGACCAAAGATTATAACTGTGGGTATGGATGGATAACTCGTTATCTCCATAAGGTAGGTCTCAGGAAAGGAACACTAAAGTTAATTGGGAGCATGACGTGCTCAGTTATAATTATGGATGGGTACGTTATCTCCATAAACAATATATATTAGTATATGCACATGTAGGATTTGGATTGTTATATAATTGATAGTAATGGGTTAAATACAATACTGCTGAAATGTATAGTTTGGATAAGTAGTTATCCCTATAACATTATCTCATGCTGGAGGTAATGCTGGAATAAATATCTTAATGAATTTATATGAGGAACCAGTAGAGTTAAGTTGAAACAATCTAGTGTAATCATGTTTAATTGGTTAATTCAGCCCTGTATGGCAGGGGAGATAGACTTCCTTTGTTATATAATTAACTACTTCCTTTGCGGCAGGAGGGAGAGATGGGCAGTTTTTGTTAAACAATTAACCAAGTTCTTGTGTGACAGGAGTGATGGGCTGTATTTATATACATAGATTTAGAACAGTGTCTATGGATGGATAAGAGATCTCCATAACACAGGGGGGGGGGACAATAATTAATTGAGCAGTGATTGCTCCGTAAAATGTCACATGATGTGGACAAGTTCTTAAGTTGCAGAAATGTTTCTTTTGTTTGTTTCTTCTCAGATGTTGTAAATTGTAATTAAAAATCTGATTAATGTTTGTCATTATTAATTACATGCTTTAAGACTTCACATTTGTACTTTTTAAATCCCTTATATTAACTTCGCGGCCGTCTCTGTCTGTCTGTCGTCATCTCATCATCTCATGAACGGGCGGGCGGAAAAACAAAAGTCGAAAATGACCCACTTCCAGTCATGCGAACGAGCTGAAATTTGGCACACGGACCCGTCTCACCTAACAATGCATCGAATTAAAATTTCAGATCGATCGATTGTACCGTAATTAAATTAATCAATATTTAGTTTTTCCTTATATGAGGTATGTAATTCAAATTCAAGGTTTGTTATTGTTTTTTTCCCACGTGAAAGTTTGAGTTGACGCTTAGACGTCGATCGTCGTGCCGACAGCCCCTCACGTCCATTCCCCCGTTAAAAGACAGGGGACATCACTCGGTGTCAGTCTGTAAATGCTTGACGCGTTTTAAAATAATCAAAACTGTTAGTTATGACTCATATATAAGGGATTTATTGTCAAAAACTTTGTTTTTACGGGGTTTTTTTTTGCATTGCTGTATATATATAGAGTATGTAATTCGGGTTTAGTAGTACGGCTGTCCCTCTCGGATGACGTAGTAGTGGATTGAAGTCGTATAAAATTACGACCCAATTGGTTTTTGGCTCTGTGGGGGTATAAAATGATTTGTGTTCATGCATTTCAATTTTTAAAGGTGTTGAATAATTCATAATGTATTATATTAATGCAGTTGAAATGTGCAGTGACTCCATAACATGACTTTGTTGTCATTGTGAGATTCTACTCGTAAGTAGAATCTAACGGAAGAGGGGGGATATGTCAAGGTATGAGAATCACTGCTGATAATTTTTAAGGCTTTGTTGTGAACTCTGGTCAAGAAGAGTTCACTTAGACATAATAATGGGAGCTGTAGTCATGCATGATGATAGTTAACTAGGAAGACAGGCGGAGAATATATAGTGTGGGGTGAAGAGACACAGGGAGACGGAACACACGAGAGTAGAAGAGGGACCGAGTGAAGAGGTCCATAGTCATTGTTAAGACTAGCCATTAGTGATAGAGCGTTAGCTCTAGTAGCTGGTAACACATCGAGGTGTGCTCGAGTGTACAGTATAATAATGCTAGTAGTATGGACATAAGAAATAATCAAGACCTAATACAATTGGCGACGGATCGTCGTAAATGGAAATCAATGACTTCTGCCCTATGTGCCGTCTTCGGCCCGAGAGGAACTAACTAACTAAGTAGGGACAGAGAGTCCGTTGTAGGCACTTACGAGTGAGTGGATTTGTTAGTAGAATACGTTTGTGTACCTAAACCTGTTGCTTTAATTATATTGCTGACTGAATAAAGACTTGAATTATCCATTGACAAGAGTCGAGACTACGTCTTAATTTATCCAGAACACAGAACGCGGCATATATCTATATATATAATTAAAATTACGTCTACGCTTGTTTGCCAGGCTGGTATTTGAACTGTCTTCATTTGTTAAAAGGTATTAACTTGACTACAGATTTTACCACGCATTTTACTCATATTGTAAACGGACAATCATGTTTTAAAGACAAAATATCGTTTTTTTAAATATAGCCATAATATATTTTGAAAACTCAAAGAAAAGGATTGTATAGCAGATGACATTTTATCATATATTTTATTATTATTTTTTTATAAACTGTTTTCCGTGTACAGTGAAAATCGAATGAAAATTAAATCAAATGGTCCGTAAAGATCTACTTAATAAAAAGAATCAAACAATTTTTTGTACTATATTTTTCTTTTCCCCCTTAGGTCATCGAAGATATTAAGATATTGAAAGAATTGTTCAAACCATTTGAATATGGATAAGTGTGTAACAAATTCATTAAAAAAAATTACATGGAAATCAAGACAAACAAAATCCGATGGCATTGAGAAGATAAATAAAAAATATGTAAACTATGGCAAAATGTAAATTACTTTAAAAGTAAAGTTGTGTGACGCCATAGTACTGCGAGAATTTCCAACTGCTAAAGCTATTCAACAAAATATGCATTCATGTAAAGCCTTCCCAACAAGCCCTAAAAGGTTCGACACCATACTCCTCTAAGGATCCCATGACGTCTATTTGCATGTTGGTGTCTTCACATTCTTTTACGAGGAATTTTTTTACATCATTATTGTAATTTATGTAAAAACACAGTACATCTATACAATTTATACTAAATAACAATATTGCTAATAACAATAAATAAATAAATTTTACAAGGGGCAAACAAAATGTTTAAGTTAATTTAATGAACTCTTTAGAAAAACAAATCGGGTTTTTATTTGATGATTATTTTATTGAATTTTTCTTATATATAGTTTCTTATGCAACAAAGAGCTTATATTAAACATGATGCTTTCAGAGTCAATTTAGTCAGTTATTGATGTGGTTTAATATCTCTCAATATATTTCACCTAAACGAGTATGTGCAAGTAAGCATGACGAATCACCCTCGCTGGCGTTGACCAGACCCAGTTGGCAAGCGTAGTGGGATGAAAATAAAAAAAAAGGAGGTGGGGGGAGGACAATGTTTCTTGCGTTTAGTTGCGTTGTTCCTTCACATAATAACATATTATGATTCGTAGTGTTGTGGTTATCCCGTCCACCATGCACGCGGAAAGTCCTGGGTTCAAGCCCCAGCGGGAACAATTTTAAAAAAATAAAATATTTAAAATGTTTGTTTCTGCCCGTTATTTTCCTCCTTTTTTGCGAACATGACTAACACTCCATAGGGTCGGCCAATACAGATTTATGGTCTATGGTTACAGGTTTATGTTTACAGGTTTATGGCTACAGGTTTATGGTTACAGGTTTATGGTTACAGGTTTATGGTTACAGGTTTATGGTTACAGGTTTATGGTTACAGGTTTATGGTTACAGGTTTATGGTTACAGGTTTATGGTTACAGGTTTATGATTACAGGTTTATGGTAACAGGTTTATGGTTATAGGTTTATGGTTACAGGTTTACGGTTACAGGTTTACGGTTACAGGTTAACGGTTACAGGTTTATGGTTACAGGCTTATGGTTACAGGTTTATGGTTGGCAAGGGATGCTAGTAGGGAAACATTATAATATTTCATTTTATGAAAACGAATATTATTTTTTTTAAATGCGATATCACAAGAACGGATAATTTTAGATTTCAGTAAACGGTGTTGAATAATTTATAAATTATCAAAAGTCACATTTATCTATTCAAAGTATTTCAAAAACACAGAAGAAGTTTCATGACTAAAGTTTTTTTTTCTAATGCATTAGTTATTTTCATCTTTAATCATGCATATGTGAAACTCCTTCAAAATTACAATGCTTAATTCCTTTCTTTTTGTTTACGTCTGATGCAGCATATTCAAAGCAATATAGCTGGTCAGTGCTATGAATTTTTTCAAATTTCGATGGTAGCAATTTTAATGAGTCAATGTGTGCAAGAAACGGAGGGGAAACACACGAAAAACCTGAACTTTCGCGAAGAAGTTAAATTTACCCTGCGATGATTCAATAAAGATTTGAATGGTCAGAAATCAAATTTATACAACAGTTGTTTATTGATTTCAGCATTTTATGGTTTCTCGGTTGAATTCGTACAGTTGATAAAACATGTGAAAGTTACCCTGAAATAATCTTGTTTCACAAAGATCAAGCTTTTTCGTAAAAGTTGACACTTTGTCACTGAGAGTAATTAAATCTTTCAGCTTTCCTTGCAGAGATTTATTAAATTTATTACTTTCTTTAAAAAAATGCCTGCCAATCAGGCCAGAACAGCAAACCATAAGCTATCATTCAAATCAACCCATAAGCCATCATTCAAATCAACACATAAGCTATCATGCAAATCAACAAGCTTTGATTAATTTTTTTTATCCAAGAAACTCTCTCACAGTATCCCACAGTGCTACGGGATCATACCTGTAGAATGTTATTTCATCAAAGTATGGGATTGTGTCAGAGAAAGACATCTACTCGGGTAAAGAATTTTGTACAAAAATAATATTAATATCTGTTGTTTCAAATATTTAAAAAAAAATTACTTATGCGACTTTAGCGATGTAAACAAGAGTGATACGTGAAAAGGTAAAAATTGTCATTTTCTAATGACATCCCGTTAAACGCCGGATGTGCAGACTAATTTGTCTTGATGCCTGGCTTTATTCTGCAAAAGTTTCTATCTGAACTGATGGACGTCTACCACAATTGGTAAATTGATGAAGATAGCCGTTATTGTTTAAATTTAATGGAACGACATTTAAAGTTATTATTATTATTATTCGGTATGTTGTTTTTTTTGTTTATTTTTTTAGTTACAAATGCCATTATCTTATCTTATCTGTTTACAGACGCTCCTTCTATACAGAAGATTATTGCGTCCTACGCTTATCTATGGTTTGTGTTTAGTCCTGCATTTTTATTAGAGATTTAAATGTTGATAAAGTGTTGGTTTTCCTGGATTCTTCAGGCAACCCATTCCACGCCCGAATTCCGGACGGGAAGAAGGAAAACTTGTATGTGTTTGTTCTTGCATACGGAATAAGAAAGGTGTTTTTATCCTTATGTCTATCTGAGGGTTGTATTAAGTTATCTTTGTGTTGTATTTCTAAATTAGAATTAATTGCTTTATGTATGATTACTACTTTGCTCTTGGTTCTTCTATCCTCTAGTGTTTCAAGGTTTAATGATTTAACTAATGGTGTTATTCTTGTCAGTTTAGAATATTCTCCAGTAATGAATCTGGCAGCTCTTTTTTGAATTTGTTCTAGTTTATCAATGTTTTCTTTGGTGGATGGGTCCCACACAGAAGATGCATATTCTAGTACAGGTCTCACCAAAGTGAGGTAGCATTTTAGTTTTATATCTCTATTACATTTGTTAAAGTTCCTTTTTATAAAGCCTAAGGTTTTGTTTGATTTTTTAATAACTTCATTGACATGGGGATTCCATGATAGTTTCTCATTTATTAAGACTCCTAAGTATTTTGCATCTTTAGTTTGGGTCAGTTCTTTTCCATGAATGTAATATTTTGAATTTATTTGTTTCTTTTTCTTTGTTACTCTTAACAGTTGACACTTTTCTGGGTGGAAAGACATACTCCAGTTAGTTTCCCATTTTATCAATTCATCTAAGTCTTTTTGTAAAATTTTGCTATCTTGTTCTGATTTAATTGTTCTATAGATTATACAATCATCAGCAAATAACCTAACTTTTGTACCTGTTGAGATGTTGTTGGGTAAATCATTTATATAAATTAAAAAGAGTAAGGGACCTAGCACAGTTCCTTGTGGAACTCCTGAGTTAACATTTATTGGTGCAGATTTAGATCCATTAATTATTACAGTTTGCTCCCTGCCCAAAAGGAAGTCTTGGATCCAGTGATGTAAGGAACCTGAGATTCCAAAGTAGTTAAGTTTTTTAAGTAAACTAAGGTGGTGAACTTTGTCAAATGCTTTTGTCAAACGCCATTGAGTGCGACCTCCTATGTTGATACCTCTTTTAGTAATATTTCGACCTGTAACAGGATCAAACAGGAAAAGTGATAACAAGCAAAAAGTGAAACCCCACAGGGGACCCCATCTTAAGAATCCTCCTATTTTGAAAATAAATCCTACTAAGATTGGTACTGACATTGAATCAAATTCGGGAACGGGTTTAACCAAGCCCGATATCCCGGCATGCAACGGGGTCATATTAGGGTTTGTAATCATTTTTGGAGAATGAGATGACGTAAATGAGAGTTTATCTGTGAAAGAAATCTCTAAAAAAGGTAATTTTATATGTTTTAGATATAGTTTATTTTAGTTGGGAGAGTTTTTAAAATATTATTTTTATTATTAGATATTAGAAATACGGTAACACAATTAATAAACCAAATGTTTAATGCATGGTGACGTACTAATTTACTAAGACTTGGTGGTGTATGTTCCTTTTGAAAATTTGGTCAAGTGCTCTTATGCATAACCTTTGCATTCTGTTTTCTTTACGTGTGGTAATATACGAAAAATGTTAGCAATTTTTCCTGGGGAAAAAAATAAGACAACTACCGGGAATATGTTAATTGTAAATCAAGATTAAAATCTGGATCTCGAGTTTATCTTTCTTACTTTTCAAACACATTATCAAAAGCCGGAAGTGGGGCGTGGTTAGTGGTTTG
Organism: Ampullaceana balthica; assembly: GCA_944989445.1. Lineage (NCBI taxonomy): Eukaryota > Metazoa > Mollusca > Gastropoda > Lymnaeidae > Ampullaceana > Ampullaceana balthica. The sequence goes on along the minus strand of CALYLW010000073.1, from coordinate 101,307 downwards.
CAAATAAAATTAATGAAGCTTGTATTTTAATTGTAAATAATTAAGCGATTTCCCGTTCCATTTAAAAAGTATTGTAAGCAAAAATATATTGACTTATGTGTTAAATTCCGCTATAAACTTTCGAAACTGAAAGTAGCGATACGGGTATTAGAAGTCGACGGTGAATTATTTGTGATTGAGATGTTAGATATCTAGAACTGATAAATTGTTTCTTTGAAATTAAAAATTTCAAAAGAAAACCACAACAGATTGACCGAAATAAAATATCTTCCGTTTGACCACACGAAATAGAAAATTTCTGTTGGTTATGTACGATTGGACTATGATGGAATTTTGTGGTGTTTTCTGGCAATTAAGCAGCCACGATTTTTTCTTGCACATTTCTAGCAAACTTAAAAAAAAAGAAAAGAAAGCATTATAATAATTAGATTATTAATAAGAAATAGCTTTAAAAGATAATCAATATTTATGATAAACTTCAAATTTATAAATTAAAGCATTGATGATAAAATTACAGGTGCTGCCTGAGCTGTTGAAATATATACTTCAATTAACGAAAATGAAAAATTTCTTTAAAAAATTATTTTTTTACGACTTTTTAAAATAGTTTTTAGGAGTAAGTGAAAGAAATGTTGCTTCTTTGACCTCGATATAGAAAGTTAAATATAAAGTAAAACTACATTTGTTCATCTATAACATCTAGAAATTTTTGTCCTTGCTGTTTTTCACCAAATAATGTCATTGTAGATATTTTTAAAAAATAACATAAGAAAAAGATAGCAAATTTATCGACTGATATTAAATCGATGTAAAATTCCTCTTTGTCAAGTCAATACGAATTATATAAAAAATTAAGCTTTGGCTTGTTTGCCTGGCTCGTATTTGAACGGATTAAATATATTATTATGGGTCTTTAGTCTTTACTTCTACTCCTTTTACTACGCATTTTACTCATTTGGTCAAAGCACAAGCATATTTCAAAGACAAACTAAAGTAATTCAATGTAAGTAAAACGTCCTTGCTGACTCGCATGCATTCGTTGAGTTAAGCCTAAGAACTATTTTGAATGCCTAGGCAAGTGATGGTAGGGCACTTGTCGTTTTTTCATATCTTGACTTAATTGTTCTTACATGTATAGTGAAGTCCGATTCAAAATGAAATTAAGGAAGGGGTTAATAAAGTTTAACTTATTTTAAAAAATCAACGATTTTTTTCTCCTCTTTCTTTTTTTCCCTCTGAGGTCGTGGAAGGTGTGAAAAAAGATCTTCAAACCATTTGAATGGGGAAAAGTGGGTTAAAAATCGATTACAAAACCGTACATAGAAATCAAGGACAACATACAATGCGACTGCACTGTGAAGTTCAATAAAATTGATAAAAAATGTTTAAATGTAGAAATATAACATAACTAGCTGACCCGCGGCGTAGCATACGCCGCTAATGATCTAGTGACGGGTGAAGAATCAGTTCTCAAAATGGAGTGGGTTTAGGGTAAACGACTGTGAGTGAATGAAAAGAAGGAACTCTGGAGAGACCCGCGGCGTATCACCCGTAAAAAATGACGGAAGTTTTCAAAATAAATTCACATCTTATTAAAAAAATAACGTAATGCAGAACTTTAATTTATTATTTTTATTTATTTGATTCATTTATTATCATATTGAACAATTTTATGTGGGACGTTCTAAAAGAGTTATTTTTGGTGTAGTAATTTGGTGCTCACTATTGAACGAATAGCGTTACATCCACACATACATACGTACATACAGACGACGGGAATTACGTATATTGATTATGACAAAATGTACTTTACTTTAATAGAAGATTTATGTGAAGTAATAGGCCTGCGAGAAACCCCACCCGCTAAACTTATTGAACAAAATTTTCATTCAAGTAAAGCAATCCATAGCAATCCCAAAGAAAGATACACATGCCCCAAAAAATTTCGACACCACACACTTATCGATCACATTAAATCAATTTGTATTTTAATGTCCTCAAATTCTCCAAAACGGAATTTCTTCCATCAATATTTTAACTTATGTAAAACAATTAAAATATATACATTTTTAACTAAATTACATTCTCGCCAACAACATAAAAAAAAGTACATGTATAGGATATAGATAAATAATAGTAAGTGCAAAAAAACAACAACTGTAAAATAATTGTAATGAACTGTTTTTAAAAAAAAATACAGTGTCAGCTTTTATTTGAGGTTTATTATATTGCATTTGTCTGATATATAGTTTCTAACGCATACAAAATATAATATACATCAAGCGTTAAAAAGTCTGATAGTCAGTTATTGATAGTGGTAATTATTGGAAATATTATATTTTACGTTTTGGGAAAGAACATTATTTGAAAATGCTGTATCTTAAGAGTGTAATTTGAAATTTCAGAAATCGGTGTTAAATAATATATATATTATCAACTCATGGGAAGTTACAATTATCGTTTAAAAGTATTTACAAAACCAGAAGAAAATGATAAGACGAAATGTTACCCTTATTCATTTGTAATTTACATTTTCAGACATGCATAGGTTAAACTGCTTCAAAATTGTGTTGCTTAAATCATATATTTTATTGACGTTGTGGTCTGTTGCTAAGACAAGACTGTAGTCACCAGGAAGTGTTCGCACTTACCGCTCAGCGTTATTTTCAATTGTTTCATAACTTACCACGACACTGATCTCTAGTTTTACTTTAGCGATGCGTAGTCAATTAATGAGGTTAATGAATTCTTCGTTTATCATTGACTTATTCAGTCTTTAAATTGAAATAAAATAAATAATGTTTTGTTTTTTTAAAAATTCATAACACTCTAAGATTGCTTTGGAAAATAAGTTTAAATGCAGATGATGCTGTTTCGATTTTTTAATGTAATACTCCGTATTGGTACTGTTTTCTAAAATTTACCACAGTTTCTAAGCTATTATGATAAATTAGGTTAGTCTGTGTGAACTGTTTGTAACTTTTGTCTATTTTTTGTTTGTTGTTTTACTTTTAAATAAAACTATGTGTGACCATGGTTTGATTTATCAATCCTCATTCAAATTCTTCTTATAAATCTAACATCTTCATTTCTTTTATTTCAATTAGACACTACATATTTTGTTCAAATATAAATAATACTATGCAAACTGTGTTAAATGAGAAAGCGACAATGATATTAGAAATCACTAGCATGTGTACAGTAGATATGGTGTTATATTAGTGGAAAACCTTGCCTGCTGAGATATGAAATGGGCAGACGGTCTCCAAAAAGTATTTGGTAACAGAAAAAAACAACTGGTAAAACAACTAATCAATCACAAGGGAACAGAAAATCTTCTTGAAATGTCAAAAATTTTTGAACTACTTCATTCGGGCAAGATGATCATTTCTGCTTTAAAATCTTATTAGGATATAAGAAAAACCCTAAGGAGGTCATACATGATATTTTTGGAATTGCAGCCACCGACTTATAATAATCGTCACATTCGTCAATATATAATTCCAAATTTCATTAAACGTTTATTTGCTCCTCCAGTGTTTTACTGCACTTAACTTTTAACCACAGCTGATTCTCAAGTCTTTAAATACAAAGTTAAAGACCATAAACATTAGTTAGGTATAATGAGGAGAATAACAAATGTTTAATATTAGTTTAATTTTTAAGTTTGTTAACTATTTACTTTCAATCACGTATTGATATTGTAGAGTGGTTATACAAACTATATTGTATTAAAAAAGCTGACAGTTTCCTTCCTTGTGTTTGTCTTTACCAATATGTAGGTATATATGAAGATATATAATAAAATCTATTCCAAAATAGTAATAAAAATAATTTAAAATATGACTCATGATCAGATGTAACGACCCAACGCTATCCGTTTAACTCTCTGTTTGAGGAATTGTTTTTTAATTAATGGTTCTCTTGCTTCTAGTTCATCAATTTGGGGTTGAAATTTTCCACAAATTTAAATATTCGCAACTTCAGTGTTTTTGTTAGGTTTTTCTTTAAAGAAAATTTTTTTTTATGTTAAAACGTTAATTTTGATTGGATTCTATTTGATCAAATTATTTACTTCTCAATCCCTTTCCCGAAAAATTATGATACTAATTGGTTTTTCTACCACCTTCTCCCATCGTAGAAAGTTGGGATTTATTTTAAGAATTCAGTCCACAGTTTGTATGTATGCCGTCTAGGATTTTTAGTGTTGCCTTAAAAGAAAAGTTTTTTTTTAATTCTTGAAATAATGCTGGTCGTTTGTCAAATTTAATTTTCAAAATCGCATTCTTTAACACCTGGATTGCAGACTATACTTTTTAATTTTATAACCAAATTAAATTTACAAGAAAAACATTACAGATATTTAAATTATCCTTTTATTCACACAAGAATTTTATCTTTCCATAAAATGTGAAAACATTTTTTTTTAAATGCAATAATCTTTATGAAAAGTATTTGTACATTTTAAGCAGTTCTGTAATAAATTCAATAATAATTCAAAATTGAATATGTAAAAAGAAATTATTTTATTGCTGCCAAACAAAAATGTTGTCAATGTGGAAAATGGATGTAGCCCACCAGTTTTTAAATCGCATTAATCAGCTCCCTTCTTTGTAGCATATCTTTATTTTAAATGAAAAATATAAAGTAAAAATTGAAAAGAAACATCAAATAATAATTGAATCTAAATTCTTTGACTGCACGCCTTTTACAGCTTCTCATAAATTTAAATGCGTTTAATACATAAACAAAAAACGTAAAAACCAATTTTTTTTTACTATAAATCCTTTATATGTGAGACATAACCAAAATAATGTCGATATATTACGCACCGCACGACAAACCAGCATAAACTTTTACTTGCTACATAGAGATACATAGAGATAATCTAAAAATTAATTAATATCATTACAGTACACTCGATCAATCTGAAATTTTGAAAGGTCCTTTGGACAAATTGGCGAATAAACTGACAAGTCATAATCACCAATGAAGCTTAAACTGCTTCAAATCACAGATGTGCTTGATGTTGAACACATTACAGTCGCATAATTTATTTTTAATGCACTGTGCTGTGTTATTGGTGCGCTCATAACTGGTGCGAACTATTCAATGCTGCAAGTTAACGCCCGGCTGATCCTCAGCAATATTTGTTAATACTTCGAACTTCAAACTTCTTTGCTGTAGTATCACCTTATGCTGTGTGTAATTCACTATGCATTTACTATTATCCTGATTATATCATTACTATTCATGCAAACTTAAATAACGCGAAGCCTAAGCTTGGAGGTTTTCTCATAACACATATATTCGTATATATAATGAAAATATATACTCTACCATGTCCGTTCGTAACGCTAGATTTTAGAAAGCGCACCGCTAAAAAAATTGCCTTGGGGAAATTTTTTTTTAAAAAACGCTATTTTCAAAACTTCGCATAAAATTGTTCAATATGGAAAAGAGATTTAATTTTTCTCTCTTGGTCTCTACATTTTCTGATTATTTACTATGCGTCTTTCAGGCAAAAGGGACAATTACAAAAACTGAAATATATCCATTTTGAAAACTTCCGTCATTTTTGACGGGTAATACACTAGTAGACATATATGTTGTAATCTCGGCACTGAGCACGGGTGGGCTGGTCATAATATAAAAATAATAAATATAAAGCATTAAAAAATACATGTGAAATTTGATTTGCAAAAGCTTTGTGAAATATAAAATACCGTTACAGACTGGCTGAGAATGGCTTATTGTGACAAATGGAATTCAACAATAAAGAGACTTTAAAATGATTTTAATAATGAAATAACAATAGTTTTAATCAATTAATCTGGGGTTGAAAATGCAAGTCACTGCCACCTATCACGTAAGCAAAACGTTTTCCTTTGGAAAAATGAAATACATTTAAGTACATCTTTAAAAAAAATTTAATGCGTTTCTCTGTAACGCAGATGACTATATCATGTAAACAAAAGCAATCAAGATATGGTTTGCATTGTAAATAAAATTGATAGTGTAAACAATATTGAGGCTTATATAACATATCACTTTGTCGATTAGTGACAACAATAATTACGATAGGCATATATAAAAATTATGTGCCTCTTTATTTTCTAGTTTTGAAAAGGCACTTTTCACAGCTGAATGAATGGACTTGGTTACAATTTTGAACATTTATCATGTTTGTAAGGTTTCGTTGACAAACTTGCGGGAAAACGAACGATGCACTTTAAACAGCATTTAATGTGCAACGGATTTAGTGGTGTGGGATGTTATTGAAAGTAAGATGCAAATTTATTTGTATATATAATAAAACCCAGTCCTGAAATGAACTTTGTTTTAATTTGTCTTCTCTCATTATCAAATATATTTAAAATATTTATATATCAAAAATGTTTTTAGACATTTAATTTGCTAATGTCATGGTATTGATAGTAAATAAAACTAATAAAAGTATTCAAATTTTAGGCACGTTGCATGGATTCCCCATCATCAAAAATCCGATTAATTTATCAGATTCAAGAGTACATTGTAATTTTAAATTAAATTTTAGACTCTAGTACATTTCGCATTCGTATTCGTAGCATTTTGCTATTGAAAATGTTAAATAAACTATACAATGAATTTGTATCTTTAGTAAAAGGGAACATTAATTGATTAAAGTGGAAATTCAAGCATTACAGCAAAGTAATCTCTAGGGTCTTACACAAATTAAAATTGTAATTTTTTTATTGTAATTTGTGATATATAGTTTCAATTAAATGAAAAAGGATATCAGGCAATAAAACATGGTGTATAAATGTAAAACATTTTCATTATTCACAGTTTATATATAAATAATTTGCAATGTCACGTATGTAGTGTCTGTCCGTGACGCTATGCGAGGTAACTCCCGATAAAAAATGAAAATATAGGAGTAAAAATGTTGCATTCGAGATTAACAAAATGTGTTTCTAGCCATAAAATATTGTGACGTGACGTCATTTTTTGAGCTTTTATTAATGTGTGAAGCGAACGAAGTAAAACGAGCCATGTTTTATTTGATTAATATTATTATTATTTATTATTTGTATTAAATGTCCGTTTTTGTGTATGTGTCCATGTCAATATTACGTACGTAATTATAAATTTAATTTTCTATATTAATATATAACATTCGTTTTTCGGTTTATGAAATTTACAATTGGTTGTCGTTTGGCTGTCAAGTTTCGATGCGTTTTGAACTACAAAGCCATTATTTATTACTGCAAATGAAATTTGCCAACTTATGCTTCAGTTTTGCGTTTTTTTTTCTTTTATACACTTTGAGATTGCATATTTGTATGTTTAAAAAAATAACATATTTAAAAATCGGACTTCTCTCCACAATACTTTTTTTTATTGTAATTTACCTGTAATATTTTAATGCGTCTTAGACTAATTTGGAATAAAAAAATCTTTGCTTTTAATATAGAACTGGAAGGGGTGCTGTCTTGACAATAATGAAAACGTTTATTAGAATTCCTAAAACGTGTATATTAAATTTTATATACGATTACCTGTTGATACTTTAATATTTTCTTTTATCCAGTGATTAAAATATTACTTCAAAGGTTTCAAATAGTACTTTGTTATTCACATTTGTAAATAGTTACAATTTTTCGTTTACATGTTTTTGATACATGTGGTGGTAATAATGTATGGACCAATGGGCGCATAAACTGACAAGTCATAATAGATCTTGAAAAGGTGTTGACTTGACAATAATAAAAACGTTTATGTGAATTACTAACACGTTTATATTAAATTGTAAATATGATTAACAGTTGATAATTTAATCTTTTTTGTTATCCTGTGACGAACTTTGCTTACTACGTTTCATGCAAAATAAATAGTTCTTTGTTATTAACATGTGTAAAAATTACATTTTATTTTTTTTACATGTTTTGGTAATGTTGTGGTAATAATGTATGGACAAATGGGCGAATAAACTGACAAGTCATAATCATCAATGAAGCTTAAACTGCTTAAAATCACAGATGTGCTTGATGTGAATCACATTAAAGTCACATAATTTATTTTTAACTCACTGTGTTGTATTATTGGTGCACTGATAATGGGTGCGAACTATTCAATGCCGCAAGTTAACGTCCGGCTGACTCCTCAGAAATATATGTTAACACTTCGAACTTCAAACTTCTTTGCTGCAGTATCAATGTATGATGTGTGTAATTCATTATGCATATACTATTATCATGATTATATCATTATTAATCATGCAATCTTATATAACGCGAAGCCTAAGCTTGGAGGTTTTCTCATAACCCCTATTTTCGTATATATAATCAAAATATATACTATGCTATGTCCGATCGTAACGATAGATTTTAGAAAGCGCACCTCTAAAAAAATAGCCTTGAAAAAATACAGATATTTTCCAACGTCCGCATAAAATTGTGCAATATGGAAAAGAGATTTACTTGTTCTCTCTTGGTCTCTACATTTTCTAATTATTTACTATGCGGCTTTCAGGCAAAAGGAACAATTACAAAAACTGAAATATATCCATTTTCAAAACTTCCGTCATTTTTGACGAGTAGTACACTAGTATTTATATAAGGTATAAACATCTTCAAAATATTCGATGAACTTTTGTTATCTAAATGTAAGTCAATATGACTAGAGCAAGGAAATGGTTTTTTAATTGGCTTTATCTATGATTTCTAATTAATTTTTAGACTTTATCTTAAAGTATCTATTTATATTGTTTTCAGGTTTTTTTTCATCATAAATGTTTTAAAAACAATATTATTTTATGCATGGATTTTTTGGAGCGTATTAATCCTACTAGTAAAAGAAAAATCAGTAAGTGTTAACCTCATCAGTTTTACAATGACATTAATATAAAAAAACTATCGTATGTTTACAACCATTTCAAAATTGATCATACATGTGGTTAAAATGATTACTTAACTTGAGCATAATGTATTTTGAAAATTGTTACAAAACGTGTGCAGCTCTAGCCGATATCACATTTGGAATGGCTGTCGTAATAAAGTCGAATTCTCTTTGTTCGTTAAAAGGTTTATTTCATAAGGTTAAAAGACGGCCGAGCTCAAAGAAAACCACCCAAAAAGTGATGCATACTTCAAACTCCCCCGCCAATCAAAAAACATTATTTTCAGGTTAAGGACGGGTCACAACAAACTTAGGCAACACATGTTCCGCAAACTTCGAATTGGAGAAAGCGAAATGTGGCCCTGCGGGACAGCTGCAGAAAATGCGGAACATGTTCTCGAAAACTGCCCACTGTACCATCATACCCGGACAGACATATGGCCCCAGGAAGCTACCCTCGATGACAAACTCTACGGTGGACTATACCAACTGACAGCCACAGCGCAGTTCGTCACAAATATAGGACTTGCTATCTAAATCCTCTATCAAAAGATTTTGAGAACAAAGAAGAAGAATAAGGTTAAAAGATTCAAAATAACTTGATTCATGGAAAATGTTACAAATCATAAAGCATTTTCACAATTGGGATAATATTTAGAATATGTATGGTTCATTTTAGGTATACACAGTGCACATTGGAATTACGAGGACGTAAGTGCTACTCAAGCAGGAATACAAGATTATATTATTAGCAAAAATGTATGTTTAAAGCAAATTATAATTTTGACATGAAAGGGGATAAAATATAAATTTCAATTTTCTTTTTTTACAGAAAAATCTCACGATTATTTTTTAAGATAAAACTCTTTGGTAAGATGACAACTCAAAAATAATAACTACGATAAATATAAATACTGACAAGCTGAATTCGCATAATAATATAAGTTTTATAGCACAGAGATCAGAGATGATTTATATTGAAAATCTGACATTGATTAAGTTTTTAAAGAACTTTGAAGTTGTAAGGAACAAAAATAAACAAAGAATGCCATGAAACAAATTAACAATTGCGTAACAAATATATTTTAACGAATTATATTAAATACGAGCAACAAATCCCGGCCAAGGACCTTCCGCAACCGTTCAGTGGCATGTTGTCACTCCCATCCGTCTCGACCGGCATACATGTGCATCACGTCAAAAATACTATGCATTATAGTAAAAATAAATTACTCGTAAAAACAGAGCTTTTGACTGTACATCCCAGCGCGTATAACTCAAAATAAAGTCTTGGAAGAAATATTGAAACAAGAATAACTCGTTTTGAACGTCCGCGTAAACGTGTTCAATATGATTGGCTGTAGGAGTCATATATGTTTGAGGGGCCAATCGCTATCGATGACCGCACGACACATAGCCTTTTATTATATAGGATATGGAGTCGGGCAAGGGGTTGTATATTTTTGGCAGTAAAATTAAAAGATGCCTTAAGATTATCACAGTCGAGCACGTGATTGACTTCATTCAGTGATGTCGAGCTGAACATAAATATTAATATAAAACAACGTGGCGAAATTAATTTGTCTTTGGCAAACAAACAAATGTGTGTTTTTTTATGGAAGAAGTAGATTAAAAAAACACTCAAATGTCGTGTTCTAAAGAATATAGAACATTGATGCAACTATTTTTGAACACAACCGTGGTATCCTAAAGAATAGGATCAATGGGCACTAAAAGTTATATATAAATCACTTGCAATTACCCTACAGCCGATGTAACCTCTATCATCTTATCGTAGTTGGCGTTTTGCGCGTTCAGGAGCCGTTTACCCTGGTTGATCATGATCAGGTTACGCTTGTAGCGCCGCTTGTCGTCCGACATGTTTTTCAGATAGTAGGGCACGACGCTGGAGTCCAAGTACTGGGTGACATCATCCTTGAGGCTCTTGACCAGCATGTTGACCTTGCAGAGGCAGGCGTAGAAGTAGGACTGGACCATCTGGAGCTCGTTCTTGTATTTCCGGTTGTCATACTTGACCTGGTCTTCGATGGATGTCTGCAGGAACAGGATGTGTGTTGACGTGTCATTGTAGTGTTGTTTCAGTGTTGATGCCATCTAAAGACAATTATAAATTTAATGGGATTAGTCTGTAATACTAATTTTTATTAAAAAATGTGATTTCTTGAAAACCGTTGGAAGTTTCCAAAACAATTAAGACATTGTTTACATAATTATAATAACATATTTTAATCCTTATTGGACTTAATTTTGAACTTTCTCATATTTTACTTTTTTGTTTAATTGTAAATAATGTATTTGTTTCATAATTTAATTTAAGTATTATTCCATGTATAAAATTAGGTTCAGTCGTCTCTTTTGATCTACGCATTTTATCTTTACATTTTTATTTAATGATAAACCTAAAATATCAACGGGTGTCTTTAATTGCGGCAAAATATCTATAACAATAACGATAAAAGATATATGCTAGGCATTGATAAAGTTTTTAAATATATATTTTTCAATGTATTTATAGCGAGATTGACATAAATGAACGTGATAGCTAATATTACACTGTTTGGCCTTTAAGAATGTATTATTTAAATTTCAAAGTTCCAATGGATACAAGAACACTTTTAAATAGATGACAGTTTAAAGGGTATTCTTTAGCTACTTCCTTCCATCTATATCATTTAATGCACTGTTCTGTAGAGACTGTGCGAATAAGGCCGATGTGTCGATGGTTTATTCACATTTTTCTCTAATTCTATTGCCTTGAAGATAGGTGTGTCTTAAAAGAACTGCACGAGCTTTATAAATGTGTTAGGTTAATTTTTTATTTGTTAAAAAAAGAAAGATAAATTTCGATTCTTTAAGATGTTAGGTAAAGTAGTTTTGGTACTTCAAATACGTGTTGATGGAAAATAAATAAATTATATATAATGTAATTTATATATATATATATATATAGTATATATATATATATCATATATATATATATATATATATATATATATATATATATATATATATATATATATATGAGCATTTTATTATCATTTGAAAAACTTGCGAAAGAAGTTTCACAGTAACAACATCAGCATTAATGCATTACAAACATTTAATAATGTTTATAACAAAACAAATAAAATTAAGAAATACATTGACAAAGTTTTTTAAAGTGGAAAATTAGCAAGGATTAAAAAAGGAAGCTCACACCGCAGAAACACACATCTAGTTAAACATAGCATAAGCAGGCAATTATGTGACTGGAAAAAAAATCCGTTTGCTCAGTGAGGGAAGGTCAACCAAGTGGATGACGTGGACAGCATCAATTGCGCGATGTAAAGTTCAAGGGATAAAAAAAATACCTATTCTTTATTTTTCTTTTGGTCCCAATAAACAGAATTAAAAATAGATACACGATGATATATTTATGATAGGTTACACCGCACTTAAATCGGGAAACTGTCGTATTAGTTAATTAATTAGTATCATGGGAACAATTTCCGAATCGATAATTTATATTTAATATCAGTTTGAGTTAATTTGAGTGATTATGTAAGCGAATGAAATGAGCAGGCAGCATTGACAATAAAACGGAGATGGACAAATATAGAAGTGACGAACTTACACCGCCAGCGCTGATGGTGGTGGCTTCTTGTCTGTAGGGCAGTCCAGGCAATGGTTTTTTTAAATTGATCATGGCGTCGAATTCCGAGGAGGCGAGAAGACCGTCGGTTTTCTGGTGACAGCATTTGATGGATTTGTGTTTAAAATGCACATCACAGACATGTCACATCGGGTCATTATTTTGTTTGTAAGATTAACAATCAAATGCCCCAAAAAAAAACAACAACACTCAGTTCATTGTCTTTACTTATTTAAACATGATATATACTCTAACTCAACATATGAAGTCATCCTAATATTAAAATATGTTTCTGAATTTTCATTGTAACACTCATTTCGATAAAATCAAATTAAAAAAGGGAATAAATATTTAACATGTTACACTAGACTTTTATCTTTATTTACTTATTAAAGTCAATTTTATTGCAGATAGTAAAAAACATAATTAAACAATAATAAAGATTTCTTACTCCTGCAGGTGAAAATGACTTGTATTAATAAACAGAGGAGCAGAACTGGACAGCGCAGACACACAACATGCCATGAAGTGGTTTGATCATAAAGTAGGTTCAGACACGCTGGTTTTCTTTTGAAAATCACTAAGTGATTTATTTCAATAAAAGTGAAGGCGTGAACTTACAATTTTCTCCATGAGAGTCTGACTAGAAGCCATAGCGGCGTTGGTCGTGGTGACTGCTGACTTCAGTAGCGCCTTGGTCGTAGGTAGCTTCGGTGAGACGTTTGGGTTTGTCATACATGGGTTGTCTAGAGTCGCCAATGGGAAAGCCCAAACAACGTGGCTGGCAACCACATACAAGATGATTGCCAATACTTTTTTGATGATGTTTTGAATGGCTGTTAAGGGGGAGATTGCATTTTTATTCTTCAATATTTTATCGCAAGTTAGAAAATTTTAAAATATTATAACATAACATGTATATTTTAATTTAAAAGCACAGGTATGGTGGGGGGAGGAGTGGGAGCGTCCTACTGTCAGACAATGTTGTCCAGCGCCACCCAACAGTTTATAGTGTATGTTATCGAGGTATTAGCACAATCTGCAAGAGCAATATCAAGCCTTTCAGAATAACTACGTAATCACGTCAACTAAAAGTACTTTATCATTAAAATAGGCATTGGCTATCAATGGTCAACCATGCACCCCCCTCCCGCAATCTTTCCCAACCTCGAAGAAAATAACGAGGTCCACAGAAAGTTGCGTGAGTTCAATCCCTTCAATCGTAAAACATTAAACTGCAAAGAATTCAATTTTTAAATTGTTTTTTTTTAAAATTATTATTTACATGCGAAAAACCAACACAAAACAACTTTAATTTTCTTACCAAAGAAAAGCATTTTCTCCTGAAATAAAATATATCCCTTTAATGGACAGTTCGATGTATCTTTATACACGTCTGGCTTTTTTCCGTATGAAAAAGTTTGCGATTATACTACTATTTAGCACAAGTATTTATACCGAGTCTTTGACATAATTTTAGTAAAAATATAACAGCGGTTATCCCCCGTAAGACCGTAGGATTCAAATCTTTGGCTAAACGGAATTTTAAAGATACAGCTAAACTAAAGTGGACACGAAGCACATTTGAAACTTGTGTTCGCCACAAAGACGTTACAGGGTATTCCTTCGACAGTTGAGTTTTAAAAATAAAATAGCGCAAAAGCCCAAGTATAATTTGAAGTATAGGCAATCATGAAGAAATTTTCTTTTTTTTTCTTTTGTGAGTAATATACAATTTATTTTAATAGCCTCTGCGTAATAATTGATGGATCTTGACCGAGCTTGGCAGTTTAAAACCCGATGACTCTTTATTACAGTAGTACGTACCATTGATCTCCCAATTTCTATTACTTCAGGGTCTAAGGTCCGCACATTTTTTTTTAGCCCTTATTGGATTTTACAATATCTTCGACAAATATTGAAATGTATATTTTTTTCCATAATGGGGACCGTCCATAAATGACGTCACGCACCTATGAAAAAAAGGAGGGACCAAACATTTGTGAAGATGTATGACGAGGGCGAGGCGCTGTTGAGAAATGTGACGTCTCACCCAAACTCGCAACTTTAAACAAAAGCTCCACTTAAATATTTGACTTCTTACAATTTATTTTATGACGTTTTACATTGATAAACGCGTGTTACGATATTTGTGTGCAACAGTACACTAAATGCATACTTAAATGACAAAAAATAATTTGAAACATTCTCTTTTTCTAATTGAAAATATAGATTATTTTTTTTTGGGGGGGGGGCAAAGCTTTGTGACCTCATATTGGAGGGGGGTGTCTAAGTTTTTGTGACAACGCGTGACGAGGGAGGGAGTGAAAAATCGGCCAAAATCGCGTGACGTCATTTATGGACTGTCCAAATCACGATTGAAATGTAAAAGGGTTTTGAACTGTAGATCTACATCTTGCATCGATTGAGGCAGGGATGACTATATTTAGATTTTTTTCTAACACAATTCGTACGATCACCATGAAACTTTGGGTAGTTGTTGAATACACACCCGCGAAGGTTTCTTGGATTTAAAGAAAAATAAATAAATTATTAGGGCTGCGGAAATAAAAGATTAATTACTCGATTAATCGTTAAAAAATTTTAACGATTAATTTATTTTTTAAATATTAATCAACCCATCACTTACAAAATATTGGAAGTCAAAAAGTAAAAAACCAATAATATAAATAGCAGCCGATAAATAATAACGAGTATCCTGACGATTACACGAATATTTTGGTTTTAAACTATTGACTGACGGGAATTTTTAAAATGCAGATAAAGTTTATTGTATCAATTGTGAGAAATTGTATGCCTACCATAGTTCTAATACTTCGGCTACTTATCAAACAAAATGAAAAGCGTATTAAGCTAATGGCAGTAATGGAGTCTGACTCAGAGACAGAAAATGACGACAGCTCTTCTGATGAATAACTGCGTTACAAAATGGAAATGAAAGTTCATGAATCCATTAACCATCTACAATGGTGGAAACTTAATGAACACCGATATCCGATAATGTCATTCCTTGCCAAGAACGTTTTGTGCATACCAGTTACCTCATTTCCAGGTGAATGATTGTTCAGCTCGGCTGATTATATTGTCAATTAGACCCACTCATCACTTGAACCAAATAATGTCAACACACATGACTTTGTGTAGTTGGTTAAAAGATGACATATTAAGGAGACATTCCAGTGTTATTTAGATTTTCTACAAGAACGTTTAATAAGTGTTACTTATGACATCATAAATTTTAATTTTTGGCTTTAAACGAAATTAAAGATTAATTAATGGTTAATTTTTTTCAAAAATTAACGATTAAATTTAAATTAATCGTTAACAGCCCTATAAATTACCCTTTATAGGGGGCCGGGGTCCAAACATATTTTTTTCATTACATGACCTATAAAAACATTATTTGGCTACTTGGTAAATTTATAATATTTGGACCAAACTTTGTACATAAATTCCGTAACGGCGTGTATTAAAATACAATAAGGCATTGAACTTCTATTGTACATTCCTTTTCACACGGTGGGGAGTGGGGGCACATTTTTTGGGGGGAGGGGGGAAATTTCATGACGTTATTCCCCATTTGATTTTACACGATCTTGACAAATATTGACACATGTGTCTATTATGATCCAGATTAAAATGTAAAGGTATTTTAGAACGTTACATGTTGCATCGTTTGGCTGGGGGTCTTATTGTCGATTTTACATTGCCTTATATAACCTTAATAAATATTATTTTAAACATTCGCTTACGGTAAAAATTTTCAGGTCACCGTGAAACTTTGAGAAGTTTTAAAGTACACTCGCTAAATACACTTCTAATGTCCATTCCTTGTGGGCATAGTCCAGCAAATCCTTTTATTCGATTTTACACGATCTTGACCAATATTGACACTTCTTGATTTAGAATGAAATTGAAAGGGTTTATTAACAAAAAATCTTAAATTTACAAATTAATGTCTTTATTGTCATATGTAAGCTTTATAAACATTATTGTTTACATTGGCTACCGAAACGATTCATCCGATTGCCATGAAAATGTAGGAAGTGTTTGAATTCAGATCCCCAAAGCTATCTAGCAAATTAATTGTATTTAAATTGACGTCTTTATGGGGCCGGGGGCCCTTAATATCTTTATTTTTTATTTTTTAAGCTTAATAAACATGTTTTAGACACTTGCTAATAGGTAGATGTATGGATCTTGACCAAAGTTGTTACATTAAAAACTTGATGGCATATATTAAACTAATATAGGGAATTGAATTCCTAATGTTCATTCCTTCGGGGCCGTTGCACAAAATCTCATTTTCGCATAGTTTTAGATTGAAATCTTCATGGGTTTTGAACTTTACCTACTGCACCGATCCAGCCCAGCGAGACTTAATATGTAGTTTTTTTAAATCCCTTATATTAACTTCGCGGCCGTCTCTCTCTGTCTTGGGCTCGGCGGGCGGAAAAACAGAAGTCAAAAATGACCCACTTCCCATGATCCGATCGAACTGAAATTTGGCACACGGACCCGTCTAACCTAACAATGCATCGTATCAAAATTTCAGATCGATCGATCGTACCGTAATTAAATTAATGCATTTTTAGTTTATCCTTATATGAGGTATGTATTTCAAATTCACGGTTTGTTATTGTTTTTTTATTTATTACGTAAGTTTTATCAACATTATTTTATTTACACGATTGCCATAAAAGTTTGGAAAGTTTTTGAGTACACTCCCCCAAACGTTTCTAACATTTTTTTAATTAGGGTCCGTCACGCGCCTAGAGGGGTGGGTCAAGCATATGTCATGATGTGTTAAGATGGGGGGGGGGTTTAAAGAAATGTGACGTCACATCAACAACAAAAACACACATCTGTAAATAAAATGTTCACTTAACTAATTCATTGCTTGACATTTATTTAATGAAGTTTTCAATGGCTTCACGTGTGCTATCTTTCAAATTTCTGACAAACTGCAAGGTATTTGGATGTTAAATTTCCCTCTGAACATGAAACAAATATCATAAAACACAAAAAAAGATGTGGGTTCTTTGAATGAATCAATGACATGAAGTTAACTAGTCTTTGATATACCCGACATTATTTACCGTATATACTCATTCTAAAGCCGACCTATTTTAGACAACAATCTAGGGGTAACGATCGGGGGGGGGGATGTCGACTTACAAGCGGGACATATGTGATTTCTGCATGCATTTACATTGAATATCGGTGTTGTTATTGTAGATCACCAAGGTCCTTTACTACATTCTACAAGATTCGACTGCTCTATCAGAAGTTATAAAATACTAAACATTTGCACTTACTTTATTTACTCATTTTATTTATTTTTGTGAATGTTTTATTAGTAAATTGTTTTACAAATTTTGTTTTCAACAACGAATTTTAATGTACGCGCTTTCGCCACTTTTTACACACACCAAAAAATAAATAAATAAAAAAAACCAAAAAAACTGTTACTCGGTAACTCTTGGCTAACAGAGAGCACAAAGGCAAATATAGGTAGTACAAAGTAAACAATCATAATGACTGATTTAGTTTGTAGTTATAAAAAAAATTGTACCATTTTGTTTACGCTTTATTATGATTTTTTGGGCTCGGCTTACGAGCGGGTTACACACTTTTAATACTAGTGTCTTCCAAAGGAGAGGGGTCGGCTTATGAACGAACAGGCTATAGAACGAGCTATGTTGTTTTTTTTTATATTTTAAATCTAACCCCTCCCCCCTCTCATTCCCTTCTCCACTCCTATAGCGATCATGTTAAAAAAGTACCTAGTCTAAATGTTTTTAAAGTATATTTTAGTTGTTCAGAGATATTTACTGTAATAACAAAAAAAAACATATATGAACGTTTTTTTTGTTTGGTTTTTTTTGGTTGAAAATAATTTGGGCTTGATTAAAAAATTTTAAAGTTATATGTTTGGTTTGGAAATGGTTGGTGATGCAATAACTGTTACCACCCGCCACCCACCCACAGGTGTTGACGCACCTTGCTGAAAAATTTTAAGAAACTCGCGCCCATTCCCTTGTGTTTCTTGTGTAGGCCTAGCAGAAACATTGATTTTAATATGACGTACAAAGTTGTTAGTATGTAAAAAAATTTTTACTACCGCCGCCAATGTTTCCTTTAATCTGCGTGCGCGCAGTTCTTTGACCAACGCCGCGCAAAGGTTTAGAATAACCGCGCAGCAAATTGTGTAGTATTGCACACAAAAAAGGATGCTGTGCAACTTTGCTCACAACATTTTTTTTTAATTTGCAGTTGCACATGAACCAACGAATCTTAGAGGGAACGTTGACCGCCCCCTAACGGGCATTAACATTCAAGCTGCTGGTCCCTATGACCTGACTGAACGTTACGTAATTGTTGTTGACATTTTGTTTGAATATTCAGTTTACTGTAGTTTAAGTTTATGAGTATGGCAAATGCATTTACAGCAGGAATAAAAGTTTGTAGAGTACAATAGAATGTTTTTGGAAGTATGCTGTTAGCTACTGTTTGAAATGAGGTTCATGAACGGTGGCTAGGTTGCATTCTATAGCCGTCATTACCACGAAAATTATGCGGCGTTTTGGGCGAGTACCCACGAGTACCCACGCAGCTTTTGTCAACAATATTGACAGCCCTAGTTATGATAAGGGATGTACCGGATTTCGGCTCCGGAAAATCCGGAATCCGGCCATTTTTACATATTTTGGCTCCGGCTTCGGCAGAATTTCACTTCATAAATCCGGCAAAATCTGGCTAGCCATAGAGCCATAATATATAAATATATATAATTATATATATATATATATATATATCTAATGGCTCCGCCTCCGGCAAATTTGGAATCCGGCCATTTTTACAAATCTGCCCCGACGACGATATTAAACAGACTGCAGACTTACACTAAATACATATTTAAATGTAAAAAAAAAGATATTTGAAACATGCTTGTTTTCAATTAGAAATACGGCACTTCTTTTTGGGGGGGGCGGGAGGGGGGATTCAAATCGTTGGGACGTAATATTGAAAAGGGGGGGTATTACTTTTTGTGACGAAGTGTGACGAGAGGGGGAGGGGTGGGGTAAAAATCGGCCAAAATTGCGTGACGTCATTTATGGACGGCCCCTTACCAATACTTGGTTTCTTTGATTGTTCTTTTCTCTGGGAAATTTGCATTGCAGGACGGATGAGATACTCTTTAAAAAAAATTAGTAAATAAAAATAATAAAATAATATACAATAAAAACTATATGAAAACTTAAACTTAATTAAAAAGAAAAACAAAAAACATTTGAATTTAAAAGAACGAATACACTATTTGATAGCAGTGACTTTTTGAAAAATCTAATGAAATTTAAGAAAGGCTATCGTTTAAAAAAATAATAATAAAATCCTAATTATTTGGAATATAATATGAAAAGATAAAGAATCTCCACAGAGACTAGTAAAGTTGTAATTGTAATGTTTATACAAGGCATAAAATGTAAGGCATAAGTTTTGTTGTTTTTGTTTTCGTTTCAAACAGAAAATTATATCTTAATTTCATAAATATCGCGTTTATAAAAAAAGATGAGTGAGCACTAATGAGATAAATATTATTGGAACGACTGTTAATTTCTATTTAAAAAATTCGTTGCAGTCGCTGCAATGAATAATTATCACTAACCTCCAAGGCGCACATACAATCCAGGGCTTGACATTATCAAGTTTAATGCTAGTTCATATCATCTAGGGTCTCGGTAGAAAGTAAACACAAGTTATTAGGGCATAAACAACAATGTTTTTTTAAAGAAGGTTATTGTGTCATTTTGTAGTAACTTTTAACCACCTTTGAAGAACTGCTGGTACCACTGTACTGGTGTTTTTAAATGAGAGAGTCACAAATTAGAACAAAAAAGCACTTTTTAAATAAAATAAAGATTAACGAAGTTATAGATTTTTGCAAGAATGCTTGACGTGATAATTTTAAACTACATACTTATATAATTACTATTTAAAAATAAAAACTAGAAAATATCTTAAAAATTGTTCGAGGTTTTCTCGCTCGGAAACTCATTGCCCAATATTAGAACACACGTTTCAACGAGTCTTATTTGCGTATTTTGAAATGAACATGCAAGCCCCTGTCGCTAATTATCGGAGCAAACAGGGGATTCCCCGAACACAGGGCGACTGCTTAACAACTGTCGGTGGCATTCCATTCTCCCGCGAACAACTGTTGAGGCGTTTTAATATTTAGTCTCACTTTTTTTTTACTTCCGGGTTAAACATAATTGACTCTTTTACTTTTTATTTCCACGCACATGAAATAAGAAGGTAATATATCAAACATTTGGTTTATTTTTAATATACTATATGAAATTTCCCTCGTTGTTCAAACTGTAGGGGCAGAATGTTATAATTCGTTTTCCGAAATAATGCAACCACTTGGGATTATATCCAATAAAAAAACACAATATATCCAATATATAAAGCTCAGTTGGTGTTTGTATGTTTGCATGTTTGTCTGTTTCACTTTTCGACTGTTGGTTCGGCAAGCACGGAAAACCATAATACGGACGGGGACCAAATTTGGCAGGACGGTTCCTTTTAACCCGCAGATGGTTTTAGTATAGTTTTTGTAATTGTACCTTTTGTCTGAAAGCCGTTAATTAAAAAATCAGAAAATGTAGAGATAAAGAGAGAAAAATTAAATTTCATTTCCATTGAACAACTTTTTACGGACGTTCAAAAGGAGTTACTTTTGGTGTAGTCATCTTTTTCAATACTTTATTTTGAGCGGTGCGCTTTCAAAAAATCTTCTATTGTCTAATTACGGTGCGCACATTTTCGTGTACTCTTCTTAAATTGAGCTGTGTCATATTATTATTACATTTATATTTAGTTTGGCCTTTACATAAGCAATATACACTTAAACAATTTAAACTTTGGCTACCGGACTTATTAACAGAGGTAGATTAAACTAAATAACGTAAACCTGAAAACGCTTCATTATTTTGTATTGCGAATTGAATATGTTAGGTTCATCCCTGACTGTTTTCTATACTAATGACAGCCTAATTCCTCAGTCAATTATCACAAAGTTTATAAATTCTCACAGGCGTTAATTGTGCTGACTGATACCGAATACATTATTTACCAAAATATAGCACAACTTACATTAAATTAATATACAGTGTAATATCACTTTCTCTTATATTAGTTTAATTAGTATTATTTAATCATTGGATGCCGGACTAATGGATAGACCAAGACCAAACTTAGTACATATAAACCTGATAATTTAAAACCTTTTGAAATTCTAAATGGAATTGAACTCCTTCGTGCCCATGGTACCAAATCATTTTTTTAATGGCATATCTCTCTTTCACATAAGATTTTTACTAATAGATAAATCTGATAAATTATTTGGAAAATAAAAAATGTAATAACCAGCAACCAGTACTGGGGAAACAGGTCAGCACACTCCCGCTACAAAGTGCTGGTATATATCATGTGTGTGTGTATATATATTAGGGCTGCGGAAATTAACGATTAGTTAATTGATTAATTGTGAAAAAAATTAATTTCGTTTTATATTTATTTTTTTCAAGAATCTTCTCCTTTAAACGTGTCAAGATAATATAAGTTTTAACAAACGAATCTATTAGCTTTATAAAAATATTAAAATTAAACTATTTTTTAATTTAAAAAATATATTTTAAAAAAAATTAAAAAATCGAGTTACCTGTCATATTTTGAATTGTTTTGCTTTAGCCGCGGTCTGTATTTAAAATTGACGCACTCTATCAATTTATTCAAAGTCGTTTCGAGTTCAATGCTCATTCAGTCATGTTTCTTGGAACACAAAAATCTAAGCTGTTGCTTGCGCTCGGTTTCATCTTGTTCGCCCTTTGTCTTGACTTGTGTGACTGTTGTGTACTGTCCATTAAACTACAACTAGGATTACTCACACCATACACGCTTAGGGGGAAGTAGCTTTTTTTTTCTTTTTTTTTAAAATAAAGTAAATAGATTTTGTTGATATTCCGTAATTTATATTTCCCTTCATTCTGCATGCACTTGCTAATGTTGTATCCCGATATTGATTCAAGCAGTTTTTACTACTTGATTTAATGTTAAAATACAACATAAACTTCAATCATAATGTGTTTTTTTTTCAAAATATATATTTTTTTAAAATAGTTTTTTGTTGTTGAAATAGTCATTTTATTTTAAGTGCGATGAAATGTGTGTTGTTGGGGGCGGGTTTAGTTATTAGTTCTTCCAAAAAATAAATGTATAAAATATCTTATTTAAAAAATGAGTACATTTTAATTTTCAGAATTCTTGTATCAGAATTGCCTCAGTGGTTAAGCCGCCTAGTGTTGAACTTCGGAGGTTGAAACTTCAAGGGGTCGAAAAGTCGTGTGGTCGAACCAAGAGGGCTGAACTGTCTGGGTTGATGACCCCCAGCTAACGACAACAACACGATTTATTGTTTCTAATAATGTTCATTTGAGCCTTTAAATTAAATACGGCTTTGATTAAACGGACTTGATTATTTTCATAAGCAATACATGTAAAAAAATATTTTTTTAATGAGAACGGTTTTATAAATTTATTAACTATAAATTAAGATTAAGTGTGCAATCCATTGGTTCTTTTAACCGATGACATACATTTGTTTTAATAATCCACTTATTGTTGGTTTTTTGGGGGGGTTTTTCGTGTCCCATAACCTCGTGGTCGTAAGGGGTTCCATTAGAACTTGCTCGGGGCTTGGTAGACCTGGCGGCGCCCATCTCCTCTCCAGGTCAGCGGATCACTCTTTTAGCAATAGTCATTCATCAACATTTTTATTGTGGCCTTAACGTGGGCTAGATCCCACGCACTATTGACTTCGATATCCACTTTTTGTTAAGTCGAATAAAATCATTGAGTTATACGTTTTAGTTTGCTATATCCCTCCCTACTCCTACCCACAACAGACTTATGGTTTGGTGACTATGTGACTATCCAGCATGCACCATTTACCTATTAAAATATGTTCTTTAAAATTTCAATATAGTGGACATTTTTAATGCCGTGATGTATCAATTCTTTCCATAGATCCGATAAGGTTACATTAACGATTGCACGTACTTTGTGTAAATGCATAAATTTGAGTCAATATCCCCACCCGCCTATGTGTCTTTGAGTTTCATTGTCTAAAGATTATCTTTGGCGCTCTTTTCGTGACTAATTCGAGCAGGCCAGGAGCGGCCTTTTGTTTATTTCTAAATTTTTAAGACATGTTTAAAAAATTGGGGCGGTGTAGCCCTTGTGCGACCTTGGCGAATATTGTAGGAGTGCTAGGGAAGGGGGGGACTCAGCCTAATGATATTTTAATGCGCCGGAGTGTTCCTGGCACACATCTTACTGGTGAATCAATGAGTGGAATCCACTGAAATTTATGGATTTTCACAATATTTAACTAACGAATAATTTTAAACGTAAATTTTATAATGAATGGTGGCAATTAAAGTTTCTGATCAAGAACTTGCAATTATGTAAATCACACAGCTCCAAATTTTGTATTGAAAAGAGCAGAAACAGAACAGGCCCTATGATCGGTTTTTATTTCCTATTGTAAGCTATGTACATATTTTTTTTTCCTCCGTTGGCCATGAAACGTTGGGAAGTTGTTGAGTATTCGTTAGCAAAGATTTGGGCTTTAAAAAATATTACAATTCGTTGGTGGCCGGGGTCCCAAAACTATTTTTTTTTCTTAAATGAACTATAAAGGCATTTTTTATACTTTGGCTACTTGGAAAATGGATATACTTTGGCCAAACTTGGTAAATAAATACTTTACGGCCCATATTAAATTACTATTTAGCAATACATTTTAATGACAATACCAATACATCAAATCTTGAAAATGCTGCGGAATTTAAAATTATTTATCAAATTTGATTTACTCCAGTTTAGTTTTTGTTAATTTCCTCAACAATATTTTGTTAATATAATTACTTAATTCTTCAGGGGTGTCTAACAGGGTTTTAAGTAACTAAAATATTTAAAATAAATATTCAAATGTGCCTGAACAACGTAAAATTAATATATATATATTTTTTCGATAACAATTTCTTTTATAATTATTTAATAATTAATGAAATAGTGAAGCTTAATAATGTATTTTTTTTTCATTTTATATGCTTATTGTTGAAAAGTTGACATATTCTATAAGTTAGTATTATTGGTCGCCATTATTGGATTATAATAATTTTTTTCTGACCTTTCTTAATTACTTCTGTGGACCGGCGGGGAATGGCCCACGGACCGGCTCACTAGCCGGCAATGTTTCGCGGACCATCACTTTGAGAAGCACTGCCTTAAACTTAAAAAATAAACATGAAACTCAATTGCAATGTAGAAAATATTATAACATGTCCTTTTTTGCCACGTCTAACACCGTTCAGGTTATCTCGTCTGGAAGCGGAGTTTAGACTGTTTATTTTAAGATATCCTGGCATGGTCTTCAAATACAGCTGCACCCAGAACTTTATTTGCATTGTCGTATATGTTAAGACAGTGTAAATGATGGCTGGGAAAAATAACAGCTTTCAAATGTCCAGCCTTAATTACTCATTTAGACAATTTGATAAATAGTTGTTTAAAGTAATAACATGAACTTGTTTTCGTTTGGAGCTTTCTATCAATTAGTACTATTTGTTTTCATAACAGGATTTTACTTCATTACAAAGAGGTTATATTGACACAACTACCCATAACTATTGAAAATGGTTGTTGAGTGCAAAGCGCTCATTAGTCATTTCTGAGGCATTTGGACTAAAATTTAAATCCTGGCTAAATTGTAGCCTCACTTCAATGTTTGATGAGGCAATTAAACTTTGGAGGAAAACAAAAACTCATCTGAGAGTAGGCAAAATTTCACATGAAACCCGCAAAGTCCCGCGCATGCTAGAACACTGATACAATAAAAAGCGTCTTAAGCGGGGGAAGCATTTGGGAAAAGGCGTAATGTAGTTAAAAATTAAAAAAACAACCCGTAAAAAACCAAGTTTTTGACTATAAATCCTTTATATATGAGACGTAACTAAAAGAATGTTCATTATAATACGCAGCGCCAGACCGTCCAGAAATACAAAATTGCAGTTGTGTCGTAAAACATGTTTAATATAATGCGCACCGATCAGGAATATGTTTATAAAAAGAGTTGTCAATAAAATACGCACCTTATTGCGCGACAGAAAGGGTGTTCAATATAATACGCACCGCGACGCTCCATCACAAAAAATAGCATGATACATAGGAATAAATAAAATAATCTAAAAAATCAATAATTTAATTACGGTACATGCGATCGATCTGAAATTTTGATACATTGTTTTTATCATCGCCACGAAACTGCCTGCTAAATTTCAGCTCGCTAGCTTACGAGAAAGTGGGTTAAAAATCGATCAAAAGTTTTGGCGACAAGGGCGGGTGCAGACACCACGAGTTAATATAAAGGACTAGCCGGGTTACCCGGCGTCGCACGATTAAAATAATAGTCCACAGATTAAAAAAAAATATTTCAATTCATTCATTGAAAAACAATTTAAAAAATAAATTGAAATGTAATTAAAAATAAGTACATGTAATTTATATATTGCTTATATTAAGGCTTGTCGATAGACTATATTTTTGGTTTTTCCTTCTGGTGCAAAAATGAAAAGATTTGTTGGTGACCCAACTCTAGAACATGCCACATATAGCTGTCCGTGGGCAAAGCATGCTTCCTCAAGTACAATGCCTGCCACTTTTAAAGACTGTCCCTGTGCCTTGTTGATAGACATGGCAAATGCAAGCCTGATTGGAAACTGGAGGCGCTTGAAATCAAAAGGCATATCTGTTGGTATGAGTGGAATTCTTGGGATGAAGACATCTTCTCCCTTGGCGCAGCCTGTCAAAATTGTGGCTTCTATTACATGAGGTAAGAGATGCTTGATGCTCAATCGTGTTCCATTGCATAGTTTAGGGGGATCCAAATTTCTCAGAAGTATGATAGGAGCTCCGATTTTAAGTTCCAAGTTATGTGATGGCATGCCAGGAGGATCTAATGAATTCAAAAATTCTGTTGGATAGTAAACAGCTTGGGCCGGATCTGTAACCGTATCAATAGATTTGTAGTTTTTTGAAATGCCTGGTAGAAAATTGTGAATTTGAGAATTGATGCTGTTGACACTTGAATTCTTTGGAGCAAGAATGGCCCTTTCGCACAACCACTCAGGATTTTTAAACTGGTCTTGGATGTTTGGAAAAACGGCAAGTTTCAACTCTTCAAGTGACTTTGCTACAGTGCAAAAATTTGATGGGAAAGAAACTGTTCCTGATGCTGGGTCTACCTGCCACTTTCCATCGCCAAGTTGAAGCAATTGATGTGAGAAGTAGCCTGCTGCATTATCTCCATGTAAATGGACTCTCATGTTGGTGGTCAGAGTCATTTTCTTGACCTGTTTCCACAGAGTTGAAGCTTTGAGGAAGGCATTCAACTCATCGCTTGGTGTTGACCTTGGAATGACAGGCAAAGTTTGTCGAAAATCTCCAGCTAATACCACAACTGTTCCTCCCATTAGTTTTGTGTTTCCTTTTAAATCCTGAAGAGTGTTGTTCAAGGCTTCAAGAGCTCGCTTGTGTGACATTGTACACTCATCCCAGACAATGAGAGAACACTGTTCTAGTACCTTGGCCTTTCCTGATCCTTTTGATATGTTGCAGGTTACATTCTCAGAATGGTTCATGTTCAAAGGTAACTTGAAGGCAGAATGAGCTGTTCTACCCCCGGCAAGCAATGTTGATGCTATGCCAGAAGAAGCAACGGCTAGAGCAATACCTTTGTCTCGTCTGATTGTAGCCAAGAGCAAATTGATCACAAATGTTTTACCTGTACCTCCTGGAGCATCAAGGAATATGATTCCACCTTTTTTTGAGGTAACCAGTTCTAAGATGTGAATGTAGGCAGCTCTTTGATCCTCAACTAAACGTGGTTGATTTTCTGAGACATAGGCCATCAATTCATTTGTGTTATAATTTTGTTCTCGTAGAATTTCACTATTCTGAAGATTGTTTTCATTTCTTCGAGGCGTTGGTAACCCAAACTGGTCAAGATTCCTTCCTGACATTGATACACACAAATCCTCCAACAACATAAGACACCTTTTGTAAATCTCATTAGAGAACTCAATTAGCAGTGTTTGATTCTCTCTCTTGGTTTGCAACATAATGTCCTCACTCAAATATGTTTTAAATGTATCCCAGAGAGCAAGTGGATTAGAAACAGCGCATGTTGTCAGCAAAATTGAAAACAGATGTCTCAAACGGGTAGGTGATTGAGATGTACATGCCTCCTCCATGGTCAAGACCCAATGGTGATCGTTTTCTAGTAGCCCTTGCATTTGGCAAGCTTCCCTAAATGTAGCACACACATGACCATCAACAGTTTTTAAGTCAGTGTAGGATGTTGGTCCTCTAACAACATGAAGTAGCATCCTCAAAAAGAAGCATTCTGCATTAGATGGGTGAACGGTGTACACACGTCCCAATGCATCTGAAGATTTTATCCCTGGATGATATTCAACATCTGCTCCTTGTTTTCGGCGTTTAAATATTTTTTGAGAAGCATTCCAAGTATAGTACCTTGGAACAACACAATAGAGAATGGTTTTTGCAAAGTCGTCTTGTTGGCACAGTTGAAAAAAAGCTGTCAAAGTTGTTCTTGGTGGCTCCAGAATTTGATGATATATATTTTCTTGGTTGAAGTATACTCTTTGCCCATTTTCAAGATGAACACTCAAGTGAACAACTGTTGGATACCGTTCATGAATTTGGAAATTCAAAATTCTCCAGACTGCTTCATTACTGCTGATGTAACGACCCATTAGAAATTTTTGCACCTCATCTGGATTCTCTTGGTTTCCTTCAAGACCAAAAACGGCCTGGTCACTTCCTTTATTGACGTACTTGCAGATGTATTTGATGGCCTTGACAGATTGGCAAGATTCGACATTTATGTGAGCTTGAAACATTTTTGTCAAAATTGGAGTGTAGGGAACCACCCATCTGTTGTCCATTTCTATTTCTTGATATGTTGAACCAACCTTCATTTTGATTTTTGCAGTAAAACCACCATCTCCTGGTTTACGGCGTCTGTACACAGGATAGCCATCTTCACCAGTTTTAGTTTCTTGTATCAAATTCCTTGGATATTTTTTTGAGCATTTCCCATCAACCATGCAAGCAGAGTTTCTGTTCAAGTTTCCACAGGGTCCATGCAGCATATTTTTCACAACAATTTCAAACAAAAAATTATCTTGTGTAGAGTTTGGTATTTCTGCTGAGATTACATTGTCAATTTGATTAGGTCGTAATTTTTTCATCAGCCAGATTAGGATGTGTGCATGGGGTAAGCCTCTCTTCTGCCATTCAATTGAGTACATCCAGCATCTCGTTTCACCATAGACATGACTTTTTGTAATGACTCCCATTAATTTTGATAGTTTTCGTTTGAAGACTCTAGCAACCAAATCATGTCGATCCACTGCTGATTGGCCAGGTAAAAGATGAGCCTGAATTTCTTGCCATAGTGGATTGCATGTAAAGGTGATAAACAAATCTGGCCTTCCATAATTTCTGACATAAGTCATAGCATCTTGAGTGTACTCATGCATGTGTCTTGGACTTCCTGTAAATGTTGCTGGCAAGATAACCATTTTCCCCAGATCATTTGGATTGGCATCATTTGCAATGGCATCTCTGAGGTGAATGTAGTCTTCAACTCTCAGCTTCTTTTGATTTAGACGGATGTAGAGCAAGCGTTCACTTTCAATTTTCGCGTACATATCTACGATGAATTGATGGAACAGCTGTCTAAATTTCAAGAGATGGTTATCTTCACCACTGCGAATCATGATTCGATATGCATAAAAGTCCATTGCTGTAACCTTTTTACCCAAAACATTGTTTCCCGTGTCTGGGTTTGTCTGAGGAATGCCAAAAGAGTACCCATCTTCACCTTGCCAAAACATTAGGGGGTATTGCAGAGCATCATAAGAGCGATGAGTTTCTGCAACTCTTTGGAGAAGGTTGTTTCGCTTTTGAAGGACAATGTCACGTCTGTCAAATTCATTTCCTACCATGACAATGGCCACTTCATCAAATGTTGGTACATTGAACCGCCTTTGGTGTTCATGTCTTGGTGCTTTGTCAGCTCGTATCACAACTTTGTATTCATCAGTTGGCATTCTTTCTAGAGCTGTCTTGAAAATTTGAAGGTAGGCATTGTTTGCATGTAGGAGTTCTTGCAACTCCAAAACAACATTTTGTTGCAAGTCTGGAAAGTTTGCACATCTTTGTTGGACTTCTCTAGCTTGGTCTCCCATGAAATAGATCTGCAGAAACTGTGGTTCGCCTTCAGCTGGCAGCAGAGATCCAGCCCTGTGATAAATTTGGCCTTGAACTTTAAATGTTGGCATGAATCCTTGTTCACGAATTTCTTTGCTGGCACCAAAAGATGTCATTTGAAAGCATGAGTTGTATTTTCTGATGTTGGCTAGGAAGCGTTTAGACGTTTGAGATACACATTGAAGCAAATGATCAAGTGGCTCAGGTGGATGTTGCAGAGTCTCTAGTTTAACTTTGCCATTTGAACAGCACATTCCAGGGTGCTCATCTTTCCATTTAAATGCACTGCAATGCTTGCAGATCAAGTTCATCTCACCAATGTTGACCTTTTCATGTTGATGGTATGGAATATCTGGGTCATATTGATGAGCAGCACCTTTTAGGTCTTGCTGCATTTCATTTCTTCTTCTGTTTAAATTTCCATTTCTCTGGTCTGCAAGTCTTATTTGGGTTTGTTTATTTGTTTCATTTGCTCTTCTCATTGAAGATCTGACTCTTTTTTCATCAAGTCTTGCCTGTGCTTGTTTATTGGTTTCATTAGCTCTTCTGATTGAAACTCTTTCTCTCTCATCATCAAGTCTTGCCTGTGTTTGTTCACTGGTTTCATTAGCTCTTCTGATTGAAACTCTTTCTCTCTCATCATCAAGTCTTGCCTGTGTTTGTTCACTGGTTTCATTAGCTCTTCTGATTGAAACTCTTTCTCTCTCATTATCAAGTCTTGCCTGTGTTTGTTCACTGGTTTCATTAGCTCTTCTGATTGAAACTCTTTCTCTCTTATCATCAAGTCTTGTCTGTGTTTGTTCACTGGTTTCATTAGCTCTTCTGATTGAAACTCTTTCTCTCTCAACAGCAAGTCTTGCCTGTGTTTGTTCATTCGTTTCATTTTCTCTATGTAAGGCTTGCTTCTTTGCCGTTTTAGAAACACGACCTAATTGAGTTTTTCTTTTTGGGGGCATGATTTCTCTGAAGAAAGATTGGAACATAATAGCTTATATATTGTTTTAGTGTACAACTGCTTTTAAGTATTTCCCTTTGTTAAAACTTTCTTCTTAAATACCATACTGAAGGTTCCCCCCCCCCTTTTAGCATCAATAAACTTATAAGTAACTTAGATAAATAAGTAACTTATAAGTAAATTATTAAATTAGTTTAAATTTTGCTACCCCATGACTATTTGTTTAATTCGGACACATCAATTGTGTTTAGACATTTGTAAAACAGGTGAAGTGTTAATTTAAGTTTTGGATATATAATTTGTTTAGTGATATTTTGTATTGATTATAAGATCCAAAAAAAATATTCAGAAGAGATTTATTTAATTTAACCTTCACAAGATCAATAAATATATGTATTTAATTCATCCTTCTTAACATCAATGAACAGATGAATTTAATTTATTCCATTAGCACCACTAAATGGATGAAAGGTATTAGATAAGCTAATATATAAACTTGTTTACTACTTCAAGTTTGGTTAGGTAGGGTTAGTTATTGTAAAATCTTAAAAAACACATTCTAAAGAGATTAATTTCATTTGTTCTTCTTAAGAATGTCAAGTTCTAATGATTTTTATGACTCACAAGGCTTCAACTCAATAAGTAAAAACACCATCAGAAGAATCAATATTTTAATTGAACAAAGAAATCCTTCAAGGCAAAATAATAACAACACTGTGCGTGCTCTCCGCTACAAAATCGTCCCTCTAGCATATCTCTCTATTGACGTCATCCCACACCAAACTACGTCACACCAAGCATGTGTCAAAATAGTGCGCACTGTGCAACAGTCAAACATTGACATTCCCAAAGCGGGAAAACCCCATCTAATATATAAAGATGAAAGTTTGTTTGTTTGTTTCTTTTGTTTGTTTCTTTTGTTTGTTTTGTTACTCATAGAATGCCACACCGTTGGACCTAGGTGCTGAAATTTTGCATGGGACCCTCATTTGACCCGGGACAGGTCATAGGCTATGTAGTTTTTTTTCTTATATAAAAAACCGACTCATCACTAATTGAATTCTCCAATTTCGCGTGTAGGTAGAAGCATGAAACTTTGGGAAGTTGTTGAGTAGCCTCTCACGACGATCATTTGCGTAAAAAAGTTGCAATTCAGTCATGGGGGCCGGGGGCACAAAGACGTTTTTTTCATTATATGGGCTATATGAAAATTGATATTTAAATATTTTTTTTGCTCGTTACCACCACGGAAGTGTACTTAACAACCACCCAGAGTTTTATGCTTCTAACTACACGGAATTAGTGATCTTTAGGTTCACTTGTGTTAAGTTTAATGACTTTCTTAATAAGTTCGTTAGCTAAAGTTTAAATAGTTAATTTGTTTAGCTTATGTAAACATAAAATTATGTAAACATGAAATGACAACATAGGTCCTAGGCCTTTATATGCATGTCAAGATCATTGATTCTTAACTTTAATAAGTAAGTTTATAGTAATGAGCAAGTTTTATTATGTTGTTGAAAATATTCAAATAGTTATTTGTTAAGTATGTATGTGTATGCAACGATTTACTTTCTTCTTATTTTTTTTGCATTTCTCTTGATTAACTTCATTTAGTGCCCTCCCCTTTTCTATACTAATAAAAGCCTAAGCCCCCTCTCACTAATTGTCCAACTTCCCATTTGACTAAAAGTCTGTAAAATTTACGAATCATACTAAAAACAATTAAGCACGACTCAACTCTGAACTAAAAGTAATGAGTAAAAATCGCCCTTTATCTAATTTCCAGAAACAAAAACAGGAATTTTTTTTTACAAAATATAATGTCTTATCTCAAAACGGGAATCAAAAAAGAATTGTATCCCTTGGTGAAACAGCAACATATAAGATTTTGGAATCCATCGCTAAATGGACCGTTTTGTAGAAAGGGACAAAAGTGAACAAATTATAGTCAATTTTTAGTCAATTAAAGTTAATTTAAAGGCGGGCGCTTAAAATGAAGTCTTATAATGCAGTACTGCTCCAAAAATAAATTGTATACTTTTTGATAGTCTTTATTTATTAGTGTTTTAATATGGAAATGATATATAATGCTTTTTTATATTTGTCTCTATGTTATACGATTTAAATTTACGGCTTTTATGTAATAGGTATAATTTTAAAAATGAATTCAAGTGATGTTTTGGGTCATCTTTCCCGATGGGACATCATAGTTTGTAAATTATATTTCAAACACCAGATTTAGTTTCTGCAAAATAAATAAATTATTTACGAAATAGGAAAAAAAGATGCTATGTTTGACTAAACATCTATTTTTAAAATGGCTTTTGTTATTCCGCAACAGCGTAATGACCATGGCATATTCAATTCGCCGCCCAACTTAATTAATTGCTTATAGGTTCACTTGTATTGAGTTTAATATGCTTATGTTTATAAGTCCGGTAGAAAGGTTTAAATTGTAAATTTATAGAGCGTATGTAATAAAAAAAACACAGCATTGGTCGTAGGCTTTTATATGCATGTAATATTCCTTGATGATTTACTTTAATAATTAAATTTAAGGGATTGAGCAAGTAAAATAAGCAAGAAAAATTAATATAGAACACGCAACAAATTTTAAGAAAAACAAACGTATAGTTCCTCTAAATTACGATTAAGCTTTTTTGACTTGGGCAATTTCTTTTATTTGTTTAAATTAAAATTTGAGTCATTAGAAACAACATAATAAAACTCTTAATTTAAAAATAAATACCATACATCGTGTGACAAATGTAATGAAATAGTGTTAACAGATCTATACTATCAAGAAAGTATTTGTATAAAAGGCCACTGTTTTGTACCGCAAGGCCAAAACAAATATGAATGTTATTATAATAAAATTACACTGCTCACTTTTAGATGCGTGCACGAAAAGGTGCGCACCGTAATTTGACAATAAAAGATTTTTGAAAGCGCACAGCTAAAAATAAAGTATTGTAAAAAATAACGCACCAAAATGAACTCGTTTTGAATGCCCGCATGAAGCTGTTCAATATCGAAATGAGAATTTATTTTGTCTTTATTTGGCTCTACATTTTCTGATTATGGGCCCCCTTACCCTAGGGGTGGTCACCTGGGGTTGAAACATAGCCTACGACCTGTCTAGGGTCGAATGAGAGCCCCATGCAAAATTTCAGCATCCTGGGTCCAACGGTGTGGATTTCCATTGGTAACAAACACACAAACAAACAAACACACAAACTTTCATCTTTATATATTAGATTTAAAAAGGCCTCGTAAGACGGTGGCGTGGTGATGTTCAGCATTTTGGAAATGAGTCTGCTATGACGAAAACAATTGATTTTTAGTTGATAAAAAAACCTCCTAGTTACCCTCCAGCCAGTTTTGTTTAAAGGGGATAATCCCCACAAGTAAAATTTGCACACATATATATAACATATATATATATATGTAAATATATATATATATGTATATATATATATATATCTTATATATATATATATATATATATATATATATATATATATATATATATATATATATATATATATATATGTATAGCGGGATTGGATTAATTTGGAAATGCAAAGTTTTATCATGAGAGGGAGCGCCACACACTGTAGCACTACACCACGTAGCATTGTGTTTGTCGGCAGTCAAATCGGTGACCTTGGAAACTCCGCCATTATTTTATCTCCCATCCCTAAACTCCTCAACCCCACCCCCCTCTAAAATTATTTTTTTCGGAAATTGAGGACGCATACAAACCTTTGAGATGCACTGGGGCTAGGGAAGGGATCTATAACTACATAATTGTTGATTTGTTGTGATATCAAAGTTTGAATTATGGAGTATACCTGAATTCACAGTTTCTATAAGGGCATTGATCCTGGAAAACCTATTCGGAGAGCAGCATTGTGGCGCTCAGTCTCTTAAAAACCGTGGCATGACTTAGTATTAACAGGGGTTAGGCCATGAAGTTAGGGCAGAGGAGAGGCATTTCTCAAACTATAGCTTATGAACTTTATTGTTAGGATTTGGTGAATAAAAATTACATTATGACTTGCTACATTTGTACTCTTAAGTTTCCGAACTGGGGAGATGTACAGGACTGCAGTGGAAGGCGGCTTGTGTAGATGGCTTGAGGGATCGCTTGTTCAACCAACAAACATTCTCCGTGATTTAAACATGTTTGATTTAAAAAAGTAACAAGAGCAAATAGCCACACAACGAAAAAATAAAATAATAAAATCACAACCCACCAAGAATCTCAATTTTTTAAAAAAAGGAGTTTTCCCGCTGAATGCTATAAAATCTGCTCTGTATTTACAAGCTTCGCTCTCTCAATGTACGGGAAACGGAATGTTTATGTAACGTCTCTTCCGAGTTGAGCTTTCCTACAATCTCACACCCCAGCCCCCCACCACTCATGACCAGGGGCATCTAACAAGGTCACAGAGATTCTTGTAAAATCAGGTCACAATCAGTTTCTCCCACACAAACCAAAAACTCAGTATTAAATCCTTTATATTAACTCGTGGTGTCTGTTTGCGCCCTTGCTTGTCGCCAAGATTTTGGATCGATTTTTAATCCACTTCCTCGTAAGCTATCGAGCTGAAATTTTGAAGGCAGTTTCGTACCAATGATAAAAGCAGTGTATCAAAAGTTCAGATCCATCGCATGTACCGTAATTAAATTATTGATTTTTTAGATTATTTTATTTATTCCTATGTATCATGTTATTTTTTTAGATAGAGTGTCGCGGTGCGTATTATATTGAACAACCTTTCCTGTCGCGCAATAAGGTGCGTATTTTATTGACAACTCTTTTTATAAACATATTCCTAATCGGTGCGCATTATATTAAACCTGTTTTACGACACAACTGCAATTTTGTATTTTGTGGATTGCCTTATAATGAACATTCTTTTAGTTACGTCTCGTACATAAAGGATTTAGTAAAAAACTTGGGTTTTTACGGTTTTTTTTTAAACTTTAGGCATCAGTTCTTTCAAACCAAAGGCTTTTAGCCCATCTGTGATTATATCAGTTCAATTTTCCCCAACCCCATAAATATCGATCCCTGAAGAGACAACATAATAATAAAAAGAAAGCAACAGGAAACATTAAGTGACGTTGTCATTTTTTT
This sequence comes from Ampullaceana balthica, assembly GCA_944989445.1. Classification (NCBI taxonomy): domain Eukaryota; kingdom Metazoa; phylum Mollusca; class Gastropoda; family Lymnaeidae; genus Ampullaceana; species Ampullaceana balthica. The sequence goes on along the minus strand of CALYLW010000073.1, from coordinate 65,220 downwards.
TATTGCATGCATTAAAAGCTTTAACAAAAATTTGGGTAGCAAACAACACTTCAAGACATAATCATAGCGCTGAGGGTTACATTTGTAATAAATGGCTTAGATGGTTGTAAACTTTGCATTTTGTTGCGGGATGGTTATTCAGGTTATTAATAAATTTCAAATCGTTCAAAAGAAAAAAAATATATACATTTTTAAACAAATGAATTAATATAAATCATTGCAAAATTTAATGTGCACAGTTTATATACAAATATGACAAAATTACACATAGAATGTACAAGCAGGCTGAAATTGTAACACTACGAAATGACTTCAAAAGTACGGCAAGAATTGGCTAAATTATTTTTGGTTGTTGTTTTTTTTTGATGGAACAGGGAATATTTATATCAAAATGACTTACCATCAACTCCTAAAAAAACATTTATGAAGTTACATACATACATAATATGTAAATTATTAAGGTGTGGATTAGTTTGTTTTTTAATTCAAATGAAAAAAAAATTAATTGTTTTTTCATCAGCTTGAATATGCACATTGTTAAATACAGAAAAATTAATAATACACAATTATGGGCTAATATAGCCATACATTTGTGTCGTATAGTGAAAACTGGATTCTGGCGATACAAACACCAAATAGTTTTGTCTATTTGCTTACATGACATCAGTTTTCTCAAGCAAATTCTCTTGGGCGAATGAACTGACACTAGCAGTCATTTCTAGAATTGAATAATTAGTCAGTCGATCACTTTGAGCTTTTGGTGATGTTACCGAACGATCCGTCGTACGCACTTTTGAACACGTGAACATTGTTATTTAAACAGCAAGATTTTTAAAAGGGTAAAGAAAAGAGGAGTACACAAAAAAAAGATCTTATGAATATTTGTTTAGGGTAAAAATTTCAATTTTTTATAAAATATAAATAAAGTACAATTTCAAATCAACTTAAAAAATACTTATTTTAAAAAAAATATTGTAACTAAATTGAACGTTTAATAAGATAAGATTACTTTATAATTATGAATTTAACCAAAAGTATAAACGTTAATATTTAGGTACTAATTAATATAAAGAGTTTATATCTCCTAAAAGTGTTTTAAAAAACTATAAAAATAAAGGTGATTGATTAACAAATTATAGAGAAATGCTGTTCAAACGTTAAACCCAAGCCGTAACTGGCGGTTTAAAAATATAATAATGTTCTTCATAGTAGTTAATTCATGGCAATTAATAGATGATCACAAGCTTTGGGTGCTTGTAAATCAAAGATATCAATAAAAGAAGAATAACAAAAAAAAACACACATAATATTTGATTGAAAAAGCAGTCGCATAAATCAATGTTATCCATTAAGGCTAAAAATGTATTTACATACAAAAAATGTGGGTGAAATATTTTTCAGACGGAATTTTATGTAATACTGATTCCTATAAATCGTGATTGAGGTTATATTGGCCAGCATGAAATTCGTTGTTATATTTCCCGACGTTTATTTTAGCTTCAAGACTTTGATACAAACATTATTTTTCATTATGCAACTTATAATTAACTTTTTTGTGTTTTATGATTTGAAACGGTATATTTTAAAACTTAAATGTTGATCATTTTTTGACAATTATTTTTTTTACAATGACACCAATATCAGAGTTCTCCTTTAAAAAAAAGTATAATAAATTTTCATTTAAAATGGTACATTCAGAATCTGTCGCTGATAAATAAAGCATTATTTAAGAATTAACTTTAAAGAAATGTGTGTAATAATTTGCAAGTAAATTTTTATGTATGGCCCAGACTAAAAGTAATGGTATTTTTCAAAACTTTATATTATCTGCAATATTTACATTCCAATTACACTATTTACATTGGTAATTTACAAACATCAGACCGAAATGTAAATGTGTAACAAAAAAAGCGTTATAAAATAATATTTATACATAAATTTAAAATAGGAATATAATTTCAAAATTCAGTTGAAAACTTGTTTTAAAAAAACAAATGTTTTCCTGGGAACACAATTCTAGATTTGACACTTTAAATTCATTGTTCAAATAAATTTTTAAATCAGAAGCATCAATAAAAAATCGAAATTTTATAAAATTGTAAATTTAAAGAACTGACCCGTTGAATTTATGTTTTATTTACATTGGAGTTTCCATCGGTAAATTGAAAACTTTCATTTTATTATTAAAAATTTTAATAACATTTAAAATTCTGAGAAAATTAAAAATGAGAAAAAAAAATGCAAGTAAAATAAGAGAGAAAAAGCAAAATTGTTTTTGAGTCAAATATTTAAATTGATGTTGGGGGAGATAGAAGTAAATCATCAGTAAGCCTTCAGCACTATGTATAATTATCACAGATAAGCACAGCTAGACCTTATGGCACTTGATTGGGGAATACGAGACACGATTGGGTGATCGCAAGCTGAACAAAACAGATTAAAATATTAAAAGATGTGATAGGAGACTATCACGGTTTACTCTGGTAATACTATTAGAGGGTGTAGATGAATAATAAAGTAAATTGGACAGTTGAGCTCCAAAAAAATTTCAGATCAGTGATTTTAACAGTTGAAACCTGTTTGAAAGAGTGATTTTCTCTTAGATTAAAAGTATTCTGCAAGGAACGACCAATAAAGGAAAGTAAGAAAATTTAGAGAAAAAAAAGTGCTGAAATATTCAGCTTCTACAAAAATCGGAAAATTTGTTTTGATTTAGTTATCTTCGGTAAATTGAGGGGAGAAAAGGAGTAAACAGAAATGTCTGGCATCACTGCATCTTCGAACACAACCATGGATGGGTTATTATTTTTTTTTAAATAACGGTCCACTCTTCATTTAGACTTTGACAACAATTACCCAACGGTAGACATGGCCTCGATCATCTTGGCGTAGTTGGCAATCTGCACGGTGAGGAGCAGTTTACCCTGGTTGATCATGATCAGGTTACGCTTGTAGCGCCGCTTGTCGTCCGACATGTTTTTCAGGTAGTAGGGCACGACGCTTGAGTCCAAGTACTGGGTGACGTTGTCCTTGAGGCTCTTGACCAGCATGTTGGCCTTGCAGAGGTTGGCGTAGAAGTAGGACTGGACGTTCTGGAGCTCGGCGTTGTATTTCCCGTTGTCGTAAGCGATCTGGTCGAGGATGGCGGTCTGCTGGTACAGGATGTGGATGGATGTGTCGTTGAAGTGTTGTTTCAATAATGAGGGAATCTGGTAAAATTGAAAATGCGTAATTAGAGATAATATGACCACCGTAGTTACCATTGTTTCACAGACAATTTTTCGACAATTTTTAAAGCATCAAAACTGATTAAATAGGCGTGTTTGTTAAATTATTTTTTATCCTTTAATTAAAACCCATTTTGTTCATATTTTAACCTTTGCAATGAAATATTTTATTTGTGCATGCTTTAATTTAATTTGTCTATAAATTTTTAATTACATAGTTTCATGATGCTTTATAATAAATTAAAGGTAAATGCATTGTATCGTATTTAAGGTAATCATAACGGATTTCAATGTTTTCAAATTAGCACTATTACCACAATAAGCAGAGGTAAATTTTTATGCAATATTATGGCAAGGTTTTTAAAAATTATAATTATGAAAAAAGATAAAAACAATGTTAACATTTAATGTTAGAAATCTTTAAATCAGACACCAAAAGATGTGCATATGAATTAGGTGAAATTCTTTAAAGAAGTGAATCGAAAGAATATTTTTCTTAACCTCAAGAAGAAAAAGAGTAAACTTTTGTCTGTGCATTTCCATTACATGTACTTTTAACAAAAAAATTTTTTTTTAATTTAAACTGAGTTAATTACATAAATTAAACGTGTCCATGAATTAAAATATAAGCCAAGACCTAATTTATTTATAAGATTAAAAGCTGATTGTTTTCAAAAGAGCTTATTATTCTTGAAACTTGATTTTTGTTAACTTAAATTTAAGTTAAAAATAAAATAAAACTTTTTAATTGAATTTGATTTTCCTAAAACTTCATGTAAATTATAAACCTTTATGTTATAAAAAAAAGTTTGATATGATTACGAATTTTTAAATGACACGGAAAAAGGCATGCTGAAAATAATTTGTTTTCTAGGATTTTTAAATTCAAATCACCAGAAAGAAATGATACATTCTCAGAGGGGAAAAGTGTGTTTAAAGTTAGTTTATGCACTAGCAAATATAAAAATCAAGTAACAATAAATTATCAAAGCAAAACAAGAAAGACAATTATGTGAAAATCAGGTAAGTTAAACAAAAAAAAGCAAAGAATGCAATGTGGAGGAAAACAAAAATTACCAACAACTTTTATATATAAAAAAAAATTTCAGAGGGAGAAATTGGGTGAGGGACATAACCTTTGTCAAAAGGATATCGGTGCAGAGAAGGGGTAAAAAGTGGTGCCGAGCGGGAATGCAAATGCCGGAAAACATCCTGTAACGATCAAGTACCTAAGCAGTGATTCTCTGGTTTTCGGCCTCCAGGGCCCTAACGAGAGAGCCCATGTACAGCCTCATGTGCACCGCCACGGCCATCCCGTCCATCACGGCGATCTTCTCGTCCTCCGGGTTGCCGTAGTCGGAGTACAGGGCGTCCTCCACGGCGGCGTAGTTATCGTAGTCCCTCAGCTTGAGCTCGATCTCGTCTCGGGCCTCCGCGTAGGTAAAGTTTCCCTCGCGGACGTGCCTGATCATCGAGGACTTGCAGACGACGGAGAGCATCTCGCTCTGGATGTCCGCGAGGAAGGGCTCCACCGAGTCGAGAAGGAGGCCGCTGTCGGCCAGCTTCTTGCTGACGTTGTACAGGGCCGTCACGTTTAGCTCGGTTTGACGGAGCGTTCTCGTGAAATTCTTTTATAAGTGTTTCGATAGAGGGAGGAAAGGAGAATCAAGAACGTAAAGGTTTTGACAGGATGGGAGAATAACTCTCGTTTGTATCACATAATGATTGGGGGGTGTGGTGGTTGGGGGACTTTGGAGCAATACTTAACTTAAACGAGCAGCATACTCAAAGTTTTAAGAAAATTATTTTCAATAAGATCTTTTTAAAAAGAAATGTTCCAATATAAATATATGCGTTGATTTTCTTAGAAAATCAGAACACGTTACTAAATTTGAACGAAAAATTACTGAAACAATTTTTCCTTTTTCACCGAGTACGCTGCTGAAATACACCTGGGATATTATATAAGACACAAAAAAGCGATTTCTATTGGGAGAAGGAAAGGGTGTCCACACAGGTTGTTTTTCCAATCAAAGACTCACTGTTAGTTAAATTAAGTGCTAGGCTCTCTATAATAATACAAGCATTAGTAGACACATTAGTAGCACTTTTAAGTATTATAAAAACTCAGATATGTAAATACACACACAGCTTTAATAAAGCATTACAGTACAATTATTTGCATAAAATTAGATTTGATTGTACTAAGCAATGAACTTGCCAACTGAACTTTAAATCCAATGTTAATCAGTGTTTAACACATGATTAAAAGCATAATGCCTTGTCCAAAAGAAAACGTGATTCTAAGTTCACTGTATAACAGCGAGTTTAAGAATGCGAACACAATAATAACATTGTAATTGTTTTAGTTGAGAAAAGGAGAATGCGTACTTTTCATTGTTTCTTAGCCTATTTAATTTTCCATCAGAATATTTTTTAATAGATACTATCTATTTGATTGGCAAGTTTTAAAATGCATTATTTGTTAGTAAAATTAAGGCGTACGGCGAACAGCTGCTAACACAGAAATTCGCAAACATGTCTGAAACTCGGATTTATCAAATAAAATACTGAAGCTCAAAGCTTGTGTTTCACTTTTTTCAAAATATAAAACAATATTATAGCCCAAGTCACAGGTTGGTTGGATGTATCCGAAACGTTATGAAGTCATTATTTGAGCTAATATTTTATTTAATACAAGGCGTGCATCGGGAGGTGCGCGAAATAGTTATAAATTAAAGATTCTCGCCGTAAAAAAATATTATATGACGTCATTGTTTTGGCGTATATTTTAATTTTTGAAAAGGGAACGATGTAAAAAGAGCTTTTGAGGATTTATAATTATAAAATACTTTGTGTGCATTTCGTATTTATCAAACAAGGATAAGTTACTTGGGTTTTTGACACACAAAAAAGTGGGTGCCATAGGTGCCCTACAACTCCTAGTATAAGATATAATTTTATTTGTTTGTATTTTTCGTTTAGGTATTAGCCCAAATATATTTTTTATTTTGTTAATTTAAAAAAAACAACTTTTAAATTTGAAAAGCAATATATTGTATTTTTTAATGTTTTTTTTTACTTCAATGTTATTTTTATTTGATTAGTATAATTTATTAATTTTGTTTTGAAACTGTAGTAATAAAATAACCCATTGTTTTTTTTTGTTTTTTTTTAAAAAATAATAATGACACACTTTTCTCTACTAACTAAAGCAAAGGAGACAAGTTTTTCGGTGTTTCTTTATCGCAAAGAAAAAAATTAGACACATCATTTTTAAAATATTTTTTTTTCTATTTAATGAGAGGAATGTTACGATTTTATAATATATCATTAAACTAAGTTTGGACACCTGCCTAATATAAATTTTAAAAAAACAGAAACAAAAAACTATTCAAAAAGCTCTATTGACGAAGTTATTCTAGCAAGACCTTCTGCAGCCATAAATACATGTAATTTAAAAGCTACTACCGTAATAAGAAACGAACTTCGACTTCAAAAGCAACTGATGTGCACTTACATTGGATGCGCTCACGTTGGTGGTCTCTTGTCTCGAGGGAAGTCCAGGCAAGTTGACCGCGAGCTGGACAATGTCGTTGAACTCTGATGTGGTCAGGAGGCCGTCAGATTGCTGAGTGACGTGAAGTAAAACGAATTGAAAGGAATGTCTGCCTTAAGTAAACTTTGTGTGAACACCTCATTAATTAAAGCGTGGCTCTAGGCCGCGGGATAAGCTCTGGTTGTTAAATAATTATTTTGGTCAAAATATTTGCACAATACAGCATAATGAGAAGGCAATCTGTGTTAACGATTTATTTAATCACCGAATGATTTTTACATCAGTGTAGATTTTTCACCAAGTAGAGTTAAGACTTTTTTTTTAAATTTAAAAAAAATCGGTTTTTCTAACTCAGTGACAAATAAAGAATCCATTATTTTGCAATGACTTACAATTTTATTCATTAGAGTCTGGCAAGAGGCGATGGCGGCGTTGGCCGCGGTCACGGCCGACTTCAGAAGGTCTATCATGGGTGGCAACTCGGGTTGAACTGTCGGGTTCGTCATACAGGGGTTGTCGATCGTTGGCAATGGGAAAGCCTGGGTAACATGGCAGGCAGATGCATAGAATAAGACGGCAAAGGCGACCTTGATCAAAACTTGAGCTCCTGTAAATGGAGAAATGAATGAGGCAAAGGAAAAAAAAATGTCTATGAAAGAAAATAAGAGGAGGCTTATAATCACACAGTTATAAGTGGACAAAGTCACTGAATAAGTTTTCACTTACACGACATGAGCGGGTTATCTATAAATGCATCGTTTTTTTTTAATGAGGTCAAGTGTAATCGGACAGTTCTAATGTAGCCTGGCTTTATTTTTTATCATCACCAAAAGAAATGACGCTGTAAACGTTTTGCTGTGGTCGGCGGTCTCTTTTTAAGCGTCTTGTAACTTCGTTATATTTGTGGAAAAAAAACAACTTTTAATAACGTCAATGTGACAGACAATGGTGTGAATTACTGTCTATGCGAGTGGTTTTTTAGTCTAACGATTTACGGTAGTTAAATTAGGGAGGGGAAGTAACTGGACCGGTAAAACAAAAGCCCTGAAATATATCTTGATTATTTTCAAGAAATCAACGATTTTAATTCTTGAATGAGTAGCCACATTCGTCATTGTCATACCAAAACAATGTTGAATAGTCAGCTTTATTATACGTTCTGCAAAAGTTCATCATAATTTACTTAATTAGTAAAATTTTGACCCAAAAAAAACAACTTATTTAATTATTGTTTTACTTTGTACGTTACGGCTGAATAATGTTTACTGTGTTGAGTTTCTAAATGCTTTTGCTTATGTTATATTATTACCTAGTAGTTTCATTTTCTTTTCTTTTTTTTTAGTCTCTGAATTATATATCCAAATTATAAGATAAATTTCTTAGATGTAGTAGACTTGTGTGGCTTCTGATATCGATTTTAACAGCTTAACACTGATCTGAATTCAAAATGCAGAATTCTGTTGTATTTATATGAATACAAGGATCTATTTTAAGTAACACAATCTCTGATCCACGCTCCGCCGGCCCGGTGGGGGAGACAACCCCCCCCCCTTGATTACTCTGTGAGAGGAACAGGATTTTCAAAGAGATCAACTTCATTAAAGCTTTCTGGCCACAAGGACCGCCGCGAAAAATTATCTCAGCTATGGGTTTTCCTAAAAGGCTGGGCTAAAATTAGCACATGAGCCTCGGTTTCAGACATTTTTACTCGAGGGGGCTGGGTCAGAGCAAGTTAAACCAATCATCCGGCTCCACTTTCGGTGGTTTTACATTTTTTTCACGGCATTAAAAGGGATTTTAAGAACCCGTGGAACAATAGCAATCATAGCAGACTTTTTATATGCTTCTCGAGTTGTCAAATACGACTTTTGGAATATTGATTTTCAGAGAAATGCTTACACAATGAATATCATTTTTGTTTGCAGCCCCAAGCTTAAAATTAGTACAATATTTTTTCAAGTAATTATTACGTTTCTAAAAAAATGTTAATGAAAATAATTTTAAAATGGTCAAAATTTGAAAATGTATGTGATTAAATAATTAGTAAACATAACAATAAATACTACAACTTGAAAGTAAATAAGGAAAAAAAAATTAAAATTAACAGAGCAAGTACTGAGCTGGGTGTGAATCATTGACGTAATGCATGATTTCACGTTTGATGATTAATTCACCATGCAGGAATTATATCAATTTACGTTTTTATTTATCAAACTTTATTATTTGGAAAAAAAAATATATATACAACATTTTGTTGTCGTCTTTGAAAATTGATTGCAGAAATAGGTACCAAAAACTGCTCTTTACTCACGTTCTAAGAAGTTCACACCAAAACAGCTTATCCGAAATATAATTAACTTAAACTGGGTGTTTATGTTCAACAACGTCCACCATAATCTGGGAGGACAACTTAGACGAGTGGGGTGGTGTGGCTTAATGAATTACATTAGCCACAATACAATGATGATTTACAACTGTCTATGCAGATGCTTCAACCAGCAATCATTGAAACGAACTTTACAATTTCGACCTCCTCATATAAAAGTCTTTAGGGGAACGATTATTTGTTTTATTTTACAAAATTATACAATTCTGTTTGATTATTTGCCACCCGTATTTGAGCTTGTAAATATTATTAATTAATTAATTGATTAAAACTTTTATCGTGGGGCGGAGGAGAGGAAGGGGTCGTGACAAAATTGATGAACTTTATATCAATCAATAATCTAAAAGGAAAATAAAACAAGGCACACACACATATAATAGATTTTAAAACAAAAAAAATAAAAAAATAAAAACTTTTCTGTTATGACCCTTTTCCCGTATAATTAATGTTCTATTTTTATTTTTATTTCGTTTAAATTTAAAAGAGACTAAAGCAAAAGTAAAACTATGTCTTCACTATTATTGTCTAACATTAATTCCTGGAACCCCCGCCTGCCGCTCGTTTATTGATTGAAACATTAACTCTTGCATTGCTGACGCACTCGGCTACGTCTTCTTAAACTCGAGTTGGCATAAAAGAATTTCTTTTTCAAAGATTTAAATAACTTTAAAAAAAATATATGTATTGAAAATATTGGAAGAAAAAAATAAGGGTCCGTCACTCCATTCACTCCTGCGGTATCTAGGTCAAGAGCTTTGTGTCACCACGGTGTCCCCCCCCCTTTACTACGGAGGTTAATCCAGTGAGACCCTGTCGCTTCTCGATAGCACCCAAGTGATAATAACATAAAGGGCGAACGCCTAACTGATTACAACATAAAGGCCCAACACCTTAAATGATCAATCATCAAGGCGAGACACACCAAAAAGTGTTAAGTCGAACCGTATGTTTTGAAAGATAACTAATGGATTTAAAACTGGTGATGCACGCGTGACTTATCGTCATGTAACAAACGGCTCAATGGAATTTAAAACAACGAATATGTTGAGTCTTAACTTTGTGTTTTGGGTAGGGTTTGTGAGTTTGTGCTATCTGCCAGACACCGCGCAACATTTTAGAGTTACCGCGCAGCAAAGTTGCTAACGGTTATTATATGTGTTTGTGAAACGTAAAATTTTGCATAGGGAAAAAAAAAGATAAATTGAACCGGAGATTATTTATTTAATGTATTACTTTTTTTCACATGATCCAACGAAACTTAGAGAGAACATTGACTGTGTTTGAGGTAGGGTTTGTTACTGTGTATTGGTTAGGATTAGTAACAGTTTCTTTCTTTTCTTTACGGAGGTGGGGAATTTTGGTATGTTTAAAAAAAAATGAATTAACAAACCTACACTGCAATTTAAGTTAAGACTTGGGGGGAAAAAAGACTCGTAAAAATAATTTCTGACTAGATTTTGAGGTCTCTCAAAGACGGCATGCAGCGAAGCTACAACTCAAGAACCGCTCTCAAGAAGTCAAAGTTTCGGTCGTTTAAAATAAATGAAGGCGTCAGCTGTCTTTTTCTCTAATCTCTATACTCAAGGGGTTTCCTGACCTTTTTTTTGTAACTACATGACCCTCGCAGCACTGGACCTGTTTCAAAACGAGGCATACCTTTCGGTATGTCGTGCATAATTAAGGTCAACGATTGGGTTCCGACGGAGTGCCCACAATAGCAGCTTTATTATTATATTTTTTTAAAAGTTAGCCTAGGTTTCCAGGGGGTGGGGGGCGCGAGGCTCCGTAAAGGGGGGCTCGTTTGACCATTATGCAGAGGTGCACTTATAACAATTTTATAGACAAATGATACTATTTACAGTCGTGCGGGGGGGGGGCGTGAAATGTTTTCTTTCTTTCTAAAGACATGACAGAAAATAATTGAGAAACAATGCATTAAAACAATACTCAAATTTTAAAAATAAAAACAGAATGTTATGGCGCTCTTCCCTTTTTTTTTCTATTCACTTGCTACAAATTAATTGACCTGATATTTCGAATAACACGATTTTGGTTTTTTTTCGGGGGGAGGGGCGGGAAGAAATTGAGTAGCTAGGATTCTCCTCAAATGTCGGGCACTTAAAGATAGCATAAGTGACGGAGAGCTGTTATAGCTTATGAATTTATTTTGACGAAAGAAAGATGCCTCGCATTTTGATATTGACGTCAATTTGTTTTTATTTTTATTATTAAGAGAATAATTCATTTGCTTCTATGGGCCTATTGATGAAATAAATTTAGTGGGGAGAAGGTGACAGATTAATATAAGTGTCACAATAAATCAAATAATAATGATTATTTGTTTATTTTAAAAAGTCGTTTCTGGTTTTGTGGGAATAAATGTTTGAATTAATTCATTTGAAATAATTTTTAAAAAGGAATTATGTATTAATCGATAATTAGTTATTGCCCAATTTGAAAGTTTTAAAAAGAATTTAGCTCTTTTCTATAATTTTCTATTTTAGGGGAGCATAGGGGGGCCATTAAGAAAGTAAAATTGGTCATCGTATTTTTATTTTTTACCGCTTATTTTTAAATAGACCATAACTTTTATTAATACTCACCCTTCATATTTTAAAGTTTTACTTGCGCAAGAGTCACGGACTGGTTTAGAGTAGAATAGAAATCTCTGAAATATCTGTGTAGAAGCACCAAATTACTGGCTTTTGGGAAATAATCTGGTAGATTTTACACTGTTGAATAGAATCCCAAAACCAGTTATATTAAGTTGTTAATAGCCTGATCTGTTCTCTTTTCTAGTTGCAAAGTGCGATCTGTTTGAATTTGTCTTAGAAACGATGGTCATTTTATACCCTTAGTCTACCCTCAGATCGGATAACCCGACTACTATTCGCGTGTGCTAAAAAAGTTTATTTTTAGTCACATTAAGCGATTTCTATGATATTCCCAAAATTTCGATTGGCTGTGCACTAATTATGTCATTGTGGCCGCTGCAAAGTAAAGTGGTATTCCCGATTTTAGATTCCACTGGTAGTTCTTATCTTTTTTTTATTTTGATAAAGAATTTCACGGTGTCTTTTAATTTATTCAAATTTGGTTTCGATACTTTCATTATGAATTATTGAAATGAAAAATAAAGAAATAAAGTTATGAGCACTAGGAGGTCAATAATTTTTTAAATTGTATTTGTTATGATTATTATTTTTACTATCATTATTACCATCATTATTATTGTTATTATTGTTGTTGCTATCGTTGTTATTATTTTTATTGTAGTTATGATTTATTATAATTATTTTTGATTATAACTATTATAATCATTATTTTTATTTAGAGGAAAACTTTTCAACTTTTAGAAGGATATCTGTAAAAAAATGTGTGTTTAGGAGCGATGCGGGTTGAGATTGGTGCTTATTCATTTCTGTTATTTATGTTTAGAATAGCAGAGAATTATGTTTAACAAATAAAAATTTAAAAAAATTAAAGTGGGAGTAAGGATTTGGGAAGCGATTTGGGTTGTGGTTTGTTTGTGTACATAATGAAAAAGAATGACATTCTGAATACTAAAAAGATAATATTTGAATGTTTAAATTTATCTATTTGTTTTTGTATGTAATAAATGTTGTCCATTTTCTTCAGCCACCATTTTTTACAAAAGGGCAAGGCAACCATCAACACGTTATTGTGATCAAAAATCGGTTTGTTGTTGGTGTCTGAAAGATGTTTGCAAGCACTTTCATTCCACTATGTACATATTAAGTATACATATCTCATTTTGGAAAACCAAAATTTATTAAAAAGACATCCAGAAACAATTCTGACAACAGCGAAAACATTTAATTAATAATAAATTAATAATAATCCTTTTTTTAAATATATCATATAGAATGGGACTGCAATAAAGCTTTTAAATAGAATAAAAGTCCTTTCTGAAAAATAAAGCTCAAATTTATTGTTTTCATTGCACAATTTGTTTGTGTAGTTTGTATTCTTTTTTTTAATAAAGAGACAGCGACCTGGACAAATATGGTACTTAAACTATGAGAAAAACAAGCCCGTTTCTTTCTATCATATAGAATAGGACTGCGATAAAGCGTTTAAATAAAATAACAGATACCCAAACAAACATCCTCTATTTCCTTCTGAGGGTTCAAAGTTCAGGTAAAACTTCCATAAGATAACAATCTCGCTCTGTTACTAACACAGACCAGTACATTATAGGTCGAGGGGATATTTCTTCCACCTGAATATTGTCGAAAATTTTAAAATAACAGAATCGATATGAACACGGGGATGAACATTCTGTGAGTTCTAAAGGGGGAAGGGTGAAGACGAAAACGCCGATGGAAATATTTAATTTCCAATGGATACGATATAATAGAAAATAACGAGATAACTTAGGATATTTCTTTTCTTATACTGAATAACAATGGTGTCTGTATTCATAATGCTATTTTTTTCGTATATTTTTAATATTATTATTATTTGTGTGTGTGTGTGTGAATCAGTTTACAAATGTCCAGAACTTTATAGAGGAAACAATATTGTCAAATAGTGTGTCAGACATAAGATAATGATTAACGGATTACGGTCACTCAAGCATTTGATATTTTCAGAAAGATTACGAATACATTCTGATTTCATTTCCTTAATTTTCAACCTCCAATTTTTAATGATTATTATTATTTAACTTCTTGTACATGACTTAAAAATATTCTAATGTTCATACTAATGCCATGATTGTGTTTTTTTTACTTCTCTTGTTTAGTTTATCGGTGATCTAACCACTTTTTAAGGATGGGTAATGTAGATAGGATAGATAATATAGATAGGATAGATAATGTAGATAGGATAGATAATATAGATAGGATATATAATATAGATGGGATATTTAATGTAGATGGAATAGATAATATAGATGGGATATTTAATGTAGATGGGATATATCAAATGTCTTGTAGATGTATATATCATGTAGACCGGTTAACTCATGTAGTTGTAGATAGAATAGATAATGTTGATTGAATAAATCATGTAGGCAGGATGAATTATATAGAATGTATAGTTCATGTGTAATGAAAAGATAATGCAGATGACATAGGCATTGCAATGTAGGAAACTAAGTCAATTTTATTTAATTTAACGGCGTCTGTGGCATCTGATTTTTCCTTTATTCCACGAGTGCCCAGGATAATTTAATCGCCATAAGAGAGAGAGAGAGAAAGAGAGATGGAGGGAGAGAGAGAGAGAAAGAGAGAGAGAGAGAGGGAGGGAGAGAGAAAGAGAGAGAGAGGGGGAGGGAGAGAGAAAGAGAGAGAGAGGGAGGGAGAGAGAAAGAGAGAAAGAGAGAGAGAGAGAGGGAGGGAGTGAGAAAGAGAGACGTAGAGGGAGGGATGTAAAGGAGATCTTATTTTTTTGATACTGCTTTGGAGATGTTGGTAAGGAAGGGGGGTAGGGGAGAAGTAATAGGGACTTTAATTAATTCAAATGCATATAGTTACCCGAAAAAAAACATTTTGTTTTAAATATTTTAATGCCTCCATCAAGATTTGTAAACATACTAATACAATAAAGGGAACGACTGTATGAGGTGTTCCAGAAAATTACTTCAAGAGAAAAAAGGGGGTTCCCAGTTTTTTCCCTTACCAAACTTGCACAAAGACGCAATATCTATATGCACGTTCGCGTGAGTATCTGTAAGGATATTTCTGAGATACGTCTGTATGGTTTATGACACTAGGGAGGGAGATTGCGTGTGTGGGCGTTTATGCGCGCGTGTGTGTGTGCGTGTCTCTCTCTCTATCTCTCCCTGTGTGTGTGTGTGTGTGTGTTTACATGACGGACCGATTGTGTTTGTTTCTGACATAAACGTGACATCAGCGCACAAAAGGAAGGAATTAACATAGGGAAACTGTCGCTTGACTGTGCACACTGGTCCCACTTAGCTCACAGTTACGATGGGAGGTGTAAGAGTTCTATAACATGGGCAGCCTCATGTACCCATTCCACAGACCTCGACCACCCACACGGTTAAAACCTAGACTCGTCACCTTTGTAAAGTAGCAGAAACTGACAAAATATCCCCCCCCACACCCTCTCTCCCACTGTTTACCCACTCTGAAAAAAAATATTAATAATCCGAGATAATATAGCACTTTTGCACTTAAAATGTGAAACAGGAAATAGTTGCATTTAATAGACGAAAATAGATTCTCTTTATTAAGTGATCTAGTTCAGATTCTCCACGATTCTTTTGACTCAGTTCAGGACATTTTCGCATATTACAATGCGTTGTGCAAACTAGGAAGCGGTTTGGCGACTGGACCTCACGTTGCTAAACGAATCTCTGACGCTGCTAGTTAGTCTTAACATTTCACCACAAAGGACCGAACTAATTTGGATCAATGAATGTTAGTTGCCATAAACACACTTTCAAATATCTCAAAACCATAAACAAATTTTCAAATCTAAACTCTGTTTTTAAAATAAAAATTTCATTTTTAAAATATGCACAGATTTCCTACAAAGAGAACAGAATGGAATTAGTGAAAAAAATTAAATACCTCCCTGAAAGTCGAAAAAGTGTAACGCATATGAAAAAAGATAAACAGCAACAATGATGTAACAAAAATAAAGGCCCATTACTGACTCTAGATATGTTAACATAGCAAAAATAATTTGACCATTGCTCAAAAGAAAATAATCTACCCTAAGGGCAAATTTAAATCAGGGTATGTAATTCTGATGATGTTTTTCACCCGGTGCATTTCATTTACAATTTTAATATAAAAACTAATTTACCGTAAATATAAAAAAAAATAACACAGTGAAATAAAAGCTTTGAAAATCAAATAGGATCTTTTAATCTTTTAAATATAGTGCAGTTGGGTGTGTTTTGTCCTCCTCTTCTTAAATGACCTACATGTGGAAGAAAATCAGAAGCCCCGAGCCTAATTCTCGTCATGGTATCTGGCCCCCTCCCCCAAGGGGATGTAACAGTTGGGAACCCCCTCCCCCCCCCCACGGAAAAGTCACTCCTGAAGCGGTCACCTTGGCGTCCAGGACTGAAAGTCGAAAATGCCTCCCAGTAAAGTTGACATCACAAGGAGGGGTGGAATTCCCTACATCGAGCCGCTACCACTTTGGCGCCACCCAGTCTCAATGGTTAGGACCGCCTTTTAGCGGGGGATAATCAATGACCTACCTATGGTGCAAACTCCACTGAAGGGTTTCCTCTGAGCTGGCGTCCGCTGCGTTCTTCACGGTTCGTTTTGCTAATCCGTACTGGAGCTCTTGGCCCTAAACCGGCACCGCTCAATGGCGTTGCTAGTGAAATGAGGGGGACGAAACGGTCGCTTCGGAGTAACCCGAACATCAATGGGTACTTTGGTTTTCATCATCGACATTGCATATAAAAGCTTTGTCTAAGATCCGTACAGCGACCGTAATCATATGTGACTAGCACCTAACACCTAACATATCGGACTTCGGTTTTGTTTGCCAGGAATTGTCGATTTCGGGTCGCGGGTTGCGGTAAGGTCTGCAACCCGCGACCCTACTCGTCCGTCGAGCCCCGTAGAGGCCATCCCTTTTCGACGGAGAGGCCATCTCTTCTCGACAGCTTCTTAAATAGAATGATCTATTTATTGTTTTTATAATGTTATGGATTTAGGGTCTTTTAGATATTAAGACATTAGCAGGTGTAAGGCTCGAGAGAACTGGGACTTGAATAAGATAAATAAATTCTAAACTATAAAACTAACAAGGTCCAGGAAAGTCTTGGAAAAGTTTTAAAAAAATGTTTTTCTCTCTCCCTCTGGATACCTTCCCTAAGACTGTATCTATGATTATGTAACGCTCTCTCTCTCCTCTCTCTCCCTCTTCTACTGTGATCTTCTCTCTTCTTAGTAGAATAGCTTAAGTTTCTCGCTCTGTCAACACCTTCACTCCGATAGTTCATATCTCTTTATAATCTCTCTCTCTCTCTCTCTCTCTCTCTCTCTCTCTCTCTCTCTCCTCTCTCTCTCTCTCTCTCTCTCACTCTCTCTCTCTCTCTCTCTCTCTCTCTCTCTCTCCTCTCTCTCTCTCTCTCTCTCTCTCTCTCTCTCTCTCTCTCTCTCTCCTCTCTCTCTCTCTCTCTCTCTCTCTCTCTCTCTCTCTCTCTCTCTCTCTCTCTCTCTCTCTCTCTCTCTCTCTCTCTCTCTCTCTCTCCTCTCTCTCTCTCTCTCTCTCTCTCTCTCTCTCTCTCTCTCTCTCTCTCTCTCTCTCTCTCTCTCTCTCTCTCTCTCTCTCTCTCTCTCTCTCTCTCTCTCTCTCTCTCTCTCTCTCTCTCTCTCTTCTCTCTCTCTCTCTCTCTCTCTCTCTCTCTCTCTCTCTCTCTCTCTCTCTCTCTCTCTCTCTCTCTCTCTCTCTCCTCTCTCTCTCTCTCTCTCTCTCTCTCTCTCTCTCTCTCTCTCTCTCTCTCTCTCTCTCCTCTCTCTCTCTCTCTCTCTCTCTCTCTCTCTCTCTCTCTCTCTCTCTCTCTCTCTCTCTCTCTCTCTCTCTCTCTCTCTCTCTCTCTCTCTCCTCTCTCTCTCTCTCTCTCTCTCTCTCTCTCTCTCTCTCTCTCTCTCTCTCTCTCTCTCTCTCTCTCTCTCTCTCTCTCTCTCTCTCTCTCTCTCTCTCTCTCTCTCTCTCTCTCTCTCTCTCTCTCTCTCTCTCTCTCTCTCTCTCTCTCTCTCTCTCTGCTACAGTGAAATTCTCTCTTCTCAGTGACGTATCTTGGGTTTAAGCCGCCCATAGACAGACCCAGATCCAAGTAAAGAAAATAAAACATTATAAAATGAACGAACCAGCTCCTTTTGTGTTTTTGCAATCACTCTCTAAATGAACACTTTGAAATAGCTTTAAATTAGGCACTCAGTTGACTCACATGTTTTGTTTTTTTTTGGTTTGCGTGAGTGTTGTGTAGAAAACCATTAAACCTAAAACAGATACATGATGTACCAAAATCTCTCACAATATTTTTACTGTAATAACCCCATCTCATTAATCCGGGATAATCTTTGGACTTTGTCAACGCATAAGAAGTTTGATTTCTGCCTGAAAATAAAACATTGAGCATAAAAATTTAAAGGTTTGTTCCGAAAATTCCTTTCGGTGTCGGAAAAGTATTATTTTGAAAAAAAAATGGTTTGGGGTGGGGGGGAGGGGGGGTTTGGTGATGAAATAATTATTACTCGAAAAACCTGCGGACTTCAACTCAAAGGATATTCTTTAATTTTCAAGTGATTTTTGCAAATTTATAAAAACCCGGAAAAGGCACTGCATTAACTGAATACAATCATCTCTTTGTTGTTGAAGTGTATTCGCAGCTTGGATATTTTGAAGCGCTGGCAAAACTTGAACAGAAAGGTCGGATATTTGATGAATACAAAGTAAATATTTGCGCAAATCTTCTATTTTCCTTTTTGGGGGGTTAGCGATGTAATAAGTGACATCATTCGGCTTATAATCCACTGCTTCGTCTGCAAAAAAGTATAATTTTTAACGAATGAAATCGCACCCCAATCGACACGTTTCTCTGTGGTCGATATTGAAGCGGAAGGAGCCGACAGTTGTTTCCTTGTATTTAAAGAAGTGTAAGGTGAGTTATTTAAATACATCAGATCATTCATGTTTGCCTTTTTTTTCTTTGGCGTCCCATGATTAATTTTGATTCGTTGCTTTTGGTTGTATCAATTTTCATTCTGAAAAACAAATTTCAATGGTATTTATCCATTATTTGAGTTTGCCCGTGCAGATTTTTAGCTCTCTCTTTCTTCCCGGAAGTTTCTTGTGTCACGGTGGGTATTCCTCGTCTTTGCTTTGGAAGACCAGCAAGCCACGTTCCCCCCCCCCACACCTGTCTCATTGAACGACGATCTGGTTCCATGTCGTGTTCATACAAGTTCACACATCTTCGTGTTTGCTGAACAGAAAGTGCCTGTTTGTTCAGGCACTTTTTATAAGAGGGGATTGCTATATGACTGTATTCTTTATTTCTTTTCAAAAACTTTTTGTTGTTGTTTTTATCACTTTCGATGTTATCATTATAATTATCATGTCAAATGAATTTAGCCATAACTTCAAAAGCTACAATGCAACGTGAGTTTACAAAGTGCATTTAAAAAAAAATTCTATGTCAATAAATTTTCATTTCCTGAATCATCAAAACATGGAAGTAATAAAGGTTACCAAATGAATTTAACACGTTTTCAGTTATTAGTATAATATACTCTGTTCATTCTGGGTAGTTAGGTTTTTAATAATTTTTTTATGCCTCGTTTGATTAAATTAATATTTAGTCAGCAATTAAAACTACAATATTATAAGGTCTATAATTGCAAAGAATATAAACAACAAAAAAAAAGGTCTTATGGCTCAAGATAAAGGAAAACAAACGGGGTGCGCACTAACACGAGTTATGCAAAGAGTAATGTTTTAATGTTCTACTTCAACATCCATCTCTCACACCGAGGTTAAAAAAATTGAGAACGACGACGAAAAAAAATGAAAACATTTACATAAACGAAATATTTCAAGGTAGGTTTCCTACTACCGCCAGTGTCAACTGCGCATCACTGGTAGTTGAACTGTTCATACAACAGGAGGGAGAGGGTAATGGTCAAGTACTTCCACTGTCATCCTTTTCGGAAAATTGTCGACCTTGTCTCTCAGCATCTGGCGTTGTTGTCACATTCACATTATCAGCACATCAATTTTGTGTGTGCTAAATCCATATTTTAAAACAAATCTTAAGCCATTTTAAATCTTCAAACCCATTTTCGAAAAGTTATTTAAATTTTTTTCGAATGATCAACACTGACAATGATATACTGATTATTATACTGCGAAATTTTATTACCATTTATATTTTTAATAAAACATGTTGGTTGTTGTAAAATATTATTTATCACTTAGCAAGCCTTAAACCTTTTTAAGAAACGCATCTGCTACCTCACAATATCTATTTGAACATCTTTAAGAAATGTAAGCCGTTAAATAAAACTTTGCGCGGTTCCACAACTCAATACTGAAACGTGTTGACAGTAGTTAATACTGTAAAGTATAAAAACAAAATTTTAAAATAAATCTTCCTCTACGGTTACAAAGGGGCCGTCCATAAATGATGTCACGCGAATTTTGGCCGATTTTTACCCCCCCTCCCCGCCCCCTTTTTCACACGTCGTCACAAAAAGTTTGCCCCCCTCCAATATGACGTCACAAAACTTTGTCCCTCTCCCCCCCCCTCATAAAAGCCATTGTTTTATTTGAAAATGACCAAGTTTCAAATCACTTTTTTGTCCTTTAAGTATGTATGTAGTGTATGAATGCACTCTAATATCGTAACAGGCGTGAAGCCCATGTCAAATGTCATTAAATAAATTGTAAGCAATGAAATATGTGAGTTGAACTTTCATTTAAAGTTGCGCGTTTTGTTGTGACACCAAATTTCTTAAACACCCACAAGTCCTCGTCACACTTCGTCACAAGTGGTCGACCCCCTTCCCCCGCCTTTTTATTTACGTCTTTTATGGACGGCCCCGAAAATTGCTTTAATCTTAGTACTAGTATCTCCCGGTACTTTATTTCTGACGGTGACATTTATCTCAAGGTGACTCATGCTTCCAATGCCTTAATGTATTTTATTTCCAAGCTTTCTAAGAGAAAGTGGAACGAACCCGAAATTTAAAATACATTTTTTTAAAAGACAATTCAAATTTAGAGATGTATCGTTAAAATTTTTTTTTAATTTCAAGTCATTCATACAAAATAGTTTTATATAATAAATGTATACTATTTTCTAATAAGCATTTAAAATATTTGTTTTTAAAATGCAACAATTCAATAACTCAAGAACATAAAATAAACAAACATAATAACGAAAGTTGTCTCGAATAAATCAGTGTTAGAACGAAAGTGGGACGAATACACACACACACACACACACACACACATATATATATATATATATATATATATATATATATATATATATATATATATATATTATATTTATTTATATTTATATATATATATTAGGTCTGTTATCGATTAATTTAAATTCAATCGTTAACTTTTGAAAAATTAACGATTAATTAATTGTTAATTTCGATTAAAGCCAAAAGTTTAAATTTATGATGTGTATAAGTAACACTTATTGAACGATTTTGTTAAAAATCTAAATAGCACTGGAATGTCTCCTTTGTCTGTCATCTTTTAACAAACTACGCAAAAAACAGTGTTGACATTATGCGGTTCAAGTGATGAGTGGGTCTAATTGACAATATAACCAGCTGAGTTCAACAATCATTAACATGGATTTGAGGAAACTGTTATGCACAAAACGGTCTTGGTAAGGAATGACAGTCATTCATTCAAAGTTTAAACCAAAATGTTCGTGTAATCGTAAGGAAATTGTTATTATTTATCGGCCACTTTTTTTTTCTTTACATTTTTACTTCCAATAATTTGTTAGTGATTGATCAATTAATCGTTAAGAATAATTGTAAAATAATTTAATCGTTAACATTTTTGAACGATTAATCGAGAAATTAATCGTTAATTTCCGCAGCTCTAATATATTATATATACATATATATATATATATATATATATATATATATATAATATATATATATATATATATATATATATATATATTAAGACATGGACAGAAATAGAAGAGAAATACAAGTTTGATGTAGGAAACAAACGTCACTGAGTTCGGAATAAAAATTATTTTCAACAAGAATTTTAAAACCAAAACAAAAACCGCCTAGCCGCATTTACTTCCTTGTAGTTCTGTGTTACAGCTGAAAAATGACGTAACATTTATGAGTTATTTCATGATGACATTCCCCCCTCTTTCCAAGCGGAGGACTATGCATAGCGCGATCTAGTGGTGACTCCATCTGTCCCTTCCTCGACACTACTCCCTCTACACGCACCCAATATCCACAATCACATCACACGAATGGCTTACATCTGCATATTTTTGTGAGGGGGGGAGTACTACATGATATGGTTAAGAGAGTATACGGAAATTGAATTAATTTATAAATCCCCTATATTAACTTCACCGGCGTCTCTCTCTCTCTCTCTCTCTCTCTCTGTCTGTCTTGGGCGGGCGGAAAAACAGAAGTCAAAAATGACCCACTTCCAATGATCCGATCGAACTGAAATTTGGCACACGGACCCGTCTTACCTAACAATGCATCGTATCAAAATTTCAGATCGATCGAACGTACCGTAATTAAATTAATGCATTTTTAGTTTATCCTTATATGAGGTATGTAATTTAAATTCACGATTTGTTATTGTTTTTTTGCCACGTGAAAGTTTGAGCATTGAGGCGACCCAACGAAACGACGGTGCGCTTTTGTTTACATTTTACGTGTCACTCTGAGCTCGGTCAAGCGAATCGGTGACCAGACTTTTCCCCTCTCCCCCTCCCACCCACCCCTCCCCCCCTAGGGTTATGAAGCAAACTTGTGTTAAGACAGATTCAGTCTGTAAATGTTTGAAAATAATCAATACTGTTAGTTATGTCTCATATATAAGGGATTTATAGTCAAAAACTTTGTTTTTACGGGTTTGTTTTATTAAATCCCTTATATTAACTTCACCGCCGGTCATCTCTCTCTGTCTTGGGCGGGCGGAAAATGAAAAGTCAAAAATGACCCACTTCCCATGATCCGATCGAACTGAAATTTGGCACACGGACCCGTCTGACCTAACAATGCATCGTATCAAAATTTCAGATCGATCGAACGTATCGTAATTAAATTAATGCATTTTTAGTTTATCCTTATATGAGGTATGTAATTTAAATTCACGGTTTGTTATTGTTTTTTTGCCACGTGAAATTTTGAGCTGACGCATTGAGGCGACCCAACGAAACGACGGGCGCTTTTGTTTACATTTTACGTGTCACTCTGAGCTCGGTCAAGCGAATCGGTGACCAGACTTTTCCCCTCTCCCCCCCACCCACCCCTCCACCCACCCCTCCCCCCCACTAGGGTTATGATGCAAAGTTGAGTTAAGACAGATTCAGTCTGTAAATGTTTGAAAATAATCAATACTTTTAGTTATGTCTCATATATAAGGGATTTATAGTCAAAAACTTTGTTTTTACGGGTTTGTTTTTTAAGAAGCTGAGAGGGGAGAAAAGCGTGTGTCTTGATTTCCAAACCACGAGGTTTTGTTTTGATGACAATCAAGACATAGTCACCGATGTCTTAAATTTTAGCAATCTCCAGCCCTGTTTTATTTTTGGATTTGTATTCATTTACTTTCATTTTTATTTTTAAACCAAAAAAACATCAGGGATATCTTATTAGAATCGAACTTTAAAGAAAGAAGACAAAAATCCGATTTTTGATATTATAGAAACAGATTTGCTTGGGACTCCTTGGGGGCCGTCCATAAAGTACGTCACGCTATTTTTGACCATTATTAACCCTCCCTCCCCTCTGTCACAAAACTGTCACACATCTCGGAACCCCCCCCCTAAAGTACGTCACACTTTCGAACAAAAATGATGTTTTTTATTAACAAAATAATCAAAATTTAATATAAAACAGCGTGATGTCACACATGGCCGGAAACCCCCCCTCCCCCTGTCACAAACTGTCACACTTTCTTACACCCCCTCCCCCCCTCTGGAGTGTGACGTACTTTATGGACGGCCCCTTGGTCGCCATGACACTAAACGACTTCTTCCCTGGTTTTTTTTTCTGTGTTGTGGGCGGAGCTTGTGGAGGGGGCTGGGTGGTTGGTGATGGGAGATGGAGATGGCGTTTGTGACGTTGATCTCGCCATGGCGTGTCCTAAGACCTCCGGAAAAGCTCTCGTCTCGCAAGGTTCTCTGGGTGCCTGTGCTTTGCTTCAATGTTCTCGATGAGATAGGAAAACTTTGCCAGCTGTTTTGAATTACGTTCACTTTCTAAACCTAGTTGTCTTCTAGTCTAAAAGTGTTGGTGGTGGGCGGTGGAAGTAAAGAAATCATCATCCATTGGCTTCAATTATAAATAAGTCACGCAGAGAAGAAATCAACCAATAAAATCGTCAAATATAAATTACTAACAACAATCAAAACATTCAAAGACTGAGACGTGTCTTGCTTGATTAAACTTTATTTACTGCATCTTCATGTTCATATGGCTTAAGTAGAAATTTATTTATTTTGAAACTTGTAAGGTTTAGAAAGTAAAGTTATGTTTCATGTTGTGTTATTATTTTAAACTTACTCCGACAGTGTTAACATAATTTTCCATAGGTATTTGAAAAAAAATGGATGTAAGGTTGAATTATTTTTATATAAATAGTTTTCTAATTGGGTTCTTTCTTCATAGAGAGACTTATTTTGATTATTATTATTTTGTTTAAAAAAATTAAAATATTCAATCGTAATTTAGTGAGGAGCATTGAGCTTATGTGATGGTTAATTTCCTAAACGCGGTGAATGCCGAGTTCAACACGAGAGAGTGCACGGAGATGAGCGTACACTCAGCTGTATGAATCATTTCTAAGAGCGTCTCTCCACAAAACGTGGAAGTTATTACAATGAATACAACCCTAGATTCGATTTAATTTATGAATTTATGAAGTATTGTCATCGTTGAAAACGTTTCGCTGGCTCGTGTAACTGTTTAACATTTCAAATAGGATGTGTTTTTAAAATGCTCATATCGTGTTTAAGTTAAATTACTGCCAGCGATTGGCAGAGGGAAGTACACATGCAAGAATTCAATGAAAATATTTGATGAACAACATAAACCATTTTTTAAAGGAAGAGTTAGGCAGATTGAGTCTGTCATGTCTAAACTAAGCGACCTATTGAGAGAAATGCAGGCGGTAAGCTTGTCTTTGTTAAATGTTGTTTCCGCGATTGTGTTGTGGCCCAAGAGTCTGTTGAGCTGCGTCGCAATTGAGCTACAAATGATCGCTATAAGAGGAATTTGTTACCCAAAATGAGTTTAAAATCAATCTTTTTATTTTTTAAATGTGGTTTTTGTATTACCAGGTATAGGTTCATCATTTACAATTTACAGTATAATTGAACAGTAACCGAAACGGGGTGAAAATACTTTTCATTTTTTTTTAATTAAAAAAAATGTTTAAAAATCAATATGGTTCTGATGTTCCTTGATTTTACTTTGTCGTGGGTATTTTATAAAAATATCTTAAAATATTTGATAAAATTAATCTGCGTATGTTTAATAGTTCCGATACCATGACATTGCGTGTATAAATATTAATGGCTGCAGTTATTTCGCGTGAGAGTGCCTATCATTAAATCATCCCAAATAAAATGATAATCACAAAAGTTGACTTGAGAAAGAATATCATCTATCATATTTCATCAATCAAATCTCATCAGACTTCATCCCTTTTGTTCAATTGAATTGTGTCAACCGTATCTGTCATGCCTGACATTTTTTTATTTTTTTTTACAAAATCCCCTGACATTTCCAGGTCTAAGAAACTGTCCACTTTTCAGCTATTACATAGGTATCATGCAATCCTGAGAGCTTTCCCCATATCCCTTCCTGTTATGGTCACGTTCAAGTACTCACTCTGAACAGACGAGCGGTGCATCGAGTGTCTCGTCGTGTTGTCGTGGAATAGAGTCAAGGAAATCCAAACGCTCGTGAAATATCGGACAACATGATATTTAAAACATGATACGCGTTCTAGATCTAATTTGGGGATCGGTCTCTTTGGGGTTCTCGTGGATATGTGAACATTTGACAAAGAGTTGGTAAGATTTAATTTCTACCTGAAATTTTATTGGAATCTCTGTTCAACAATAACAACAAAAATGTCAATCCCCTCCCCCCCCCACCCCCACACTTTTTAAAAAATCAAACGGAGGAAAAAAAAAGAGACCAAAAAAATCAAAAGGAAAAAAAATTATATAAGTCTCATAATCTCTTCCGCTGCTTTAACTTTAGTGTCAAAGTCTCCATGGAAAAAAACAACATATTAAGCGTAGATGAACTAGATAACCTCGATCGTTATAGATCGCTGTAAGTAAAAATATTTATGAGTCAGACCGATACCGACTATTCAGGAAATTTGATTTAATTTATGTCTGCGCATAAGATCAAAATGCATGTCTCTTGTCAATCGGCAGACGGTTATATTTAACTTTGAATGTTTCATGATTTAGTAGCAATGTCCCGCGCATTGTTGAGGGTGAATTTTTCTTTCCTTAGATTAAGGCATGATAAAACTGATCTAAAATTGATTTATGGAAATACAATATTCCCTTTTGAAATTCATCATGATTTTTTTTTGTGGAACGCTTGTTTCTTTTTATTGTTTGGATATAGAATAGTATATCTATTTAATATGGTACATTTAAGCTTTTAAACGCCCCTTTAGGTGCTCTCCATTGCTATTTCTCAATGGCAGTTTGTTCACCAAATGGTCCACTACCTGGCAACTATCTACCATAATGACAAATATGTATAAATAAAATTCCTTCCTTTCGGTCTGTGAACATGCTTACGACCAATTCGGTTTTAACTAAAATTTCATACCAAGTAAAACAACTATCTATGTCATAACATTCAATTTTTAAAAATTGTAAAAATTAATTCCCTCTTTAGATGACAGGGTTCAGTTTTTGGGTGTTATAAAAGTTTGGTTCAAAGCCATCTAAGGCTTTGATTCCGTTAGGAAATCACTGCACCTTGGCGCATTCAGAAAAGTGAGTGAGTTCAATTTGAAAAAGAAAACAATTACATATATTTGTATATAAAATAAGAGTATAAAGAGCAAATCACTAATAGTTAAAAGAACTGATAATTTAACTCTCA
The DNA here is from genome assembly GCA_944989445.1 of Ampullaceana balthica. Lineage (NCBI taxonomy): Eukaryota > Metazoa > Mollusca > Gastropoda > Lymnaeidae > Ampullaceana > Ampullaceana balthica. The sequence continues at coordinate 38,199 of CALYLW010000073.1, read as the reverse complement.
GCTTCTTATTCAAGAACTCACAATTCGTCTAAATTTACGAGTCCACTTCGTTTCGTTTATTAAGGAGGTAGACAAAGTTCATCTAGTGTTATATTTTATTGCTCTCTCTCTCTCTCTCTCTCTCTCTCTCTCTCTCTCTCTCTCTCTCTCTCTCTCTCTCTCTCGCTCTCTCTCTCTCTCTCTCTCTCTCTCTATTTCTCTCTCACTCACTCACACACTCCGGAAACTTTTATTTTTGCATCAGCACTGATTATTTAAAGATAAAAAAACCCTCTCATCTAAAAATATCAAGTCACCTTAATTTAAACAGACGGTGCGATATCGTTCATGCAGTTCTCTTACCTCAATGGCATAATAAATTATCATTGTGTTTTGTCGCAGAGTGGGGTGCAAATAATGTCTTTATTTATTGTCGTACTTTCGTATTCACAACCATAAAACAGGCAGCCATCCCAAACGGCGATAACAAAACATGGTCCGTAGATTATGTGAAAGGATTTCTTTTTTAAAGTTGTTTTTAATAGAGGGAACTGTGAAGTCTATTCGGGTTAAAAAATAATAATTCATGGCGTGTCATCTAAATAAATGACATCACGTGTGACCAGCCACATTGTATTGTGTCCGAAAATGAAAAACGTTATCGTCTTTTAGGGTATATAGATTATCGAAGAGCCAAAAGCTTAAATCCAGATGATGTAACATTCGAGTCGCTTTATCGAGACAAACAGCTGACTTATAATTCTGCACTTAAATTTAAAATAACAATTTTGGAGGCTATGTGATTTTCTTTAAAGAAATTTAATTCTTCCCTATTTCAAAACTATTTCTTCCATATGTTTTGTATGTGTGTTTCATTTTTGTCAGCGGGGATCGCAAAAAAAGGGGGGGGGGTGTAAATCTGCTTCATTCAGTGCCTAAAATTACAATGCAGCACTAGCACTATTCACTACATTATTTTTATGCCCGACATCATTATCAACAGACCACTTCAAACACTTGAATGTGTCTTCCATTACCAGCACAATTTAACATTTGACAGCCGAGAAACAAAGGAAGATTTGGGCGGGTGATGGTGGGGGGGGGGAGAATCATTGTATACACTCGAGGGCGCTTTGGGAGCTAGAGTTTGTGAAGAATGTTATTTATTTTGGTGAAAAAAAAATTGATTCTTCGGTATTTAGATATCATGTTAATTTAAATATCCCTGCTCTTAGCGCATCGATTGTTAATATTAAAATTTATATTTTGGTTTCATGGAAATAACTTTTAAAGAACTCTCGATCAAGAAATCGCTCACACGCCCGCAAACAAATTTAAATATTAATTTTTGCCTACATAATTATGTATACGCGAATTTATATTTATTTATTTTAAAACAATGTCTAAATTGTTGACTTTTTGTTTTGCTTAAATAATCTGGTTATCCAGTGAGTTGTATTTTAAAAAGACAACTGTATATATTTACAGTTGGATATTTTTTTTTGTTAAAAAATTATTACATTTAAATCATTTATTACTTGATTAGTAACTGGCATACCCGTTCGCGCATTGCAACGATTTCCGAAGAAATGAAATTCAAGGGCATCGTTAAGATAATGTTTAATTTACATAGTGTCATCTGTATAATATATTGTTAAAAACGAATGTATCTCTGTTAGTCCTTTAAACCTTGACACACCTTTCATTGTAAGGAAATCTTTAGGTACACTCTCACAAAGAAAACTGGCAAACTTTCTGTTACAATTACGTGTGATTAGTGACATGGGAACCAAGCTGTCTTTTTTAAATCCTTTATATTAACTCGTGGTGTCTGGTTGAACCCTTGATTGCTTGTCGGTCGCCAAAACTTTGGATCGATTTTTAACCCACGTCCTCGTAAGCTAGCGAGCGCTGAAATTTAGCAGGCAGTTTTGTGGCGATGATAAAAACTATGTATCAAAATTTCAGATCGATCGCATGTACAGTAATAAAATTTGTGAGTTTTTAGATTATTTTAATTATTCCTATGTAACATGTTATTTTTTGAGATAGAGTGTCGCGGTGCGTATTATATTGAACAACCTTTCTGTCGAGCAATAAGGTGCGCATTTTATTGACAACACTTTTTATAAACATATTCCTGATCGGTGCGCATTATGTTAAACATGTTTTACGACACAACTGCAATTTTGTATTTTTGGATGGTCTTGCGCTGCGTATTATAATGAACATTCTTTTAGTTACGTCTAGTACATAAAGGATTTATAGTGAAAAACTATGTTTTTTACGGGTTTTTTAAATTTTATATATGAGGTATATATACTTATTTAGCTTTATATTATTTTAACTAGTGTATTATCCGTGAAAAATGACGGAAGTTTTCAAAATACATTTCAGCTGAAATCTATTTTGAAAAAATACACATCAGAATAAAAAATAATGTAATACAGAACTTTCATTTATTTTATGTATTTTATTTTATTCATTTATTTTTGGTACAGTAATTTGGTGCGCTGCTTTCTAAAATAAGTAGCGTCACGGACAGGACAAACGAGACGTGACATACGGGACGGGACATACATTGCAAATTATGTATGTTGATATTGAATATCAAGTTATTATACACCAAGTTTGGTCAAGATGCACCCATTTACCCAGTTGTTAACGCTTAAACTATTTTTATATAGCTTATACAAGCAAAAACGACATTAAGGGCCCCTTGGGCTCAATCGGTACTACAAATTTACTTTAAAATACCTGTTTATTTCAATCTATCATAATATAGATATATATTGTTAATATTTTTTATATTTAAGACGATATAAAATCATAATGGGAATTACGTCTTTGATTCTTGCGGGAAAAAGATATTGGGCCCCCGGCCCCGAAGGAATGGATATTAGGAGTTTAATGCCCAATGGTATTTTAATATGATCTATCAAGTTTGTATGTATCAAGTTTGGTCAAGATCCATTCATTTTACAAGTAGCTAATGATTAGAATGATTTTTATATAGCTCATATTTTCCAGTAGATTGACTTAATTAGAAACAATGTAAGAAGTTTCTGTTTTATATTTTTTAGGATGAGCACATCACATTTTTTTTCCACGACATATTTTAAAATTTGCATTTTTACGCTTAGTAATTTTGAGGATTGCAGTTGATTGCGCTATTCAGATTTATGGGGTCTTTTCATATCCTGACCCGCGTCTCAAATTTTAAATATTCGCGTACTGTAGACAATTGATTTGACTTTATTTACTTCCACGTACATCTCAATCATTAAGTTTTCCCGCATTCTCAAGAGATGCATCAATACGTGTTATAAACGACTATAATTAACAACTAAACGGGCTATACCGGGCGGATAAAATATCTTCTTTTGCGGATGTTATTGTTTGTTACACTGTTACACGCTTGTCGTAGTGGGCGTAATCTTGCTGCAGTTTTTTGTAATTGTCATCTCCTAGACTGCAGCCGGATGCTTTCTGCTCGAGATTCCTATCTATGGTCTAATATTACCCCAAAAAATTCCTTCCTTAAACTTGAGTGGAAGAAAGAAAAATAATAACTTCACCGCCATGAGTTCAGTCACTATTATTTTGTGATTACCCTATCTGTTAATTAAAGGTTGATCGGGAGTGATTATTTCAATAGGACAAAAAAAGTCTTGTTGGCTCTTCCTTAGTATTTTTTTTACAAAACTTCTAAGGCCTCTAATTAAATACTTTCAAAATACACTGTTAGTTGACAGGGCAGCTCAAAATACACTGTTAGTTGACAGGGCAGTTCAAAATACACTGTTAGTTGACAGGGCAGCTCAAAATACACTGTTAGTTGACAGGGCAGCTCAAAATACACTGTTAGTTGACAGGGCAGCTCAAAATACACTGTTGAGAGGGCAGCTCAAAATACACTGTTAGTTGACAGGGCAGCTCAAAATACACTGTTAGTTGACAGGGCAGTTCAAAATACACTGTTAGTTGACAGGGCAGTTCAAAATACACTGTTAGTTGACAGGGCAGCTCAAAATACACTGTTATTTGAGAGGGCAGCTCAAAATACACTGTTAGTTGACAGGGCAGCTCAAAATACACTGTTAGTTGACAGGGCAGTTCAAAATACACTTGTTAGTTGACAGGGCAGCTCAAAATACACTGTTAGTTGACAGGACAGCTCAAAATACACTGTTAGTTGACAGGGCAGCTCAAAATACACTGTTATTTGAGAGGGCAGCTCAAAATACACTGTTAGTTGACAGGGCAGTTCAAAATACACTGTTAGTTGACAGGGCAGCTCAAAATACACTGTTAGTTGACAGGGCAGCTCAAAATACACTTTTTAGTTGACAGGGCAGTTCAAAATACACTGTTAGTTGACAGGGCAGCTCAAAATTCCAGTAGGAAAAAAAAGGGTATTTAATGTAATATGTTTTCTTTTAATAATAAATTAGGCTTGAATCACGATCTACGATTCAGTATTGACATATTTTCACATTTGTTTTTTGCAATTCTAAATATTAATAATATTTGTTGCCCTCCACTGAGGCTTTTAATATATATATATATATATATATATAATATATATATATATATATATATATATATATATATATATATATATATATATATAATATATATATATATATATATATATATATATATATACACTCTATAAGCTAATAGACAACAGGCTGCCAAGTTAAAACGCCAAGCCAGAAAGGAACGTAACCAAAACCCACCTGAAGGGACCGCTTCTATCTCTTGTCCGACATGCGGACGCCTCTTTCGTGCAAAAATAGGGTTAATAAGCCACCAGAGAACACATGTGGCGGCCCAGCAAATATGATGAGAGTGGTCATCGTCAATCACGACGGACGAACAACAAATATATATATAGACTAGCAGACACGTTCTGCGTTGCAACGATCTCAGTAAAAAGGAATACATTCAAAGAAACCAATAAGTGTTACGTTTTACAAAAAATTATGCTAGAAACCTTCTCGGAAGAGTGCAACATTTTTTTTAAAGAGTCCAAGTTTCATAATATAGGGATAAATATAAAAAATATTTTAAAAGATTACAAAAGAAAAATAAACGATATTAAGGGCCCCGACCCCAAAATGAGCGATAATTTAAATTTTGTTATTGCTATTGTACCCACGAATTTATTAATTATCAGGGCAATCGGTTGAATAAAATAATACTTCTAAATCTTATATCACTAAATAACATAAAGAGCCCTGGCGTCCTAAATGGCGCAGACATAAATTTCAAAATCCCTATACTCGTATATTGCAATCTGGGTCAATATGGATAAGTGTGTTAATATTTGTTTACATCATGTACAATCTAAATGGAAAAAAATATAAATTTTAAATGGCCCTTGGGAAAAAAAAGAAATGGAACATGAAGTTCATTGTCCCATAGTAATTTTATTATGGACCGTCAAGTATTTATGTATCAAGTTTGGTCAAGAAACATCCATTAACCCAGTAACATTAATGTAGATCATTTAAAGAAAATCACAACATTTTGGACCCTATGGGTGGTAATTACTAAATGAACAAAAATTTTACCAGAACCCTATGTAGAAGTGTACTCAACTTCCCTTTGTTTCATGTCGATCTGTTGAATGGTGCATGTAATATATATAGCTCATATAAGTAAAAAAAAATGACATTAAGGACCACCATGTCCCAAATGGTGCAGGATGTAAGTTAAAAACAATGTAGATTTCAATCTGGATCATGGTGGATATAGGTAATAATTGTTTTTAAGATCGTGTGAAATCGAATTGGACATAAATTCTTAAGGCTTAATAAAACAAAAGTCACCTCATTTCAATCACTCTTGACCTCGAAGTAGTTGACATTAGCAGTTAAATGTTCTATGATATTGTATTATAGGATTCCACGTTTTAAGTAAAATATTTCGATAATATCCTTTCATTAACCCAGAATTCAATGTTTTAAAAACTTTTTACTTAGAATAAATAAGGAAAAAACGACATTGTGGGTCCACGGCCTCCTTTTAGTTTTATTTTTTGAAACTTTTTTATGCCAAAAAATTTTCTGGAGGCAAACTCAACAACTTTCCAAACTTAAAATATGTAACATAATATTATGCAAGATACTAAAAACTTGGGGCGGGTGTTTGGTATAAAAATTAAAGATTTCTAATTTAGAAGGCAAAAGAGAGATCTATAAGTGAGAGTATGAGTGAGCTGCATATGTTAAACCTCATAAGCGCCCGCCCCACGTTTTTAGTCATATTAAATCAAAGTACTTGAACTTACAAGTTTTAAATTATTTTCTTCTTTTTAGTCCGCTTGTAAAAACGTGGTTTTTAAAAATCATTTATTTTACCTTTATTTATTAAAATTGAAAATATGGACTTAAAAATCATAATCATTTTGGTTTCCAGATTAAAATTTAACCAAACAACGCACGAACCTTTGACGTCAGCATTTGTGTTGTAAATAGTGCTAACTGTATCAAAGAGTTATTTTTTGGTGCAGCAATTTGGTGCGCTGCTTTCTAAAATTAGTTTTAAAAATCGTTTGGTGATTAGCACTGTAAAAAAATGTATAAATACTGACTGTACATTTCAGGAATATTTCGTATTTATCATACAAGGATAAGTTACTTGGGCTTTTGACCACAAAAAAAAAGTGGATGTCGTAGGCGCCCTACAACACCTATTATAAAATACTTTGTGTACATTTAAGGAAATTTAATATTACGTATTTATCATACAAGGACAAGTTAGTTGGGCTTTTGAAAAAGGTGGGCGCCGTAGGCGCCATAAAAAAGTGCGGGCCCGCAGCACAACCTAGTATATTTATATATTTAAATGAGAAGCCCTTATAAAAAAACTATTAAATTGAATTATTTTTTTTCCTGTTTGGGGAGCTACAAGCCAAACTATAAGGAAGAAATCGGGTAATGGATTGGTAATGATGATGTGTACGCTCGTTTTTTCGGGTTTGTAAGGTTTCTTAAGAACTCTCCAGGTGGCGTACTAAAATGTCATAGAGGAACACAGGCGTCATAACTGTGGTGATTACTAAGTTAGAGGGCGTCTTCACGTTTGGCGAACCTAAGACAGGGGCATTTTCCACGATGATAAATCACGTGATGTATTTTTATTTTAAAGATAAGATTTAAATAAAAAAGATAAATAAAACAGAAGTATTTTTTTTATTTTTTTATAATTTTTTAAAAATCCCAGATTTGTTTATTTAAGAAAAAGATAAATAAAAAATGCAATAGCCTAGTTTGCCAAGATATGACATTGAAAATATTATACAATTAACATAACACTTATATAAACAATAATAAAATCAGTTATATTTTAAAAAAATCATAAGGCAGAATAAAATAACTATATACAAATAAATGACAGCAATGGTGTTCGATATACTGTTACGAGGAATTAAAAACACAACTATAAAATGAAATGTCTTGATATTTGTATACCCAGATAGCATGGGTATTGCTTTACAAATATTCCCAGTTATTATGAGTAAAAGGAAAGGAATTGTTACTATTGGTCCTTTAAAAAAAATAATAATAACGATATATTTTTTTTTAAAAAGAAATTTTTGTTCATAAAATTTATCTTTGACGCAAAACCCCATTGTTTTATGTTCGTTTTCCTCAACCCGTCTTTGTTACTTTACTCCTTTGTTTAAATAACCACTCGATTATCTTTTGGGTGTTGTTTATTTCCTCTTCATTAGACTAATCCATGGCAGTCAATCAATCAAAGGAAACAGCTCTGCCTGTTATCAGATGTGATGAAAATCAGCAAAAGCTCCGATTAAAAACCAAAATAAAACATCGTTAATTAAAAATAAGTAGCAAAGGATTTTTTCTTAATCTAAAATGTGTAAATTTGCAAAAAAAAATTATTTAAGCTACACCTTTATTCTTTGATTGCTTCATTGGTTGTCAAGGTTGAGTCGGCTGGTTGAACTCATAAATTCTTTGGGCCAATTTTGAAACAAAAGCTAAATATAAACTGTCAATTACCATATTATATTTTTCGTAATGTTTTGTTTAGGGAGGGGGCTTAATTCATAGAAATAGAGCTCTTTCAACCAATGATTCTGGAATCAAACAAGGAACCATTAGTCATGAGAAAAGATATTTCAGAACGTTTATGTCTAACATTTAAAAAAAAATTAGTTTAATGAAATATTGTCGCTTAGATTTGAAGTACCAAATAATAAAGTAGAAGATAGACTCTTTACTGGTTGGATTACATTTCAATTTTGATTTTAATTCTTTCTACAGATACACAAATATGCATATGTACAGTTCCAATTCATAACGATCATGCTTGGCTAAGTCAAGGTTTAAATATTGTGATTAAGCTGAGATCTTTGAAAGACATTTTTTTTTAAAAATAATGTTATCCCATTCAACAAAATATTAATATTATATTGTTAAAAAAAAATATTTTAAAAAAAACTGTTCGCCCTCTTTTCAGGCAACATCTCTTTTGTATCAGAGTTTCGCAAATCCACCAATTTTAGCTCTTTTTCTAATCGAGACGTTGGTTTCCTGGAAGACATACATATAGGATTGTTTGTTATTTGAATAAAATTGCCGTACAACATGGCATTAAAGGTGTAGTTATTACTCTATATCTCCATCATCTTTATTTTCACCCTCTTTTCCTCACTCTCATATTATGTCTTTGACCCACTCTCTTTTCGAAAACTCTCTCTCTCTCCCTCCCTGTATCTACGTCACCCTTTCTTTTCTCTCTCTCTCTCTCTCTCACTCTCTCTCTCTCTCTCTCTCTCTCTCTCTCTCTCTCTCGATATCGTTTAATTATTGACAACCGAGTATGAAATGATGCTATCAGATATTCAACACTACATTGACAGCCACTGTAAACAATGCATACAAAAACTAAATATTATTAACATACACACACACACACACAACTTCAAGTACCTCTACATGTTTTCCGGATAGACATCGGCGAAGGGAAGACCAAAGTAAAATAATAAAACAACAACTTTTGGCGTATCTATTTTCATCCTAAAGAATTCGCAAAGAATTTGCCTCCGGTGCGCCTACTCGCTGATATTTTAAGACAGACGCAGACCCGGGAATCTTTGCTGTCTGCAGTCTTCACCCCGGAAACAGGTTTTGAGAGAGTGATTTCTGCGAGGGCGGAGGTCACAATGACCTCGGGTAGTATCCTGATCATTGTTAGAGACAACAACCCGTGCATCAAATTTATAAATAGTTTTTTTTAATGTAAAATGACCTAACTTTAAAAAAAAAGTATATGGTGCCTATTACACTACTACCTAAAAATAGATTTAGGACAACCTTTATGAATTATATATTTTTTTAAATTGTTAAATTACTAACACTAAATATTTTCAAAAAGATATCTGTAACAAAAATATATGATTTATCACTTTCATCTTGTGTATTTAAATCTGTCGCTGTCTTTATTGCCCCTTCTCTTGGGAGAAGAGAGATTTCCGTAACAGACGATTCTCGAGGCACCCCTTGCTGAATTTAGAATGCTCGAGACCTTGATTTAAATGAATTAGAAATAGTTAAAAGTAGTTTCCGAACGGCCTCAACTTGATTTGGCCATATTCATATTTAAATGTTTGCGTTTTCTTTATTATACATGTATAGACGGCTCGATCTTCTGGGGTAATTATTTATTATAAGATTTGGGTCATCTAAGTGTCTGAAATTCTAAGATAAGCTGTTTCATTTGTTCATAGAAATTTAGGTAATGGCCAGTTTGGATATATAGCTTCATTCTTTCTTTATTATAATTGTTTAATTTTATGTTTTCAGTTAAAAAATGTTCCAGTTTTATTAAAATTTAATTTACCAGCTTACTCGTCAAGCGTTGCAAAGATGTCAGAAGAAAGTAAATTCAAGTAAAGCAATGAGTTGAAATTTTAGAAAAAAATGTATGCTAGAAACCATCGCGGGAACATTGCTGCTTTATGCATATTATCTGCAACACGGTCTGCATTACGAGTCCACGAGTCCAGGTGAATACATCTCTTAAGCTTTTGCCGCAGTTAACAGGTCTTGAATTTATTAAAGTCTTTGTCAATTTTCTTTGATTGGTTCATTAAGTTTCGACAAAATCCCTTTAACTGTATGCGGTATTAAAAAAAAACATGTAAAATAATAAATTATTCTCATTTGACAAGTTAATGGTCTTCAGCTTTCATTGACATGACACAAAAAGTCTGTCTCTCGGACAAGCCAAACCCGGTTGTAAAAAAGGAGACCAAAGATTTCTTTAAGTACATGTATCACAGGATTGTGTGCAGCTAGTTTAAAAGTATTTGAGTGCAGCTAACAGCTTTAAAAAGTTATTGTTTGTAGGCCTACAACAATAAAATGCTGATATTCGGTTCATCACCATGAAAACTCGCTTGAATATAAAATATTACTTTCAAATGTTTCTTTGTTGTCACACTAACTCAAAGATTTTGGAAGACTGTTACATAACTTTAGTTCTGCTCATTCGAAAGAGAGCACGTCAAAGACATCTTCTTCTGTCCATCCACTCGAAGAATTTTCAGAAGGTACAGTTTAGTGGTAGAGGAACGAAACCCCTTTTAGAGATACATGTTTTCAAATCAATTCTTTCATAATAATGCTGTGCTGATCCAAATGTACAACCGAAAGTCATTGACAGAATCTCCAAATGGCATGTTTTCAAACAGTGCAACTCTATGTTTAGAAAATTGCATTGTGACCCAAAATAAATTATTTTAAAATGTGTAAATAGTTGACATCTAAATAACTAAATTGGTTTCAAAAGAGAAATGTGACACAAAAATAATACATGAAACAACTGATCAATAACAATAGTGAATAGGTTTGTGAATAACTTTTATAGGTATAAAAATTACAAATGATACTTTTCAAAGCTAAGGTCTCTCCTGGTCAAATAGTGTATTCCCCCCTCCCCCACTCTCTTAGAAGAGTAGCAGTCATTCATCCTTGGGGTGGTGCAAGCAGGCAATATGATGAAACACTGGACGAGTCAACATTTGAAGACCACTGTAGACCATCCAGGCCATCCATATCGATTCGGAGGTTTAAAAAAATCGCCTGTTCGACTATTCCACTTTTCACAGAAATTCGCTCCTCCCCACACGCTACCGTAGGCAGCGATGAAGCACTGACAGCCCAGAGTGGAGGGACGCAATGGTTGGACTGCTCATTCCGGCTAAAACCAGCAAAGGACTGGAACAAAGTGGAATGCTTTTTCCGACCAAAAACAACAAAATGGCCTACTCATTCTGGCCAAATTCAACTGACTGGAACAAAATGAACGCCTGAGGCTACAATATTAAACAAATGTGTGACTTTTGACCCCAAACCATTTTTCCAGCATCCAGTAACTAATACCCATGTAATGTATCAATTTTGACTAAACAGTGACGTATCCCGATGAATGCAAGCGAGTCACAGTTAACCCTCCTAAAAATATATTTGAGTCAGAAAGACCAATACCTTGATATGGAGTCCTTAAATAATGAAGACAAAGAAGGAATTAGGATAAGCTTGTTTTAAATTTACTGCATTCTACGTCCTGCCAACACATGATGAATTGTTTTCACATGATTAAAAGCATGGTATTTAAAAGACAATGAATAAAATGCTATCCAGTTTGTGGGACTTCACCTGTCGTGGTTTGTTACCTGCAATATTACGGCCAGGTGTGTAACAACAACAAAAAAGGCGGGAGAGTAACTCGTCCTAGAGCGTTCTTCAGAATCAGCCCCACCCCACCCCAGCCCTCATTGTTGGAGCTACATATCAAAAAGGAAGATCTAGTATTGTGTGTGACTAACCTTCCTTATTAGCGGTGAATAGTGTGTGTCTCAAAAAAAGGCAACTACCGCTTGTGGGGAAATGGACCACATACTACCAGGTAAAAATGTGTGGGATGGGTGGAGGGGTGGACAAGATATTGTTAGTTGTTTTTTGTTGTTGTAAATACCCAAAGATAATAGGTAGCTCGCCCTGGAAGTGACATTTTTAGACATTCAGTTGAAATCTTCTTTATTTGGGGAGTGGTAACGAAGTGCTTGTAAGGAAGTATGCTTGATAAAAAGAGGTGGGGTGGGGGGCGGGGTTTGGACTATAATAGCGATATTTAGATTTGTGCCTTAGACTGTGGGTCTTTCTTTTGTTTCTCCAGCCATGAAAATTATTCCCGGTACGCGTTCAAAAGAGAACTAGTCCTACGGCTAAGTTTGAAAGACTTAAAAGGTCTACCCTATTGGTTTCTTTATAAATTATTAGTCTCAGCAAGACTTGTTTTCATAAAGATTTCCTTTAATTTTTAGAGCATGGAATCGGATGGCCTCTTGTTTGACAAAAATTACCGTAAGTTCTTAGTCAAAAAGGTTCAAGGGGTTAATAATTAATTATAGATTGAGTGAGACTAGAAACCAGTGCACGAAATTCTAAAAAAATGTTAAAAAGTTATACTGCAAAATATAACATAATGCAGAATGTTTAGGTTTTTTCTCTTCATGGTTTATTTTTTTACAAATAACATAAAGCGGATACTTCTCATTCGCCCGTTTGAAGAACATTAGAGACTCTTGTATCTTGGTCATTTGAAAATTAGCAGAGGACTTTTACTCCTCGGGCTTTTAAGAACATCTGAGGACCTTATGTTATTTTGTGAATGATAATGTTTGAAATTTGATTTTTATTGGAGGCCCCCTTATTATTAAAGGCCCTAACAATCGGGCAGTTTTCTAAATCGGCTCTGACCTTTCAAGTAACCACTGCTCTACAGTCATCCCATTACTTCTCAATCTAATTATTGACATTATAGGAGTATGTGAGAATTTGGAGTTGACCTATGACAACACAGTACCTTTAGTACCTTTACGGATCCTTTATTTACCTTGTCAAGTTTTTAAAGGGGAGCTAATCCTAGAGAACACAAATGTTCAAGAAAGAGACTCAAACAATTTTTGGGGAAAACTCGAAAACAAACGGCAAGCATGAAAAAGGTGGCTTAGTCAAAAAGAAAAGTAAGCAATGAGTCAGTAGGGAGAAGAAATTATTCAGTGGGGGGAAAGGTAGCTGAGACCGTTCCTCAGATCATACGCGGGTCTGGCCAAGGTGGCCCGCCCGGCCGGATGTCTTTAAGGAACACAAGTACAAACCGGTGTTAATTTTAGCAACTTGGGCATTGTAGTCTTCTTGCGGATGTGTTTCAAACATGTAAACTTGAAGTTTAAATTTTTTTAAAAATAAAAAATTACTGATTTTGAATTCTCTACCCCCTCCCCTTACCAACCAAAGTACACGCTTTCAGCGGATTCCCTTAGAATTAAAAATAGCTGCTTTGCAATGGTATATCAATGCTATCGTGTTATTAATATGACTCTTGTTTTAAAGAATAAAGGTTTAGTGGTTAATCACTCTTTAGAATTATATTTCTTCCGTCTCCTTTATTAAGTGCGTTAACAAGCAAGAAAGCTAAAAGAAATGCCAAATATCCTGACACTTATTCTTCATCAACCAGGGCGTTTAAAAGTGAACAGTCGATTAGTGGGCTAATGATGCCACTGGGAGTAAATTACTAGGAAAAAAATAGCACAATCTTGAATAAGCACCAAAACATGATGGACTCTTGCCACACCCCCCCCCCGAAAATCAATGTGTCCCTTTGCCATCGACATCACTAAAGCTTATTTTAGCCATTGTGATAAAGCAATTGACTTAATGTGACAATGTCATCAGTTACGCAGGGAGAATTTGTCCATGAGCTTTAAGGGCCTTTATGTCTTTTTTTATACAAGTTAAGGATTTACTTCTATATGTATACATTTTTATCAAGGAAATTAAGAGAAAATAAAATTAATAAATGGGAAGTCAAAAAAACATAACATATCTCTTTCAGAAAACCATTCACATCAATCTTCTCCAAACCCAACACAGCCCATTATACCAAAGTATCTCAAACCAAGTATCTCTCAAAACCCAATTATAATAATTTATGTCGAATATACCCAACAAATTTTATCACTAGTAGCATTCCATTATATTAAAATATCTAGTTGTGAAACTTCACTAAATTTTTGGCAATAATAGAAATTCCGCTTTCCCGCATGAGTCAGTGGATGATTTTGACTTTGAACATGTAAATTTGTGTGTGTCTCCTTGTGGTTTACGCGCGTGAGTGCGTTTGGAAAGAAATGGTACAGCAAGCTTGTGCATTAGGACTTAGAAGATGGGAAAGAAACGATGCTATCATTCTGATTTCGTATTATTTGATGCAGTATCGACTAAGGCAAGAAAGTTTGAGTCTCCTCAAATGCACACTTGCTTGTGCAAAGATTACATATGTGTTGTTTCAACGATTGACTCAAATAATTAAACATATGCAATAATAATTTTGTCAAGTTTAAGCGTTTCATATTCGACGGTACACATTTTTACATTTTAAAATTTTAAAAACCGTAACAACCAGCGTTTTTGACTATAAATCCTTTATATTTGAGACATAACTAAAAGTATTGATTATGTTCAATATAATACGCACCGCGCGACAGACTAGCAAAACATTTACAGATCGGGAAACTACTATAAAAGAATGTTCAATATAATATGCACCACAGCGCGCGACTGGAAAATATTAAAAAGGTTGTTCTATATAATTCGCACCGCGCGACAGACAAGCACAAAAATGTACATGTTACATAGAGCTAAACTTTAAAAAATATATTTCATTTATTTACAGTACATGCGATCGATGTGAAATTTTAATAAATCATTTTCATCGTCGCCACGAGTCTGCTTGCAAAATGTTAGCTGGATATGATACGGCGAAGTGGGTTAAAAATTGATCCAAAGTTGTTCTTTTTGGCAATGAAGCAAAGAGTTAATATAAAGGATTTTAAAAGAATCAGCAGCTAGAATAATGGACTATTTGACATAACTGGAGAGAATTTGAGTCAATGACGTATCTATGATCAGGATTTCTCACGCTTTGCTGCCATTTTCTCACTGATAATTTTGGAAAATGTGACTGTTATAGTTTCTTCCACACAAACCAGACTTCGCCTCCATTAACCACACTTGAATGTCAGACAAGGATAAAGCTCAGTTGTCTCAAGTATACCAGCGACTATCCGACGCCGGCTCCGTATCCGGCTCCTAGGTAAAACACAAGATATTCCGAAACCTCTCAACCTTTAACTTCTCGGATAGAGAGATGATTCGAGTACAGTCGAATCCTGGTCAAGACTTTTTTTTTCCCCGCGCAACGGTTCCAAAATTTTACCGACAGCCGTATGTACACTTGATGACGTCATATACTTTAACGGTCGAACGTACAAAATAACGTTTTGGGTGGTGACGGGGTGTGCCTTATCGTGGCCATAACAGACGAGTGGCACAGATGACAATAACGTCTCGCTGGTTTTGGGGGGATTCCCTGCGTAGGTACCGGACATGCAAACTGGTATTTCGGGGGTAGTTTTGCTTGAGCATTATATCATCGAGTCGTACGTGCGATTGCCGGTGATGTTGTAATGACTGTCGTAAAATGTTATGATCTTCTCGCCGAGTTATCCCGTCTTAGTTGCGGCCTGACGTAAAGACACCAACCACCCTGATTAGACCATTTGCCACATAATTGATGCAGTTGATAGTTGATGCAGTTAGGACAATTAAACAACCCCGTAAAAACAAAGTTCTTGACTATAAATCCCTTATATATGAGACATAACTAAAAGTATTGATTACGTTCCATGTAATACACACCCGCGCGACAAACATTTACAGACTGAACGTGACTGAACTCCCCTAGCTGTAAAACACAGGGATGTGGTCATCGATGGCTAGGGTGAACTCTAGTTTAAAACAATGCCGGATCCGAGTGTAAACAGCTGATGGACATGTCTCCGAAAAAATAATTTAATAACAATTTAAGAATACAGGTGACCAAACAGGTTTAACATTTGCTATGGATTTTAGAAAAAATAATTTTCGCCACAAAAATCAGTGGACCAATTATTGCATATTATGGCTTTGTCGCATTGCAGTGATACGCGGAGCAATCAGAATATCAAAGCCGTGTCCATCTTGTAAGGTTCGTATACGGGTCAGTGACTTTTCGATTCGTAGCACTTACATAAACACCAAGTAAACTGTCTTCTCTTGAATGACGTAAAATTTTACTCTTGTATTTTATCTGCGAAAGAAACATATCTTGCACTCTGACTAAAGTCCAAAGCATATATTTTATTTCTCAAATTATTCATAATCGTTATCGCTGTTAAAACATTACGGGAATATTCGTAGTGACAATAGTATTGTAAATCACATACATTTGACTTTTAATTATCTATTCACACAAATTCTTATATTGTAACGTTTGTCACCAAATTTCATGATTGGGAGAGTTTTGACGCTGCGCAGTTTTTTAGATAAATGTAGTTGTCGGTCAGTTTTCAAGGCGTTGCTCAAAAGTTTAAATATCACCACGCCATTGTGTGACTCAGTGATTCAGTGGTATTGTATTGGGGGTTAAATGAAGTCAGAAGTTTTGACTCATTTGGGGTCAGTTTTTCATTTCCTCTTTAGATATTGTGTTCTGGCCCCTTCATATTCTCGTTAACCCAACATAATTACACGATCAAAACTTTTCTGATAAATCCCCCTTCTTATTGTTAGTAGGCCTGCTAATATGTTTTATTTAAAAGAAGTCTTGAATCTATCAACCAAAACGTCATTGCAGGTTACAATTTCTTTACGATGTCTAAACATAGTTTTTAAAATCAGAAATTCCCGTAACCTAAATGTAAGGAGATGCTGCGTTTATTTTTTATTTTTATTTTTTTTGGAGTAGACGTCATTGTCCAGGTTTTGGAAATATGTATCGCTTAGCTGTCATAGCAGGTTTGAGCTTTTAATTGACGTAAAAATACTCTTCCCACTCCGGAATGTCGTCTTATTGTGCATATTATAAGTTTATTTCAGGATTTTACACACTTGTTACGACGATCTTTTTAAGTTTAAAAAAATAAAATTTTGTATTAGTTGATTTATTTAAAAAAATATTTTTCGGGTTCTTTATTTTTCTTTGTTGTTGTATAGTTGTTGTTTTTTTACTCTAAAACCCACTATTTGAGAAAATTTTTACTAATGCAGATTCGAATTAGTGAGTGTTTTTACTACTTTCTTTCTCGCTCTCACTTCCATAACCTACGGTCACACCCGAGAACCACCCCCCCCCCGGCTCCTTATCATCAAGATTTAACCTACTTGTATTGACTCCATGAAGTAAATAATCAGTATATTTTCCACCACTCACCGTTTGATTCTATGTGTATGTTACTTCTGGGGGTAAAAGTTAGCTGTTAGGGATTGAACTTGGCACTTTTAAGGCTCTGATAACGTATGCATCACTATTGAATCAACTGCAAAATTCAGTTTCATAGATCTTTGGTCTCAACCACATTTGAAATAAATTAGTATTCTTTCCTTTTAACTTGGCAATGTTTAACAATCTTTAGCTTATTCCTTATCTAAGTTTTAGTTAATGGTTAACGTCAACATAATCGCATTGGCTTATCTCAAACGATCAACCACAAAATAAAAGAAAAATAGCATGACAAAGACAAGCCTTCGGTGAGTTTATATAAATATCTATGGGCATCCATACCGAGTTATTTATTGCCTTTTTTTTATTCATACATGTGTAGTTCTTTAGCGAGCGCTCTGGGTCAGTGATAGGGGATAGTAGATACATATATTTAAATCTATTAATAGAATCAATATAATATGAATCTATTAGTGGAATCAAATCAATGTCACCATATTATGACCCAAAAATTTACAGGTGAAGGCAAATGTTTACTAATTTTGTTAAATTTAATATAATTTAGGATATGACGTTTATCCAACAGGCCAACAAACTTTGCGAGTCTATCTCCCTTTTATGGGTATGTCCCAAGTAATTTACTGCATCGCCCTGCATTTTCTTATGTGGTGAACCATTAGTAGTTAGTAGTTGCTCCACAAGCCAAGTCTGGAAACCCTGCCCAAAATGGTTAACTTCTGATTTAAAAATAAAATAATTGTATGTATTTTTAACGCTAAGAAAGTCCTCCGCTGATCTGGAGAGGGATGGGCGCAGCCAGGTCTATAAAGCCCGAGAATGTTCTAATGGAAACATTAGACCCCCCTACGACTACGGGGTTATAACGACCACGAGGTTATGGGACTAAAAAAAACAACATATGTATTTTTAAAATTTTAATATTATTATTTTTATTATTTTTATTTTTAATTATTGTTTTTTGGTTATTTGGATCATATCTAATATAAAATAAAGAGTTTTATTATATAATGCATCACAAGCACACTCTCCCTGGATTAGGAAATAGGAACCAGAATCGTCAAGGCTGCATCATTAATGGCTAGGCCGAATCAAAAAGGGTGGAACAATGCACAGCTCACAGATAGGACGAAAAATCACTGTGTACAGGCCTGCGTGCTCAGCACACTCCTCTATGGCAGTGAGAGCTGGACGACCTACGCCAAGCAAACAAAACAGCTCAACAGCTTCCACTTACGATGCTTGCGTAGGATTCTACGCATCAAGTGGCAGGACAAGATCACCAATGTCGAGGTACTCAGAAGAAGCCATATGCTGAGTATGCACTCAATTCTGAGTGAGAGGCGCCTGCGGTGGTTAGGTCATGTCCGCAGGATGAGCTCGGAGCGCATTCCTAGAGCCTTGATTTATGGTGAGCTGGCAAACTGTATGAGAAAAAGAGGTCGCCCCTGCTTGCGCTTCAAGGACGTCTGCAAGAAAGACATGTCATTGGCACAGATAGACCATACAACATGGGATACCATTGCCGAGGAGCGCACCTCCTGACGGGCTAAAGTGCGTGAGGGCATTCATGTCGCGGAAGCATTCCTCATAGCTTTGAGTGAAGAGAGAAGGGCCAGGAGAAAGGGCCGGGGGGGGAGGGTCAGAGGAGCAAGAGTACACGCCATCATCTCATGAGGACGGACGGGTTGCCATACCAATATATATATATATATATATATATATATATATATATATATATATATATATATATATATATATATATATTAAATTGAATAGGCATAACGATGTTAAGTTAAAGGACATGGTCAAGTATTCAAAATTATATTATTCTAATAAACAGAAAAGAAATAGTGAAAATAAGTTAAACAAACAATTGGAAATGACATCTTCTGTCTTTTTGCTATAAACACAAAGAGCATATTTTCTCACCATATAAATGAAATTGTATGATTTTATGACTGATAATATTTCTTTATGTGGCTGGTCTATGTGGTAATGCAGAAATTAACCGGGCATTGCTGTAAATCTAGGGTTGATCCATACCCTCCCCAGCCGTAAAAGGAAAAAAAAAGACTTGAATATCAGAGTCAGGAATAGATCTGATAACGCTAATAATTATACTATTGATATATTTATAACTTTTTAAAAAATTGTGTTAAGTAGATTGATTTTTGAGACACCAGATAAGCCAGCAGCAAAAATATTGAATGAATATATATATATATATATATATATATATATATATATATATATATATATATATATATATATATATATATATATATATATTGGGGCTGTTAACCGTTAATTTAAATTTAATCGTTAACTTTTGAAAAATGTACGATTAATTAATCGTTAATTTCTATCAAAGCCAAAAATTAAAATGTATGATGTCATTAGTAACACTTATTAAACGTTTTTGTCGAAAATCTAAATAACACTGGGATTTCTCCTTTATATGTCATCTTGTAACCAACTACGCAAAAAGACAATTGTTTGGACATTATTTGGTTCAAGTGATGAGCGGGTCTAAATGACAATATAACTGGCCAAGCTGAACAATCATTCACATGGAACTGAGCTAACTGGTATGCACAAAACGGTCTTGGCAAGGAATGACATTATCGGATATCGCAGGGGCGGATTAAGACTGCACGGGGCCCCTGGCTGCAATTCAAACTTGGGTCCTATCCAGCCAGTGTACCTTTAGATAAAATGATTGCTAGCAGCTAATTTAAGACTGTAACTTGTAACTATTCAGCAAAATAGATTGTATATGAAAAAACATAAAACGAAGAAATAACTGTTTGCCTGTATCGTAAAATTTAGTGTATAAGACAATATAAAGAATAAAAATACAAATTCAAAAATATGTCAGGGCATCGATCCCGCGACCGCTTGCACCAAATGCCTATACAATTTTGAATAGACCAGCTGAGCTCAGTGCGTAAATTGTCAATTTACGACATATAAGTGATATTCTTATACTAGATTGTTCCGGGGCGCCGTGGCGCCTTCGGCGCCCACTTCTTTTAGGGCGCCTACGGCGCCCACCTTATTCATAAGCAAAAATTAAACTTGCTGAAATGTTCACAAAGTATTTTTATAGGGGCCGTCCATAAAGTACGCCACTTTTTTGTCAAAACCCCAAGTAACTTATCCTTGTTTGATAAATACGAAATATTAAACTTCCTGAAATGTACACAAAGTATTTTATAATTATAAATCATCAAATCCTATTTTTACATCGTTCCCTTTTTCCAAAATTAAGATATAAGCTAAAGCAATGACGTCATATAATATATTTTTTACAGCGCGTCTTTAATTTGTAATTAATTTTGCACACCTTTTGATGCACACCTTGTGTTAAATATAAGATCAACCAATGACGTCATATTAAATATTTTTACAGCGCTAATCACCACACGATTTTTTAAAACTGCTATAGACTGTTCTACATCATCAGCGTTCCACATCCAATGAGTGACTTGGGCTTTTATATTATATATACTAGATTGTTCCGGGGCGCCGTGGCGCCTTCGGCGCCCACTTCTTTTAGGGCGCCTACGGCGCCCACCTTATTCATAAGCAAAAATTAAACTTGCTGAAATGTTCACAAAGTATTTTTATAGGGGCCGTCCATAAAGTACGCCACTTTTTTTGTCAAAACCCCAAGTAACTTATCCTTGTTTGATAAATACGAAATATTAAACTTCCTGAAATGTACACAAAGTATTTTATAATTATAAATCATCAAATCCTATTTTTACATCGTTCCCTTTTTCCAAAATTAAGATATAAGCTAAAGCAATGACGTCATATAATATATTTTTTACAGCGCGTCTTTAATTTGTAATTAATTTGCACACCTTTTGATGCACACCTTGTGTTAAATATAAGATCAACCAATGACGTCATATTAAATATTTTTACAGCGCTAATCACCACACGATTTTTTAAAACTGCTATAGACTGTTCTACATCATGAGCGTTCCACATCCAATGAGTGACTTGGGCTTTTATATTATATATAGTTTCTCTTTGTGAGCCAATCAAATCAGGTTTTTCCGATTACTATTTTAAGACTATTATATCGGAATAGAGATCACATTAATAAATAATAGATACGAATTTATTAATTTGTTTAATTTATAAAAATTTCAGCGATTCATATAAGCATTTGTCCATTTTTATTACAAAATATACTAAATTTGGGGGCCCCTACATCATCGATGGCCCCTGGCTTTAGCCCGTTCAGCCCCCCCCCTTAATCTGCCATGGCCATAGGCAAAGTGATATCGGTGTTCATTAAGTTT
Organism: Ampullaceana balthica; assembly: GCA_944989445.1. Lineage (NCBI taxonomy): Eukaryota > Metazoa > Mollusca > Gastropoda > Lymnaeidae > Ampullaceana > Ampullaceana balthica. The sequence goes on along the minus strand of CALYLW010000073.1, from coordinate 16,513 downwards.
CTACCGTTGTAGAGGGTTAATGGATTCAGGACCTTTCATCTCCATTTTGTAACGCAGTAATTCATCAGAAGAGATGTCGCTATTTTCTGTCTCTGAGTAAGACTCCATTATTGCCATTAGCTTAATACGCTTTTCGTTGGGTTTGATAAGGGGGAGTAGTGCTAGAACCATAATAGGCAAAATTTATCAACATTTTGAAAATTCCCGTCAGTCTATAGTTTAAAACCAAAATGTTTCGCGTAATCGTCAGGAAATTTATTATTTATCCACCGCTATTTTATTATTTTTTTTTATTACTTTTTGAGTTCCAATAATTTGTAAGTGACGGGTCGATAAATCGTTAAAAAAATTTAATCGTTAAAAAATTGTAACGATTAATCGAGAAATTAATCGTTCATTTCCGCAGCCCTAATATATATATATATATACAATTTTGTTTTTGTTCAATGATCCTAGCAAATGCCCCAAGCTTGGGCTGCAAATGATATTATTTCAGGTGGTGAACCTAATTAAAAATGAATAAATGAATAAATCATTCTTTGTATTTAAGAAATCGGTTCGCTTATATGAAGAATACATTGCAAATTTAAGTTTTGTAAATATAATTTATCTAAAAATAGTTAATAGCTGCATAAAATATATTATATAATCTATTTTAAATAAATATATTCCCACTAGTTATTAAATTGCTGTTGCTTTTTAAAAAAAGATTGAATGTCACTCATAATTTTTAACAGTCCCGATGTTAATATCAATGTAAACTAGTAGCTCACAGAGCATTTGCTGAACGTTTCGATTATTTTCTTTGTGGTGTTACTTGCAGGGGAAACGAAACAAATCTTACAGAAGATCTTCATTCCGATCCTAATCACCTGGTCGTATACGATATTGCTGACCCTTAACCAATCCTAAATCGTCTTCAGCCAACCAGAAACGCTCAAATATAGATCACGTGCAAAAATAAAGGTATGGAGATCTCAAGGGATCCCCTTGCTCCAATTCTCACGCCGCGTTCATTCATAACTGAGACGCGCTCTCATTTTCGGTCTTTATCAGCCCTTTGTTGGGCGGCCTTAAGACTATTTTCGGCGTTGTTTAGTGAACCCTGACAATCTTCTTGAATGGCATTCCATTCCAGAGAACACCGGTTGTGACAAAATGGTTGTAGGGACAGCGAAAGCAACGTAGCGCTTCTAAGAAAACGGCTGTTTCGGTGAATGATAAGCTTTCAAAAGAATATACCTGACGGAAATGTCTAGCAATGACTTGTTCATGTATGACAAACTGGTATTTGTAAAGAGCATTTTAGGCAAATCAATACAATTAAACGGTAACAAAATAAAATTGGCCTTTCCAGTTATTAACAAATGGTAAAATTATTACATAGATCGACACCGTGTTTGGGTGGAGTGAGACATGAAATCATTCTCTCTCTTTCTCTCTCTCTCTCTCTCTCTCTCTCTCTCTCTCTCTCTCTCTCTCTCATCTCTCTCTCTCTCTCTCTCTCTCTCTCTCTCTTTTGTAAAGGAAGTATATCCGCTTATTGTTATCTTTGAGAATGTCAGTAAAAACAATGAACATTATGTGCACAAGTGGTTAAAGTGTGAATACGTTCACATTTATTAGGTTTGGTTGTTTTCAGGTTGAGAAATATTATGGAATGTAAGATCAAATACAGATAACCGGAAAATTATTATTTCATTTTTTTAGCTTTTGCACATATGCGAAATTTCTTAATATGTACATGTGAGACTTTCGATGTCAAAAAAGCATTTATTCCTTAGGTCATCTTGTTTAGAATAGTTTTAATTTAACGTCAAGAAGAACGGGCCACGCTAGTGATCATAATTGTAAGGGCTCAATAACAATGAAAATAAAAAGCTATAAACTTCAACTAACTCCGTGAATTTCTTTGGCATTGCTTCACTTCGAAAACGGGTCACGTGAGGAAAAATCGAAGATATAATTTTAGAATCAATCCGTGTCAATTTCTTCTGTTGTCTGTGTTATCTGTTCAGAGTCATTCGAGTTGCATACTCTGGAGTTAAGAAGAGTGGGATAAGAGGGAGGCTAAGTAAGGGGGGATTTTTTAATTTACCCGCGGGGGGATTTTCTGTTGAGTTTATTAGTCAAACCAATTTATATATATATATATATATATATATATTATTATATAGCAACACATTTATTCGTTGTATTACCCAGTTAAATTTTTGCCGACAAACTGAACACAACATTTTTGTTTCTGACATTTTCGAACATATTGATAAATAAAATTTAATTTACAAAGTCTTATAATATGAGTATCAATCACAGAATCAAAATCCAATCACATAATCTTTCAGCCATAAAATAAATTTAACTTCAGAAATTACTTTGGAGAAAAAAATCTTTAAATTTAAAAATTACTTTATTTTTAAATAAAAGGTGTTGAGTTCTCTGAATACTCGGGATGTTGACTTAATTTATGCACACAAGATTACGAGCAGAACAAAAGTGTGTATGTGGATTTAAGGGGGGTGTGAAGAAATTCGTGTTTTATACATTATACTTTGTCATATTTAATCTGGCCGTAATTCTGATAATATTTTCAGAGCTTGCCGACGTATTTTGAGAAGTTTGGGTACTGAAGAAGGTCCACGCGTTCAAATAAAAGAAGATGTCTAATGAAGAGATGTTCATTTTAAAAATACATTAAGATCAAAGATGCACGTCTTATAGATCGACACCAGGTTGTTCAGCAATACCATGACACTGATTAATGATAATTTGTCTGGCTAATCTGGGGGGGGGAGGTGAGAGTACAGACACAAAAAGCAGCACTAAGTAAATAAAAATAGCAAGTAAACGTGTAGACATGTACACTGAGGTTGTTGTTACCCGCCTCCCATTTAATACTACCATCCCTTAAACATAAACTGTGATTGGTCAACCCTAGCGAGGGTTAGACATAGTTAGGGTTGCTAATTGATTATTGTTGTTTTTTTTTCTTTCGAAAACTGATTATTGATTATGTAACTCCGATTTTAAACCGATTATCGTTTTATAGCTGACTTCATAGAAGTTAGGGTTGTACCGAATTTCGCCTGCAAATGTCTCAAAACCAACAATGAGTTGGCAGTTTCACCCCCCCCCCACCGACGTTCACTCGCATTGTTTTGATTTCTTCGTGCTGTAGTTTGTGTCCGTTCTTTCTCCACTTTCTTTCCACTCTCCGTGAGCAAGTCTGCGGTGTATGCTACGCCGTGGGGCGTCTAGTTAATTTTTAAATCCCTTATATTAACTTCGAAATCTTGTCTGTCTTCGTACGTCGGTCGGTCGGAAAAACAAAAGTAAAAAAGGAACCACTTCCCGCGATCCGATCCGCTGAAATTTGGCACACGGACCCGCCTCACCCATCAATGGATCGTATCAAAATTTCAGATCGATCGAACGCACCGTAATTAAATTAATGCATTTTTTAGTTTATCCTTATATAACGTATGTAATTCAAATTCGCGGTTTGTTATTGCTTTTTTTCCACGTGAGAGTTTAAGTTGACGCTTTGACGGGACCCATCGAAGTACCGGCGTGCTTTTGTTTACATTTTACGTGTCACGCTGAGCTCGGTCAAGCGATCGGTGAAGTGACTTTTACCCTCTCCCAGCAGAGTTATGAAGCAAAGTTGGGTTAAGACAGATTCAGTCTGTAAATGTTTGTCGCGTTTGAAAATAATCAATACTGTTAGTTATGTCTCATATATAAGGGATTTATAGTCAAAAACTTTGTTTTTTACGGGTTTGTTTTATTAATTACTAGCAAAATACCCGCGCTACGCTGCGGAAAATAGGATTTCAGTTACCGTTGAGAACCCGCGTAACACAAATTCAAAACACCAATTGATTTCAATCTGGATCATGATGAATATAATACACCGTCTTGTCTGTCTGTCTGTCGTAGTCCCGCAGAAAGACAAAAACGAAAAGTAAAAAATGATACACTTCCCGTGATCCTATCGAGCTGATAATTTAATTTATTTTTCGTCTGCTACCATTGGGGGAGGGTACTCAACAGTTTCCCAAAGTTTCGTGCTCCTAACTACACGGGAAGTTAGATATTTAATGATGAGTCTGTTATATATAGCTCATATAAGAAAAAAACAATATTTGAGCCCCCGGCCCCCTAGTGAATAATAATTTTATATTTGGTTGTGATTGTTATCATCGCGGGAGGGTACTCAACAACTTTCCAAAGTTTCATGCTTCTACCTACACGGGAAGATGAGGAATTAGTGTTCATTCAATTTTATATAACCCATATACGAAAAAAAAACGGTTTTAGGGCCCCGGCCAACCATGAGTGAAATTTTTAAATTTTCTTTTCGCCAATTATCGTCATAAGAGTGTACTAATCAAGTTCCCAAAGTTTAAGCTTCTACATTCACGGGAAGTTGGAGAATTAGTGTTGAGTCAGTTTTTAATATTAGAAAAAACTATATTTGGGCCCCCGGTCCCCAGTAAGTGATAATTTAAATATGTTTTTCGCTTGTTAAAATCGGGGAAGTCAACTACTCAGTGTTTCACACTTCTACCTACACGGGCAATATGAGAATTTGTGATTTTCAGTTTTTATATAGCTCATATAAGGAAAGAACTTCATTTGGGCCCCCGGCACCCAGGAAGTGATAATTTAATTTTTTTTCGCCTGTTACCATTGCGGGTTTGTCCTCAACAACTTCTAAAAGTTTCATACTTCTGCTTACTCGGGAAATAGGAGAATTTGTGATTTTCAAATTTTATATAGGCCATATAAGGAAAAAAACTTTTTTGGGCCCCCGGCCCCCATGAGTCTAAATTGTAAAATTCTTTTACGCCAATTTTCGTCGCGAGAGGCTACACACCAACTTCCCAAAGTTTCATGCTTCTACCTACACGGGAAGTTGGAGAATTAGTGATGAGTCAGTTTTTTTATTTTTAGAAAAAAACTACATTTGGGCCCCCGGCCTCCATTAAGTGATAATTTAAATATTTATTTCGCTTGTTACCTTCGTGGAAGTGTAATTATCAACCACCCCAAGTTTCATGCTTCTATCTACACGGGAAATATGAGAATTAGTGATTTTTAGTTTTTATATAGCTCATATTAGGAAAAAACTTCATTTGGGCCCCCGGCCCCCAGGAAGTGATAATTTAATTTTTTTTTCACCTGTTACGATTGCGGGTTTGTCCTTAACAACTTCTAAAAGTTTCATGCTTCTGCCTACTCGGGAAATAGGAGAATTTGTGATTTTGAAATTTTATAAAGGCCATATAAGGAAAAAAAACTTTTTTGGGCCCCCGGCCCCCATGAGTGTAAATTGTAAAATTCTTTTACACAAATTTTCGTCACGAGAGGCTACACAACAACTTCCCAAAGTTTCATGCTTCTACCTACAGGGGAAATTGGAGAATTAGTGATGAGTCAGTTTTTTTATATAATAAAAAAACTACATTTGGGCCCCCGGCCCCCATTAAGTGATAATTTAAATTTTTTTTTGCTTGTTACCTTCGCGGAAGTGTACTTATCAACTACCCAGTGTTTTATGGTTCTACCTACACGGGAAATATGAGAATTTTGATTTTCAGTTTTTATATAGCTCATATAAGGAAAGAACTTCATTTGGGCCCCCGGCCCCCAGGAAGTGATAATTTAAATGTTTTTTCGCCTGTTAACATTGCGGGGTTGTACTCAACAACTTCCCAAAGTTTCATGCTTTTGCCTACTCGAGAAATGAGAAAATTAGTGATTTCATATTCTATATAGTCCATATTAGAAAAAAAAACGTTTTTGGGCCCCGGGCCCCCAACAGTGTGAATTTTAAAATTCTTATTCGCCAATTATCGTTGGGAGAGTGTACTCAGCAAGTTCCCAAAGTTTCATGCTAATACCTACACGGGAAGCTGGAGAATTAGTGATGAGTCAGTTTTTTTATATAAGAAAAAAACTACATTTGGGCCCCCGGACCCCATTAAGTGTTATTTTAAATATTTTTTTCGCTTGTTACCATCGCAGAAGTGTGCTTATCAACTACCTAGTGTTTCCTGCTTCTACCTACACGGGAAATAGGAGAATTAGTGATTTCTAGTTTTTATAAAGCTCATATAAGGAAAAAACTTCATTTGGGCCCCCGGCCCCCAGGAAGTGATAATTTAATTTTTTTTCTCCCGTTACCATCGCTGGGTTGTACTCAACAACTTCCCAAAGTTTCATGCTTCTGCCTACTCGGGAAATAGGAGATTTGGTGATTTTCAAATTTTATATAGGCCATATAAGGAAAAAAAACGTTTTTGGGCCCCCGGCCCCCATGAGTGTTATTTTAAAAAAAAATTTACTCCAATTTTCGTCGCGAGAGACTACTCGACAACTTCCCAAAGTTTCATGCTTCTACCTACACGGGAAGTTGGAGAATTAGTGATGAATGAGTGAGTGAGTGAGTGAGGGCTTTGTCTTTTATTAGTATAGATAAAATGTTAATAAAAATAAAAGTACAATAATAAATACGAAATGCTGAAAAAATTTATTAAAATTCCCAAATCATTTCCTCTTTTCCATGAAGCCTCTGTTTGCAAGTGGTTTGGAAGAAAACCTGGCAAATTTCAACAGAAAAATATAGAGTTTTAATTTCATTTTTCACACACTTAGGGGCCGTCCATAAATGACGTCACGCACCTAGGGGGGGAGGGGGGTCACACTTTTGTGACGTTGCGTGACGAGGGGGGGGGAGGGGGGTTGAAGAAATGTGACGTCACATCAAAGCGGTAACTTTAAATAAAACTTCACTGAAATATTTGGTCACTTACAATTTATTTAATGACTTTTTTCTCGTTTTTAAAAAAAAATCAGTGCTTCTCAATGTGCTGGTCGGTAGGCCATCAGACGCTGGTTGGCGTATGCTATCAAGACACGAAAATTAAATCTAATTATAATCCTTAAGTTTGAGAATCCACAAGATAACATATGAAATTGTTACACTGCGTCGTTTGATGTTGACATCAAAGCATTTGTGATCTAACCGCAGCTCCGTTTGGTTCTCTCATGCCCGTTACCACAAAATATACAAGTTTATGTATGCGTTACAAGACTCTAGGTCCTGCTCACGTGACTCGGGGATTTGGGGGAGCGTCTTTAGCACCCCCACCCCTCCACCCCCGAAAATGCTACTGGTGAGTTTTACAAACATGACAAGTGTCTAAAAATGATTTGAATAGGATTATGTGTAGATATTTTAAGTCAAAACGACAAGGAATATCCTTTTTCTTTAAAAGGGGAGGGAGGGAATCTATTTGATAGAATTAAAAACGTTTTACGTTTGATATAAATGTTCGATGGTTTTTGATAAAACGCCCCTGGCCATTCTAGTCTTCCAGATCAGTGCTTCTCATAGTGGTGGTCTGCGGACCGATGCCAGTCCGTGGGCCATCCGCTGCAGGTCCGCAGATGTTCTCAAAAAAAGGACAGAAAAAATTGTCAGTGCAGGGAAAATAGTGCACCGGTCCCTGGTACAATGGAAAAAATTCCTGCTGGTCCGCAATACTAAAAAGTATGAGAAGCACTGTTCTAGATATAATGGTAAATGAGCCCATTTAAAATTAGTCAAGTATTCATTAACTTTATTGAATGCATCAAATTCTTGACATTGCAATTCGAGAGGAGAACAAAACAACTTTTCTTCTTAGTTCAGTTTTTAAGGCATTAATTTTAAATATCACAGAAATGATACGTGATAAAGACAAGTCATGTGGATTAAGATTATTGTCACTCGTGTCAATATAAATGAAAGTAGAGTAGATTTAGATGTCTTCATATAATGCGTAGGTAAGAAATCTACATAGTTGTCTAATTTTTAAAAATGCATTTTCTGGAAGGAACCTGTTTAATAATGGGCATATGTTCCAAGCGTACACGTACACATGACGTATTTTAATATATCTAGTGGATTGTAGCGGATGTTATATGTACCAAATGAGTCTGCATTACCCCCAAGAATTCACTTTTTGACCCCAGTTCAGGTTATTTACCCCTGTTCGCCGACCTCTGTCTTACGGGATGCCCGTCAGTCAATTGAGGGATTTTTAAAAAATACATTTTAAAAATGTTATTTTTATATAATTTTTTTTCTAAACAAAGACGTTAACCGTGATGATCAATAGTCAATGTTTAATTTGTATTCATTAAAATAAAATATAAGCTAAGGATGTCAACACAGTTCGTTTTCTGAAGGCAGGTTAAACGATTTTTAAAAATGATTCACGCGGGTTACGATATTACAATTTAGATCTTCACTAAATAAATAATAAATACTTAAATGACAATAAAAGTTATTTGAAATATACTTATTTTCAAATAGAAAATAAAGTTTTTTTGTTGTTTTTTTGTTTCTTTGTTATTTTATTTTATTTTAAAAAAATAAAAATTTTAGGGGGGGGGGTCAAAGATTTGTGACGTATTTTTAGAGGGGGGGGTCTAAGTTTTTGCGACGTCGCGTGACGAGGGGGGGGAGGGGGTCAAAAATCGCGTGACGTCATTTATGGACGGCCCCTTATGCAATTTCACTTGGAACTGTTTATTTTAAACTCGAGCCTTTCACTTGAAAAAAAAACAAACAACACCTACGATTGGCATTAACCATGTCATGACATCATGACCAAAACTTCAAGTTTTAAACAAATATGAAAATAAAAAATATATAGATTTGAATATTGCTAATAGTTAATTTTTTTTAAAATCGTAAAATAATTTTTTTAAAATTCGTATTGCTAGAACTTTATCATTAACCGTTACTTTGCCTTTTCCGTGCCTAGTACACAAAAAACAAATTGATACGATTTCAACATTGTGCAACACTGTAAAATTGCGTTTGTTCCCATGAAACATACTTTTTGTTTTGGGTAAGAGAAACAACGCACAAAAAAAAACAAAAAACAAAGTAGTTGTGTTCTCACCCTCACTAGTCAGTGGGGATAAGTTGATGACGAGGGAAATAGCATCCTCTCATGTGGGTGTGGGTGTAGGTGGGAAAACGAAACAAGAGCAGATCAGGTGTGTATATTCCGTCCAGCCCCTTTACGGAGAGAGAGAACAGCTTAATTTAGAACCTTGAATGCGGAAGTGATGTAATCGGCTATCGTCGCTGTCAAAATTAACTGCGTGGCTTCATCAAGCCGTCTGTGATCTTTCGAGGTACAAAAATTGTCAGCGGACGAGACAGTTAATTGTTATTCAACTACATGGTTAACTATACTTCGGAAAAATAGTGTGTTTGAAACGTCTCTACACACACACACACTTTTTTGTAAATGATAACTATCATATGTGATAGTTGTCATTTACAAAAAAGTGTGTGTGTGGGGGGGGGGATGCGGCTTGCTATCTCTTGTAAGTTTCACGGGAAAACATTTTTGTTTGTAGTATATTACTTTTCAAAATTGACGTAGATAGGGATATGACTTCATCCACGGCGGGAATTTTCGTTCACCAACTAAATAGTATCCCAAACAAACAACAAACAAACAAACAAACAAAATCTTTGCCTAACCGCATAGAGTTAACAAAACTACAACACAATCCTGACCAGAACCTTCATCCCCATCTGTCTCCCTCCATTTGGAAGCACGTTTTTTTTATTCGTGGGTAACCTGGAAATGTAATGGGTCTTGGGAGATTGCCACTTAATTAACAATAGTTGAGCAACACTTTTGAGAACACTCAAACTTCTGTGTTGTTTAGAACAGTGCTTCTCAAACTTTTTAGCATTGCGGACCGGCAGGAATTTTTTCCATTGCACCAGGGACCGGGGAACTATTTTCCTTGTACTGACGTGGTAGCGAAATGTTCTTTCTTGGTAACTTCTGCGGATCGGCATCGGATGACCCACGGACCGGCACCGGTCCGCGGACCACCACTTTGAGAAGCACTGGTTTAGAATACCTTAACTTTCTTGCAAGGGGTGTACAAGTAAAGGTGGTGTTGTGGTGCGATCGTATTTTAAAGGCTACACAGTTTTATAATAAATTAAAAACGCGGGCTGGCTATATGAAAAAAAAATGTATTGCTGAAAACTCCCGAACCCCTGGCCAACTCTTCAAGTAAAAAAAAGGCCACCTGAAAAACGTGTAAACAAAGTGCTAAGTAGATTCCGTCGTCACTGCGTGGTATGGTTTTATGCAAGGTTAAAAAAGTAACTGGGGGGACGTGGTTGAGCGCGGCGTCAAAGATTGTCACCGTTATCTCTAGTGTCATGTGCAAGGGAATCCCTTGGTTCCGTGAAATCTGAAATTTAAGGGAACTCAATGATTTTAAATATTTTTTTTTGCTTCGTTAAACACTTGTTAAAGACTTGTTAAATGCTGAAACTTGCCACCTGAGTGAAGCTATTTTATAGACCGTGACGGAATTTTTTGTGTGAATTATGAGGTGTGCGTGTGTGTGTGTAAAGGTAGAGGTAATTCCTGAACGTCCCAAATAAATATCTTATTCGCCCCCGCGTTTTCAAACTTATATTTCATCCAATCGCTTTACTACATTTTAATAAAATTAAAATAAATATGCAATTCTACTTTACCATTGTATGTAAAAAAATCTTCCGATGATAAGCTTATTTTTTATAAATTGTTTTTTAGACAATTAAATCTTGTTTCTGACTACACTCAACCGTAACGACGATCGGTTGACAACTTACAGCAATATTTAGACGCGAAGTTAATTTAATTTTAACATCGACCAAATTAAGAAAGTTCTCTTTAAAACTGTAAAACTGCAGCGATATTGTATTAACTGGATAGTATTTCTCGTCAGTTCTATACAACTGATAGGTTTGTGTAGTGTAAGGTACTGAAGGTCTTCGTACAAGAATGTAAGCTTTGGCAGCGAAAAACCTGACAGAGATAACAACTGACATCGTCCTTGCAGTCACCTTATCCTGCTTGCATTCCTCTTATCTTGCTTGCATTCCCCTTGCACTTCTTTTACTAAAATTAAGTCGGGGGAATTAACAATAATAAAATATGGAACTCTCTGGAGTAAAATTTTGTAAGAAACATACATGTTTAAAGAAATGATATTATTACACAATTAATTAGTGTTTTGCTATTTTGTTTATCTACGCTTTTAAGATTAAAAACAACTTTCCTTTCGGGGAACATCCAAACAATATGCTTTAAAAATGACTCTAACTTGTTTTAAAGTTTAAATCGTTAACATCGCATCGCGCAAATAAGTCAATTTTCGACAGTAAAATCGGAGACCCCAAGAGTGTGATAAATATATGTTGATTTCATCTTGCTGACAAGTGTAACAAGTGAGTAAAACAATACGCATTGGAGACGAATACATTGATATGAACTACAAATCAATCAATTAGAAGAGGGGGGGGGATTTGGAAAGGAAGTGAGAGGGCCTTTTGTTCTAAATAATGAGAGCTGGCATTTTCGTAAATATGTAGATAAAAAAAACCTTGACCAGCCCCTATGTGTACTTAGCCTAGCGAAACCACTTTAAACATGACCGTTTAAAAAATCATAATTTAATCTCAAAAGACTAAACTACATAAAGCATGTATAGAATACACGATAATGTTGGTTATTTTTTCAAATGTACAGAAAATATATACAATATATTTTTTTTGAGTACTATTGTAATATTTTAAATTATTATTATTAATTTTTAAATTGAAATTGTATTTGTGTGTGCAGTGTGTTTGTTTTAATTATAAACCAATTAAAAGGTGGATATTGGACAGATTTTTTTCGTGACAGTGTCGTAACACATTGTATTTTAATTTAAGAGCATTGTGCCATCGGAGCATGGTGGCATAAGTGAAGGGTGTAATCAAATCATGGTGCCACAAGCGCGCCATAGGGGTAGCACAAGCGCAGGGTGCCATCAGAGCAGGGTAGCAAAGCGCAGGGTGCCATCAGAGCAGGGTAGCACAAGCGCAGGGTGCCATCAGAGCAGGGTAGCACAAGCGCAGGGTGCCATCAGAGCAGGGTAGCCACAAGCGCAGGAGTGCCATCAGAGAAGGGCGTCCTCATCGGCGACTGTACCACAACAGCGGGGATCTGCAAGTAGTACGAAAAAAATTATTTGGTCCTCGGTGACTTAAAATCATTACATTATTAAAACACATCAAGAACGACACATCCAAACGTTTGTACATTCATAGTGTAATTTGTAATATAGACGTAAAGACTGTCAAAGTTCTCTGAGGACTTAAAGATAACATTATCTCCTCAGCTGTCCACCCCGTTAGTATGAAGAGACAAAGGTCGAAACTACTTCTAATGTTAAAAGATAAACGCATGACAGAAAAACAACAACACTAAAACATTAGATTATCAAGAAGCGTGCAATCGTTTTCTGGGATAATGTGCTAACTATGGAGATGTCCACCCCCGAGCAAATGTCCAAATAACTATTTCCCATCATATTCCTAGAAACTCAAAGGCCTTGATATTCATAATTGCGCAATGATATTAAAAAAATAATTTTTAAAATTAATATAATTAAACACTTTTATTTCAGATCAAAGCTTTCAAAGAAACGAAACACAATTTCACTAAAATCCAAGTAATTTAAATAAAAGCGAAAAATAAAGTGGTTGACATTCCTCTCCCTCTTTATGAGAAAAGGCCTTGAGAAATTGCCCCACATGATTTAAAATGTGGATTAATTTATGTCATTAATCTGATTAATCTAAAAAATATATATTTGTTGCATCAAACTATCTTCATAGCTTAAAAATTATTTAAAAATGTATTATCTACTTTTGAAAGATGAATTTAATACTTTTTAAAAATGGATTCTTAGACAATTGCCAAAGGCACTCCCTTTGGAAATAATCGTATGTTCAATAACATTTTACCATGACGTACCCTATTTAGTTTGATTATATTTTGGCATTTCTGAGAACTTGGAGAAACCTCGTATTTCGATGGACTGCCCCGATTCCAAAATGCTAATGGATTTGTCGGCACCTCCAAAATTCCCCAGCAAGTTCAGTTTTACGTAAAATCAATTAGTGATTAGTGTTTATAAATGTTTGACTATGGCATTGCCAAATCGTAAGTGACCGTGGCGAATTGCATATAATGTACATAGATATTGAACACTTGAGAAATATGGGACATACAATGCACAACACCTACCATTTCAAATATGATGTTTTGAGTGTGTGTGTGGGGGGGGGGCAGTGAAATTCGGGGGGGGAGGGGCGGGTTGGGTCGTAATTTTGAAATAATCTGTCTGTGATTCATCCTTTCTGAATCATCTGTCAATTTCAGAAACGTCTTCTCTCCAAGAACTGGGTTGACAAGTCAGGTAAGGTGCGACGAAACCGTTAGGTCTACTATTTCTTAGAAGTCTGAAGTTCCCCGACCGCATTTCTCGCCCTGCTTTACGGTTACGTCACAAACTGCCAGCTGTCACGGGAGATAGAATTTCATCCATGAATAACAATCTGCTCAAAAGGAAAAAAAATTAAAATCGTCGTATTCACTCAACTGGAAATGGTGACTTTACTGAGTCAGTAGAAAAGTTGGGAGAAAAGAGAGAGAAAGGGTAAAATTGGGACCTTCTGGTATTAGCACATATTTTTATCAATTTCGGATTTATGGATTACCCATGATTGGCAGTTAAAACCTTCATTAAGTTGAGCTCCAAAATTTACACACATTTCCAAAAGACTCATTGCTTAAATGTATTTAAATTGCAATATTAATGTACTTTCATTGAAGTATTAAATCATATATAGTAATATTGAATATGTTTATATATATATATATATATATATATATTAGAGCTGCGGAAATTAACGATTAATTTCTCGATTTATCATTAAAAAAATTGTATCGATTAAATTATTTTTAACAACTAATCGACCCATCACTCACAAGTTTTTGGAAGTCAAAAAGTAAAAATAAAATAAAATAAAAAGTAGCGTCCGATAAATAATAAATTTCCTGACAATGCCACGAACATTTTGGGTTTAAATTATTAAATGAAAGGAATGTTCAAAATGTTGATAAAGTTTGCCTACCATTGTTCTGACACTTCACCTACTGATTAAACCAAATGAAAAGCGTATTAAGCTAATGGCAGTAAAGGAGTGTGACTCAGAGACAGAAAATGACGACAGCTCTTCTGATAAATTTTTGTGTTACAAAATGGATATGAAAGTTCCTAAATCTATTAACCCCCTACAATGGTGGAAACTTAATGAACACCGATAACTGATTATGCCATTCCTTTCCAAGACAGGTTTGTGCATACCAGTTACCTCAGTTCCATGTGAATGATTGTTCATCTCGGCTGGTTTATTGTCAATTAGACCCGCTCATCACTTGAACCAAATAATATCAAAACACTTATGTTTTTGCGTAGTTGGCTAAAAGATGACATATAAAGGATACATTCCAGTGTTATTTAGATTTTTTACAAGAACGTTAAATAAGTGTTACGTATGACATCATGCATTTTAATTTTTGGCTTTAATCGAAATTATCGATTAAATAATCGTTAATTATCAAAAAGTTAACGATTGAATTTAAATTAAATTAATATATGTATGTATGCATGTATGGCAACCGTCCGTCCTCATGGGACGATGGCGTGTACTCCTGCTCCTCTGCCCCCCCCCTGCCCATTCTCCTGGCCCTTCTCTCTTCACTCAAAGCTATGAGGGATGCTTCCACGACATGAATGCCCTCACGCACTTTTGCCCGCCAAGAGGTGCGCTCCTCGGTATTGGTCTCCCACGTTGTATAGTCTATCTGTGCCAATGACATGTCTTTCTTGCAGACGTCCTTGAAGCGCAAGCAGGGGCGACCTCTTTTTCTCTTACCGGTTGCCCGCTCACTGTAAAGCATGGCTCTAGGAATGCGCTCTGACTCATCCTGTGGACATGACCTAACCAGCGCAGGCGCCTCTCACTCAGAATTGAGTGCATACTCAGCATATGGCTTCTTCTGAGTACCTCGACATTGGTGATCTTGTCCTGCCACTTGTTGCGTAGAATCCTACGCAAGCATCGTAAGTGAAAGCTGTTAAACCTTTAAAAATGTCCTGCTCTGAACCGTTAAGACTTAAAGATTTTTCTTTTACATTCATGTGAATAAAATGATAAGGAATGCTATAAAAGTACTTGTCGGTAAAATAGATATGCACAGTAACTGTGAAGAAAACATTGGAAAAGAATGCTGAGATTAGAGTAATAAATAGAGAACAATTACCTTAATATAGAAAAAAACAACAATAACGGCAACAACAACGTACACAATGACATCAACAACAGTTTTTAATCCTTTGGCTGTCATAAAGTGTTTCTAGATATCATTTTGGTCAACATTTTATCGCATTTATCTCCCTCAGCCCTCCCCTTTTCGGCGGGCCTGGACGTTGACAGTTTGCAATGGCTTGTAGTTGACCTATTAGTCTATCGATTACGGAAACCATTATTTTCAGAGTTATTTAGCTTCATTATATTTAACGGAAACGAAAAATTCATTGCAGTTATCAATAATTTACTTTTTGCTTTTTTTTCTAATATCCTTATGGCTTTTGTTGTTAGAATAAAAGGTTTTATCATAAAGTCATTATATAATGAGATTTTAAAAATGGTCTTCCATTTGGACATAAAGTACGTCACGCTCCAGAAGGGGGGGGGAGAGGGTGTAAGAAAGTGTGACAGTTTGTGACAGGGGGGAGGGGGGTCCGGCCATGTGTGACGTCACGCTGTTTTATATTAAATTTTGATTATTTTTTTAATAAAAAACAACATTTTTGTTTGAAAGTGTGACGTACTTTAGGGGGGGGGGTCCGAGATGTGTGACAGTTTTTGACAGTTTTTTTTTAAATGGTCAAAAATAGCGTGACGTACTTTATGGACGGCCCCTAATAAGTTCACATATTTTGTTAATAGACAGCGACAGGCAAATCAAAACGGATTTTCCCATGAATTATAATTACATTTTAACAGGAAAAGAATTAAAGTGTCAATGTAGTTGCAGAATAACCGGGACAAAGTTTGCTAGCGTAAACACATCTGGTCTGAATATGGGAGCCCTTTACCTTCTCCTACTTTCAAATACTTCATTCAAATTATCGATCCAATTTAAACTAGTAAACAGATATTGTAAAAAAAATATAATCTCTGTTAAATCTTGGCAGTTTTCTTACTTAATACAATTCTAGTAATTATTAAAGTAACTGTAATACTCAATACGTCATCTTACGATTATATAACAATTATAAAATAAAGATTGAACAATTTACGATATCGTTTTAAGCTTATTTAGAAGCTTTAAAAGAATTATTTTTCATAATCTAATAAACTGATATTAAGTGATTTAAACCCCAATTTTATTGTTATTATTTAATTTAGTTGACATTGACTGGGGCTATAACTCTTAGACCGAGTTCAAAGTCTCCAGTAAAGACATAATCCATACAGTTTCCTGTCACCACTTAATACGCGCATCGGCGAATCCAGTATTTGTGTACC